>OZ008363.1:0-153433 GCA_963931975.1 Cataclysta lemnata
ACCAATGATCATGAAGATGCCAATATTTTATTTTAACGGCCGATTTGGTCAAATGTTTGGAGGGCAAACCACCAACAACAGCATACCCAAAGAGGGTTGGTGTCAGGCAGGCGGCCGGCTGTAAAACCTAAAGCAAACCGTGAACAGTATGGATTGGCATTTACTCTCTCCGCTTATTGGCCTATCGACATGGCCTTCTTCCATTCTTCGTCTTCCATTGATCACTAACACCTTTCCGACATGGTCTTCCATTCATCACTATCACCTTTCCGATGAATGAATGAACTAAAAGGGAGTGGATGGCTTTATGTCGTCTGACCGATATGAACTGAAGAGGACACATCTTTTGTTATCATTTTCTTTTTTGTTTATTATGTCTTCCAAGTTACCATGAACAAACGCATGTTTATCCCCACAGGGGGAGACAGAGGTGTATTAAGACCCAACTTTCGATAGCTATGGAAAGTCCCATCTATATCTATCTACCATCCACCTATCATGTAAGTTAGAACTGATAGAAAGAAGCATTTTACCGTCTCATACCGGTAGGCAGGCCCTGATATGTATATATCTGTATGGTTTATAAGGCGTGCATATGTGACAATTGTAACCTACGGTTTATCGTGGTTCATATTCTTATCGGCCACATCTCGTTAGCTCAGTTGGCTCGTTTTTAGGGTTCCCTTGGAAAAGGTAAAACGGGACCCTATTCCTAAGACTCCGCTGTTCGTCCGTCCGTATTTCATCAAGCTATATCTCATGAACCGTTAGACAGTTGAAATTTTCACACATGATGTATTTCTGTTGTCGCTATAACAACAAATACTAATAAATAGATTAAAATAATAAATTCAGGGGGCCCCCATACAACAGACATGATTTTTTGGCCGTTTTTCAAAGAGGTCATGCACTGAAAAAAAAAACCATTAAATAAAATTGAAAAAACGTTGGTTTGTACTGCTTTGCGCAATACTATATGTGACAACTCACCGAAACAATAAGTTTTACTGGTCCGAAAACAGTAAAACATGCTACTGTTTAGACAGTTAATTTTACTGCTTGAAATTCATAAAACATCATTAATGTTTTGAACATTAAAGTAGATTCGCGTGTTAAACATTAAAATAGTTTAATGTTCTGCACATTACAGTTATTTAATGTCTTCAACATTAAAATAATTTAATGTCTTAAACATTAAAATAACTTAATGTCTTAAACATTAAAATAATTTAATGTGTAAAACATTAAAATAATTTAATGTGTAAAACATTAAAATAATTAAATGTGTAAAACATTAAAATAATTTAATGTGTAAAACATTAAAATAATTTAATGTGTAAGACATTTAAGTAATTTACTGTTTAAGACATTAAAATATTTTAATGTTTAAGACATTAAATTATTTTAATGTTTGAAACATTAAAATAATTTAATGTCTATAACATTAATATAGTTTAATGTTTTAAGCGATAATTTCTACCATTTTGTCACAGTACCGCCTAATGCATCAGCTCAGTCAAACATACAGTCATTCCAGTAACTTTTAATGTTTAGACACAGTGGTTGGTATTGTAAAAGACAGTATAGTTTAATGTGCCGACACAGTAGTTAGTACTGTAAGTGCATAGTAAGAGGCACTGGAATTGCACAGTATACTTAAATGTGCAACCACAGTAGTTGGTACTGCAAGTGCACAGTAAGAAGTACTGTAATTGCACAGTATACTTAAATGTGCAATCGCAGTAGTTGGTACTGCAAGTGCACAGTAAGAGGTACTGTAATGGCACAGTATACTTAAATGTACAATCACAGTAGTTGGTACTGCAACTGCACAGTAAGAGGTACTGTCATTGCACAGTAAACTTAAATGTGCAATCACAGTAGTTGGTACTGCAAGTGCACAGTAAGAAGTACTGTCATTGCACAGTATATTTAAATGTGCAATCACAGTAGTTGGTACTGCAAGTGCACAGTAAGAAGTACTGTCATTGCACAGTATATTTAAATGTGCAATCACAGTAGTTGGTACTGTAAGTGCACAGTAAGAGGTACTGTAATTGCACAGTATACTTAAATGTGCAATCACAGTAGTTGGTACTGCAAGTGCACAGTAAGAAGTACTGTCATTGCACAGTATATTTAAATGTGCAATCACAGTAGTTGGTACTGTAAGTGCACAGTAAGAGGTACTGTCATTGCACAGTATACTTAAATGTGCAATCACAGTAGTTGGTACTGCAAGTGCACAGTAAGAGGTACTGTCATTGCACAGTATACTTAAATGTGCAATCACAGTAGTTTATACTGCAAGTGCACAGTAAAAGGTACTGTGCAATTACAGACTTCTGTGATTGCACATTTGAGCATAGTTGAATATGCAGTCACAGTACCTGTGTGAAAAGAAGGTTATGCTCCATAGCAAGTCTAAAATGAACACAAAAATTGCGTAATAGAATTCTTTATTAAACGTAGTTTTGACTTTTACAGAACTTTTACTCTCACTGCATAAAAGCATATACACCGAGCGGTGGCGCCATCTCGCTAAAAATATGTAAAATATACTTTTCCATTTTTTTCTCTGATAACTCCTTATATTTAGATCTAATGATTTTGATAGTGATTAATTGAGAAGCAAATTGTACCCTGTAGGCTGGAGTTACTATCGATATTCCTGCCAAAAGTGGCCGTTTTTAGCAATAATTTCGATAGTAACTGTCTGGTACGATTTGCTTATCAACTTATTACTTCCAAATAAACCTTAAGTCTAAATCTAAGGAGTTATCAGAGAAAAAAAATTGAAAATATCTATATTTTCTGAGTTATGGATTTTCAACGAGGGAGGGAGCCACCGCTTATTGTATACACTCTGAAATTAAAGAAAATTATAACGAAGTCAGTACGGGGTTACAATTTGGCTTACATTTATGCAAATTTAGACTATTTATCCTCTGTCTAGAATTTATAATATAATAGTGTGCAACTTAATTATACCAAAACATGTCATGAAAATGACAATATAAGAACTCATTTATACAAAATAATTGGAACTGATTTGAATGTTCAGACCAGACCACCAGCCAGCCAGTTTGTCAAAGAGGATATAAACTTAATGTTTTAGTTTTATATTTAATCATTCTTTATCTATTTGACAAAAACTTAATTATTCCAAAGCATGCCATGAAAATGACAATAACATAAAGACTTATTTATACAAAATAATTGGAACTGATTTGGACGTTCAGACCTTGACCACCAGGGCCCCGTTCCACAAAGCTACAAGTTGACAAGTCTTGTAAAATTAAATAGCAACATTGAGCGAAAGTGCCAACATTATAGCCTATTTGTACAATTTTGTAAATACAAGCGTTTCTGAAACCTTTTTTTTTACAATTTTGAAGGTTCAAGCTACAAGTCACAATTTACAAATCACAGAAAAATATTTAATATTGTTTTTAAGTGGATAAATTGCTTAAATCGAACAAGTGTTTCACAAAGTAACAGAGATTTGTCAATTTTTAACTGTCAATGCGCCCTCATCAGTAAAAAAATCATAAATCAGTGAAAACGCAATAAATGGAAAAAAATCTGCGCTAGATTCAATAATAGGTAGATGTTTGTTATAAGCACTATAAACTTATGATTCAATGTTTACAGCAGTTACAGATAACAAGAGTGCTGAAAGTGGCCATTTTTAGCACTTTTGCTATCTGTAACTTCTGTGAACACTGAATCGTGAATATGTGGTGCTTTAAACAAACTCCAGTACCTATTATTTAATCTAGCTCAGATTTTTTGCGTTTTCAGCCTTATAATCCTCTTTGTGAATAAGTTATTGTTTTAATTTTCTGTATTTAAAATTATAATGTAATTTCCAAATGAGCAAATAAATAATCTAATCTAATTTTTTTACTGATGAGGGCGCTTGCATGCACAGGGGATGCCCTTAAATAGCCCTAGCTTTAGAAAATATCTCCACCTTAGCCTATTATATGACAACGCCGGCACAGTGATTAAAAGTTGGATTAAACAATGAATAAAGGAGCGCTTCTCTATCCATCCAATTTTATTTAGTATTTTTATGACAAAAGTTCTATTTAACATGTTTATTTTTACATGTACCTAAGTACGATTAATTTTGACAAAAAAATAGTAAACTTAAATAGGACTACGCAATGTCACCAATAACCTTTTACACGCGGACACTGTAGTATTTAATGCATGGGGCGTCTTGAAATGAAGATCATTCAACCGAACAACAACTCTCTTTTCCGTTTGTTCTACTTCATATGCGTAGTAATGACAATCAAATAGAATCGTCTGTAACAGAGACCCTGAGAAAATGACTTGCGAGTCATTGTAAACATATATCCTCTCCACCTTTATAAAAGTCACGTCATTGAGATCGCCTTGAGTGCTATACACAAGAATAGAACCACTCTGGTACCGTATGGAAGACATGGAAACCCAACTGACACATATCAAAGATTTCCTACTTCTTAAACCGAGATAAGACTGAATAAGAGTCACATCAGAATGTACTAACTTAAATTTTTTAGTGCCCCAAGTTAAAATGGGATCAAGAGAACCTCTTAAAAAAATTTCATTAAGTTTAAGTTGGTTTTTGATGGCTAAGCTTAATGTCAAGTTCCTTCTGTTACATGAAGCTCTTGCAGATGTTTTTGCTAGCCTATGTTTTGCTTCATATCTCATAGATGAAAAGAAAGAAAGTGGACCAAAATTAATCATGGCAGTATGGTAGTGCGTAAGGTGGTGAAACTTTGGCTTGAGTGGTTCATTAGAGAGGAGCAAATACATCTCATTCAGCTGACCAACACTGTCTTGCATGACCGTATGAAGACCTTCCCAAACTGAAGTCGACATAACCAGCTCTACAACTTCTCTTAACTTTAAGTAAAGTGTCCAGTACATGTCGCCACCAGGAATTTTGTCTCCAATTAGAAGCGAAAAATATCGAATGAAAGTTAACATTTCGGATGCGCTCAGCCGAATATTAGACTTTTTTATGTGGATCATACATAATTCAACAGGTCTATTGCGCGAATCTGGTCCATAATCGAATGTTTTTAGCCTGATGTTAAGCAGTTCCAAGGAAAAATATCCAAAACGGTTAATATACTTATCGAGAATAAGTCCCATGACATATTTGCCAACTCCTTCGAGAATATCATGCATTATATCGACTCCAACTTGTTCGAATAATTTGAACCCATTCACCTTCAACCAAACACATCTTTCCTTAACACCAGAATTTGAAGGATCACATTCTATAACGTCAATTTCATAATCCGTGTCACATCTGAGGAGAGCCTCATTTGCTTTTGATTGAACTTTCATTTCTTCTTTACCGACACGGCAAATTCTGCATGGGTAATTGGCCGAAAAGCTTTCTACAAAGCCTGTAATGGAATGGATGCCTAAGTTATCTCCGACAATTAAAGCCAGTTCAAAATATACAACTCCATCAAAATTTGGAACGGAAAATGAAATGCCAGTGGAACTCAGATAATTAATCTCATCTATTATAGGCTGAAATATAACATTATTGCCGAATTCTAATCTGTCAGAGGAATGGAACAGCAATGTTAAGAAAATATTCGACAGTACACTACAACGCCACGGAGGTAGACATGGGACTGATATATATACGGCACCTAATTTATGGATGCCAGAGTGACTGCCTAGAGCGTTTGAAGTCTCATAGTCGTCAAAATATAAAAACAACGGAATTACATGTTTTCCCATGTGGGCTCTTCTTCTTGATTGCCAAAAGTGACCCTGAATAAAGTTTTGAATAACTGTGACATCTTCGTAAAGATCCGCCATATATTGCAATGTATCAACTAATATATTAGCTAGAGAGAAAAAAATATGTAGTACTTCTCTTAATGGAATAAGCTGCACATTGCAAGTAACAGATGATAGTGTATGCACACCTCTTCTAATATTCGAATCGTAGCGATCACCAACGACTACTGTTTTAGGCGGAACGTAAGTCTGGAGGCCTTGAAAGTATTGAAACCTACGATACTCCGTGGACAACGAACTGAAACTCGAAGTGATTTCAGTAGTTATTACACGGTGAATTTCCGAAACGGATACTTCACCGTTATGAGTCAAACTCTGTAACAAGTTACCTAACAATGGAATTAACGAAAAAGAAAAAATGTTTAGAAGCTTATCGACAATCGTTTGGACAATATTCCTTGGCAAATTTACAGAACCATACAAGGATGCTATTAGCGAAGCTAGAGCCATTTCTAGAGGAACGTGAGATAAATTTATATCCATTTGTGGGCTTTCAACAACAGGCGTAGTATGATGAGGCTGAATAAGAGGTTCTTCAGAAGACGAATGTTGCTCTGGTCTGGTATGGTCAGACTGACTAATGATTTCTTGAGGCAAATTGTTAGCCTCAAATATAATTTCGTGATCAGATGCTGCATTTTTTTCATTCAGATTAGCACCTTGGCTAAAATGCTCCCGAATATAGTGTCTACGAAAGGAATTAAAAAGGTGGTACGACCGAGAACAATCGCCTTCTACGCAGCGATATTGTTCAAAAATGTGGTGTTGATGAAAAAAATGAAAATGAGTCTTGAGAGTTCGCAAGTCTTTTACAATGGTGTAACAAATAAAACAGGTAACCATTTTTTACTTAGTCAATATACCACAGTCACTCAATAAACTTAAAACAGATGGTGAAAGTTTGTTTTTTGAACCAGTGTCAGTAAAATTATAAATAGCTCTTTCAAGAAATTGCCACACCGGTAAACATTCACCAGGATATTCCAAGTTCAAAGCCCATATGATTTTGAAACATGTATCTACAGTTTTGCTGATGTTCGGCAATTCATAGATAACGTCATCAACAACAACGTAACGTGCAGTTATTTTTTTCCGAGAACCTGCCACTACTACATACGGTTGGATAGTTATGCCTAAATCTTTGTACTTATCCTTTCTTTTTTTTATTTCCTCAAGCAGCTGTCTTTCCTCTTCAATATGTAAAATGAAGCTTTGACGCACTTCCGCCGCAGAGTGTCTCTTCCTTTTTATGTGAACTGGTCCAATCAAGTGCGGAATAAGAAGTAGCGCAGCGAGGTTACTTGTTTCATGATCTTTGTCTGTCAAGCAATAAAAACGAAAAGTTAGTGATCTAGAGTCTAGACAAATGGTCAAATTATATTTCTAGATGAGTATCGAAATTAGGGGCGCACCTTAGAGAAGACATATCTAGCACTGGACATTTTTCAAATTGGTAAAACCCTTTAGTGCAGGCAGTGTGGTTTCCGGCAGAGCAGAATTAGAACCACCCTCATTCTTACCGAGGTGTCGTAAGGCCCCGGCTACGAAAAACGGTCTTCGGTCTAGACGTCTTGCGACTGCGGCGGAGTGTGCGTCCGCGACCGAAACAAATTCATACATTTCTATGAAGCCGGGCACGAACGAAGCGCGGCGAGCGGTATGTCTTGCGTCTTGGCGCGGAGAGTCTTGTGACCGGCGGTGAGGGGACGGATCTAGTTGCGACATTTTTTTTATTTTTTTTAATTAGGTAATTTAATACAGCATAATTGATGAAATATTTTTAATAACTACTTTATTGTTTTATGGTGTTAGTAGGTAAGGGTATGCAAGAGTTATTAGAGCATAGGTATGTAAATACGTACTTTTTTGGATCTAATCGGCGCTAAAAAAACAAAGATTTTATACTTTCGTGCACATCTTATACCTTCTTTTAATAATAGGTTGAAAATTGTAATCAAAATAATATAAGTATGTATTATAAATCCCTAAAATATATTATATTCTTTTCTATACATAGATACTCGAATTTTATTGTATTGCATCGTTATAATTTTAAAATTTCTTGAATTTTAATCCAATAAAGAACTGTTTCAAATAATTAAATATAATATTTTTTTATTTCTAAATACGTCCCCTTTCCGCTCACCGCCGCCGCCGCCGTACGTGGCCGGTTTGACGCGCCGCAAGACGCAGCGCAAGACTCTCCGCTAGACTCCTAGACCGATTTCCGTGGCCAGGGGGTAAGAGGCGACTAAGGTAAAGACGTATGCAAATCCATCTGCACTCGGAGAAGGAAAACTCTGCGCTCTTATCAAGACCCTCGCCAACCCGTTTGCCAAGCGTGGCGAGTATGGCATTTACTTCTCACATCGTTGAGGGAGGCCCGTGCCCCAGCAGTGGGGAGGTTTATGGGCTGATAAAGAAGAAGAAGAAGAAAACCCTATGAAATTTTTTATCCACCATTTACAAAAAAAGAATTTTATGCAGTAAAAGCGGTGCGGTATTACTTATTACTGCTCTAAATTTTCAAGTCGATAGCTGAAGTAGGATCAGATGTCCATCTGTGACAGACCGACACAGAGACAAAGTTGCACCACCATAACGGTTCCTTATTCCCCGACGCAAAAGAGGGTAACTCATCAATTAGGTCGTAATTGGTAACATGTTTTAGCTAATATTTACCTTGCGCAAGTTGCTTCAGTTCCTCTACGAATGGCGATCGTCTTGAAGTGGATTCAGATGCCGACAGTAGTTTGCTCTTCAGTAGTGGTAGTTTATTTTCAAAATTATATTTATTTTCGGGATACCAGGTATCGAAGTCTGCAATAAGCTAGAAACGAAATACGTAGATAGTTAAAAACCGTAATAGTTTACAACTTGAGTAATACTTAAAATCAGGGTTCAATGATATAATACAAGTTGATGATAAAGTTGCGTTTAACCGAACCAATACATTCGTCCATCCTAAGTTAAATTATCTGTGTGCCAAATTTTATCTTAATCGGTTCAGTAATTTTCACGTGATGCCACGGCTGCAGGGCTTCCAGAGGCGGCTTGATCGAATCTGTGATAAGGGGTGGGCCCTCACACAATAATAAGAGACATAAAAAAAATGTCAGAACGGCTGATAATACATATATCATAAATATCAGATATTTTGATATTTATTATAAATCTGTTTAAAATGCTAATAATTACCAATTCGTATCCAAAGGAACGTTTCAGACATGGGAACTCTTGGAGATATGACTGTTTTTCATTGGAGTGCACTCGTTTCTTGCGTACCTTATTGGTATTTTCCCACTTTTCGGCACACAAAGCATAATCGTCAGAAGAGCAACGTAACCACTCTATGCACTCCTCTTCCTCTTGAGTGGTGGTTTCTTCAAAACCCTGGTTACTTGTAGATGGAGTCAAGGTGATATCTAGAGAGCGTCGTGCTCGCGGTTGGTATACTTTGTGTCTTCGGTACTTAGCTTTTAAATTAACCACCGCGTCGAAGAGTCGGCCGTGTGCTCGGTGTACCCCTGTTTTCGGTTTGGTATAGTAACATTCAAGATTTTCTGCCGGAAACAACAGTTCTGAAAAAAGAAACAATCATTAGGGGCCATCCATAAAGTACGTCACACGTAAAAGGGGGGGGAGGGGGTCGACAAAGTGTGACATGGTGTGACAAGGGGTGGGAGGGGTCCTAAGTATCGTGACATCACATTTCAAAATCTAGAGGTACTAATCGCGTAATTTGAAATATTAATTAAACTAAAAACTATGTCCAACTCTATCTTTAGGGCAATACGGTTTAAATTGTTATTTTTTTGTTATTGTTTCAAATATTTGTTATTATGTTGATTTCATAAAAAAGTATTTAATTTAAATAGAAATAAAACTAATTTCGGAACTGCTGTTTTAATTTAATAATTTTTCGATGTTTCATTGCAAAACATGTGACGTCACACTAGGGAGGGGGGGGTCTCAGAAATGTGACCACCTGTGACAAGGACGGGGGGGGGGGGCTGAAAAACTCATGAATTTAATGTGACGTACTTTATGGATGGCCCCTTATCATGATTGTAAAGGTATTAACTTTAAGTAATCCTATGGCAATTACACGACATGTAGTTTTACCCCAAAAACCTAGAAAATTACTTAGGTACTTACTTATCTTTTGTAACCAATCCAAATAAATATCTGCAGTTACATGCGCCTGTGGGTTTTTTCTTACAATCTCTCTTGCAATGGCGCGTACTAAAATTTTTCGATATTGTTCCCCCAGTGGCTTTTCTACATCATGCGTAAGTAGCAATTTAGTATCTGGGGTATTACTCAAGAGCAAGTCGAGATCCTGAAAAAATGGGTAACATAAAGTTCACAAACCCCAATAACCAGCTCAAACAAAATAAATTGTACGTCGCGGCCCTACTTCTCGATTTGTTCTGGTAACCGAGAAATTATAACAAAAAATTATCAAAAGACATTTAATAATCGAATAATACTGTACTAAAATCCGCTTATTATTGACATTTATTCATTATAAGTATAATATGTAGTATATCAGTTGTCTAGCATCCATAGTACAAGCTATGCTTAGTTTGGGGCTAGATGGCGCTGTGCGAATTGTCCTACAGTATTATTATTATTATTTATTTTATTAAATTGACATATACATATAACAAGAATTAATTATTGTACATTTTCTCAATGAAAATGTAATATTATGTTAAGACAAAAATAGTTGAATTTTGCCATGCCCCGTAGTTTATGAATAAGATCATATAAGATTATATCATATAAGATCACAATGTGATAATAGTACCTATATAAGAATAAGATCATGTTAAACTTATGACTGCAATAAATGAATTACTACTTACACACTGGGTTTCTTGTAAACGCAGAGAGTTTGAGCACTCTGATCTTGTTGAGGAGGTACTTGGGCTTCCTTGGCTGAATTTATCGAAAGAGTCGCAACTTGAAATAATCTCTTCTAATTCTTCATCTTTTGTTGATATGAGATCCTCTAATGCCTTACGTTCTGCCTGCAAGGCAAAGTTAAACATTTGATAACAACTGGATATGATTTTTTGAATTCAACTCTTGACTTTGTTACCTTTACCTTCCAGTCTGACAAGATTTTCTTAAATTTAGCCTGCGGACCAATCGAAGGAATGAGTGCCTTCACTTGCTCACTATCCAATAGTTCCAAAGCGCTTATGTCCACTTCATTCTCTGAAAACAGCAATGAACATAAAAAACTGGCTGGACCTAAGCTGAGGTAAAGGCATGCGTTTGTCAGGGTGCACTTATAGGCTGCACGCTGCGCTCACAGCTTGAGCCTTTTCAAAGTTAGACCCTAACATGGTTATGTTAGGGCTTAACAATTACTAACAAAATCAACAAACACATTCCACAAACAACATAGGTAACAACAAAAAATAAATAAGCAAGATTCCATATGGGACTATGTAATGCAGAAACCAAAAAGCATGTAGAACTAACATACAAACAAACATAGGTACATAAATATGTACGTAAACAAACAAGTCTGCACACGATTAAAAATAAAATAAATTTACGTAGTAGTAAAAACTAATGCTTGGAACAGTAAAATTTAATAATTGAAACATAATATTTAATAGTCAACGCACACATTTTTTGGGAAACTTCTCCCTCACTCTCACATAGTAGGTATTCCATATTATGCTGATATGAAGACAGCATGAAAAATTATCAAACCAAAAATACATATCTAGGTTAGTTACAGACGTGCCCGTTCAATATTCCATCTTGCGAAAGGGATTATTCAGACAGAACATCAAAATGAACACACACATGGACATGCGTTACAAAAACCATTATAATCGCCAAAAGCATGCTTAGGTTATATACATGTTAAACGAAACACACACAGTTGGTACCGCTTTTCAGGTACCTACCTGCTACCCACTCAATTCTGAGAACTCAGAACTGACTGTAGGTACCTACGGCAAATAGGCATCCTCATCTCATCATCACACTGAGTCCATGGAAAAGAAAAAAAAGTGATCCATTTATATTCCCTGACTAGGTACCTACTTATAAGATGAAGAAGTGGTTTGCCGGCAGTTTATCAAGAAATTAACGAATTAAGCTTACCTTTAAATATGTGGACGTACGCCTGGAATCCCCACTTTAAAAGTAGGGATTCTACTTCTGAACTACTCATCCTTGACAATAAAACCGTTACTATACGTTATTCTTTTTTAAGTTTATTGTAGGTAGGTACTTTTACCTTTTACAGTCACTTTACGCCAACTTTACGCTTAGAGGCACTAACACTAACTTCAGTATATAAAAAAAGTACTCTGTGCACTAACGTCTTTATGTACACCACGGACGTACACTGTTGTAATATTAAACCACCCGTTCGCTACGGCGACTGAAGCAGAAAAGACTAGCTCGCTCTGCTCTGCCGACTTGGCGTCATGGCGCGGCGTGAGCGCATTAGGGTTGTAAACACTTGCATTTAGGTAGTATCGATAAATCACAAAATGCAAATTACAAAAAAAAAGTCTTAGGTAAGAATACATTAGTTAATCTTACTGTAATGAGGCTGCATATTACTACACTTTCCCAATTTCTTTGTCGCATAATAGAAAGTTAATATGGTAGCAGTGCTGCGAAAAAAGTTATCCGTTTTTGGGCATACGTCGAGTAAGTACGGTCGGCCAAGAAAGTGGTGTATCAGTTTTGAATTGGTTTCCTAGGCGTCGAAAATTATAACTAGGTTCATATACCTACCTAGATGAGAGACTGAAACAAAGATGCAATATTAATGACGCAAATCTAATTGAAAATTATTTATACGTCATAGGTCACTTATACGTATATAGTGCAAGACATTTTTACCTTTATTAAAAACTAGCTGTTGCCCGCGCAGCTACGCTCGCGTGGTATCCCTATTTAAACCTATAACCCTTTTTCGTCGCATCGCAATCGGTTAAAAAGTAGCCTATAGCAGTCTCATGAGTTCCAACTATACATATTATGTCAAATTTCATCACAATCGGTTCAGTGGTTTAGGCGTGAAGGGAAGACAAACGAACAAACAAACAAACACACTTTCCCATTTATAATATTAGTATGGATGGATAAGACATTAATTTCAATATTTTTAAACAAAAGTAAAAAAACCTATTCAAATTCTTTTTAAAGAAAATTGGAAATTGAAAATTGGTTGACATTTGTCAAATATCATTACTTCATTTTATTTGTAGCTGTTGCCCGCGGCTATGCCTGCGTAGTATTTAGGGTCCATTTTACCCCATTCTCTTATTATTTTCGCAACATAAAGTATAATTAGCAATCCCAGAAGTCCAAGGTAAATTTCGTGAAAATTGGTTCAATAGTTTAGGCGTTAAGGGAGGACAAACAAACACACTTTCGCATTAATATTATAAGTGTATAGATTTATCAAGTTCAAATTTCAAATCAAACTAAAGAAATCAAACAGATCAACTGTCACATAAAACAGTCATCCTTAAATAACATAGGTGTCAATAATCAGACAAAGATGGCAATAGAAGTTGTCAGATTGATCTACAAGCTAAAAACAACTTTATCGTCAATGAATCTACAACCGGCATTCAACCTTAGGGTGGTAAATCAATTTTTTGGCCGACTGTACGTACTTACTACAAAATATGCCCAATATAAGGATAGATCCCCTCGCATATGTAGAAAAACCTTTGGCAGCTGACCAAGAAAGAAAGAAATTCAAAAAGAAAAAGAGTGATTATACTCCACTACTTTTTAATTGGTGCAAAACATTTGTATGGTTGATTAAAGAATGTCTCAGTCCAGTATCACATTAGTTAGTGGTTATAGGTACTTACATAATTTTATGATATTAATTAACAACTAAAATAATACCGTTTCTTTTTATCCTAAAACTCTGCCAAAATGCACGTAATTTTCAACCAACAATATACCTAAACTATAGATTGTTTTAATATCGATACTTCGGCAACACAGTCATATTTTTGATACATTGAGCACTTTCTTATTTGGACTTATCGTGCGATGTGCCCAGCCCTACCCGCGCGCGACGCCGGCGCGGGACGAGGGAATGGCCACTAGCTACTAATAATAATAGTAGGTACTTTTACTGTGTTAAATATTAAATTTTACTGCGTTGGTCGTTTGGGAGGTGATCTGTGGTCGTTTGCAATATATGTAATTGCTTGTGTCCGGTGAAGTAGCAAGACTGAGGCCCGCCTGCCAGTGGCGGCGCTAGGCGTGGGCCTGTGCCTTCTTATTGCCTATTTTGTTTGTACTTTCTTATAGCCTAGGTAGGTATTTTGAAAATTTTCATTTTGCCAGGGACAACGGTTTACACATTTTTGGTAGTTTCGGTATAGGTATTTCAGTATTTTTCTGAAGTGCTTCGTTATTTTTCTATTTAGATTTCATACAAAGAATTCTAATGCGGAGACTGCAGGGACTGCGGTGGGGGTAATTGTGCGTTCACCATAAGCGTTGCCATACACAGATTAGCAAAATATAAAATCACCCAGTCGTAAAATTACTTAGGGGGAAGGCAGTAATTTTGATGGGATTCTTTTTGTTTGACTGAGTGTTATCTAGACCAAATCTAGACAGACACGTAGCGTAGGTACTAGGTAAGGAAACAGAATCGCGCCACCGTACTTAGGTGGTAAGCAATTTATTTACAACTCAATATTACTAGATAGCATCAAAGTAGGTATATTCAGCCGCTGTTTTTGGTTGATAGGTAAGTAAGTATTTAATAGTACATTGTTACACGAGGGTTGAAAACACCTTATTTAGTCCCGAGACGGGGGTCAATGGTTCGAGGGACTAAATAAGGTTTTCACCCGAGGTAAACAGTACTAATGCAAATATGTATAGGTAAACTAGTAGGTAGGTAGGTTAAACCTATTATTATTGCAAAATACATAGGTAGGTCAATGCATAGTTTGGTAGGTTCCTAGTCCTGATAATCGCTGACGGTCAGATAGGTAGGTAGGTACCTAATCTAGTTTCTTATCATACCTACTTAATTAATTTCTTGTAAGTATGTACTTACGTACTCTATACCTACTTATATAAGTACTACCGCGGCGCCGTGCGTGAAACAAATAGGTAGGTAGGTAATTAAAAATAAACCTAGGTAAAGGTAGGTATAGTACGATTTTTATACATTGACTAGCGGACCCGGCGAACCCTGTTTCGCCTTAGCACCTACACTACACCTACCCTACACCTATCCTACACCTACCCTACACCTACCCTAAACCTACCCTACACCTACACTACACCTACCCTACACCTACCCTACATCTACCCTACACCTAAAAAAAAAACAAAAAAAAAAGTATCCTATGTCCTTCTCCTGGCTCTAAACTACCTCCCTGCCAATTTTCAGCTAAATCGGTTCAGCCGTTCACACGTGATGCCGTGACAACGCGAAACGGGTTTCATTTTTATATATATAGATGGAGTGGCTTATTCCCAAGAGCTCCACGGAACAACAAAAGATTTTCATATTTCGATTCCCAAGAGCTCCATAATATTAAAAAATGATAATTTTAATTATTTTATTTCCCAATAGCTCCACGACATTGACGGTACAGTCGGCAAAATAAATGCTTAATATTTTGTAAAATAAAACAAATTTACAATAAAGTGTATAAATAATAAATAATAATAGTAAAGTGTATAAATAATAAATAATAATAATAAATACTTTTCGGTAAATTTCGAGTAGGTACGAAATACTAAAATGATACTGAAATGAACTTTTCACAAGTCGTATTATCATTCTCATTTTTATTTTTTTACCTTTACGATAATTTAAACGTAAGATGACAGCAGCTGACATTTAGTTGATAATAACGGCGCAATCGTATGGTAGAGTACGATTCACTTCTACTGTCCCTCGGCGAAATGGTGTATTCATACATTCTGAGGTTAGAATTTAAAAGCGCCACGGCAAAGGTACTCTATATATTGCTAATATTTAACAAATTTTAACAGCAGAATTTAACAAAGTTTCATTATTTTATAGATTTTGATTTACTTTTATGTTAAACATTTTTGTTTTATAGGCAATTAAGTACTTAAGCTAAAAATAAAGACTCAATTTATTTTATATTATAGTTAATCTTCAGTACCTAGTAGGTAATTTCAGTTGCTAAGTTTGCAACACTTACCGAATGACAGCAAAACGCCGCGATTAAGCCGCGGCTCTGCCGCGCGGTTGCAGCGCGGCAGCCGCGCGACTGTCAAATGTAAGGATTTGACAGTCGCGCGGCTGCAGCGCGGCTCAGCAGCGCTGCAACCGCGCGGCTAAACCGCCAATGTGAAAGGGCACTTAGTGTCCATCTGTGCGCCTTTCTTTGATTAGTCTATGATTTGCATACAAAATATTGTCTTCAAATTGGATTAATGTAAAAAATAGTTTTGTTTACTAATATGTGTACTTACCTACGTACTATACTTCTTTCTTAGCTACGGTTCGATTTTTGCACGTTTTTCATGCACAAGAAGGCATTTTTATGTTTACAAAGTAGTAATCAGAACGAGTGCTGTATGTCCGAGCGTTCACTGGTCTTGATTGAATAGGGAATTTTTTTTTATGTTATTCTCGTTGATATTATTCGACATAAACGCAAAGCATACAATTCATACTCATAACGGCTCGGTTTTTATACAACGCCATCTATGGAGAATTTTTGAACTATTTCTTTTACTCTTCAATTAGAGCTGTCTTAATATGGTTTAATATAAAAAAACGTCAAATAATAATTCTATTTTTATCGTAACCTACTTTTCTTACTGACTGTACTTTGAATTTATTTCGTGGAGCTCCTAGGAATGCTTGTATGTAAAATTATATTTTTTTTGGCCGTGGAGCTCTTCGGAAACAAAGAACAATAGATCGTGGAGCTCCTGGGAATAAGCCGATTGATGGCAGAAATGGATTTTAAGGTCTCTTTGGTGGTGCGGGTGGAGGGCGGCAGGGGCACGCTACATATCGCGCGCCCGATTGGTAGATCAGCTGACGTTAGCCCTAGTAGAAAATGTAATGCGGTTAGTAGGTACTAACCGCATTACATTTTCGTTACGAAAATTATGGATTCGGTCTCCACGCTCAAGGCCCGTGATAGAAGCTATGCAATAGCTTAATAAACATATAGGACAGTACACACAGCGCCATCTAGTCCCAAACTAAGCAGAGCTTGTACCCATGGGTACTAGACAACTGATAAACTACGTAATATTATACATTAAAAAACACCCCGACACAAGGCAAACACAAATGCTCATCAAAACATCGTAAAACCATCGAGCTTGGACTCGTTGGATTGGTATTGACGAGTAGGTTTTGAGATTCCTTGGTCGCCAGGGTCTGATGACGGAGCAGTAAAAGCTCGGTTTAAAAAATATTTTTGTATTTGTAGTTGTCTTGCTAAACTTACTAAGTACCCTTCAGGTGTATTGTCGAGTATTGAACCGTATTTTACGGCTCGTTTTAAGTAAAAAACGGTTCTTTATTGTTTTATACGGTATTATACGTTTTTTTTGCATCCCTAACTGGGAGTGAGAGAAAAACATAGAATGTGCCAGCTGCATAATCATCCCGAGCATGCTGTAAAAATCAGCTAAGGGATTAGAGGGGCTCAATAAGGCGATGGGCTGACAACCCTCAAAGTCAGACGTTGGTGGCGGAACGACCTGTGTTGTGATCGTTCTTGCTCTGCCTACCCCATTAGGGTTAAAAACGTGATTTTATGTATGTATTTAGGTAGGTATGTAGAAAGGTCTTGTAATGAATTAATGACTGATGAAGAAGTCGGAAGACAGGAACTGGCATTCTAGTTTTACTAGTTTTTCGGACTAATCATTTATTAGTATTGTGATTTCAGTTAAATGTTATGGTCATTTACTCCATTTTTAAACATTAGTTGTTACTATTTATATATAACGTTGTTAAATATAACGTTTGAATCATTACATAATTAAACAAATTGTTTCGGTCATTTGATACTAACGTTTGAATCATTAAAAACTGCTTTCACACTACGATTTCTTTAAATGTCGTGGTCAGTTAGTTCTATTGTTACTGCTTTTTACATTTTCCGATACGATTCCAACCATTAAAACTAACTGTTACTACAGTAATGTTTGCGACTCATTTTTTAGTATTGTGATTTCAGTAAAATGTAATGGTCATGCAGTTAATGTGACTGTTTTATGTTTTACTGCCTTTTTAAACATTAGTTATTACTATTTATAACTAGTAAGTCTTACTATGACCTGCTATTATTTTTAATGTTGCTCAGTTTATTGTTTGTAGTAAATTAAACAAATTGTTTCGTTCATTTGATACTAACGTTCGAATCATTAAAATTTACTGCTTTCCCACTACGAGTTTTTGAAATGTCGTGGTCAGTTAGTTCTATTGTGCTACCATTTAAATATCATGTTTCAATCATGTACTTTTACTGTTCCATGCAGTAGTTTTCACTATGGTAAAATTTGTTATGTAAAACAGTTCATTTAACTGATTTGTTAATTTTCCGATACGATTCCAACCATTAAAACTAACTGTTACTACAGTAATGGTTGCGACAAAATTTTTAGGTATTGTGATTTCAGTAAAATGTAATGGTCATGCAGTTAATGTGACTGTTTTATGTTTTACTGCCTTTTTAAACATTAGTTATTACTATTTATAACTAGTAAGTCTTACTATGACCTGCTATTATTTTTAATGTTGCTCAGTTTATTGTTTGTAGTAAATTAAACAAATTGTTTCGTTCATTTGATACTAACGTTCGAATCATTAAAATTTACTGCTTTCCCACTACGAGTTTTTGAAATGTCGTGGTCAGTTAGTTCTATTGTGCTACCATTTAAATATCATGTTTCAATCATGTACTTTTACTGTTCCATGCAGTAGTTTTCACTATGGTAAAATTTGTTATGCAAAACAGTTCATTTTACTGTTTTGTTCATTTTCCGATACGATTCCAACCATTAAAACTAACTGTTACTACAGTAATGGTTGCGACTGATTTTTTAGTATTGTGATTTCAGTAAAATGTAATGATCAAGCAGTTATAGTTACTGTTTTGTGTTTTACTGTTTTTTAAACATTAATTGTTACTTTTCATGGGTAGTTAGACTTGATGAAATCCGCTTTGTTTTTAATGTATTGCAGTTTAATTACAAACATTAAACAATTATTTTTTTCAGTGCATAATTGGCGAAACGTGGGTACTAGTTCGCCTCTGCCTACCCCTTCGGGGATATAGTCGTGATTTATCAATAGGCTTGCCACCTATTACATGGCATCTGACTTAATTGGTGAAAAGTGGGTGTTAATTCACCTGCCTACATTTAGGTGTGATTCATGATGTATGTGTATGTATTTGTGTATGCATCCATAAGCGAAGCAATCATTGGATGTCGAGTTCGTCCGTGCTTCGGACGGCACATTAAGTCAATGTTGGTCCCTGTTGCATCTAGTACCTAGGTATAGAGACAATGATTCATACCATAGAATAAAAGACAATCAGATAATTTCTATAGTTTAAAGGGTCATACTAGATGGCGCCACTTGTATCGACTAAAACCAAAATTATAATTTGACACGATTTTATGAAAAATCTCATTTTCTTATTGGTTTGATTTTTATTGGAAAGTTTTTTAGAATGTATCTAACATTCTAAAAAACTATTACTGTTAGGTTTCATATATTTTTTTTACTTACGACGTTTATCAATTATTGTGAGGGTATGCGTCTTACAAATCTGACACCCGTCTTTACCCGTCCTTTTCCCACACGTGCACTATGCCTTGCGCGCGATCCTTGTCGCAAGCTGGACTTTTTTTCTACTATTGGCGGATCTGATGGACTTCTCGTCTGTTCTGTTCGCCCGGAGACGCCCCGCCATACACACCGAAAGTGAGAATTAGTGCCCGTTCGCATTTATTTATTAGACAATTAATTTGTGAAAATATATAGACTATATCTACGTGCTGTGCGTGTTGAACTGCCGTATATCCAGCTGGATGAGCCGTGGTGACGAGGAGCAGAAGGTAAGTGCATGTGTCCTATCCATGTGTCCTTTCTTTGACCTAGTTATTCTTCGTCCTACATATGTCAGATTTGCAAGCGCATAGCATTTGTTATACATAGGTACAGTCGCAATATAACAACAACAAAAAATACAGTCCACTTAAAACTTATTTATACATATTTATTATGTTCTTTCCGCTCCAATATGGTTTAGCGCCACCAATTACAAAGAAAAAGGCGATGAGTGTGTTAAAACGGTGACGAGGAATAAACATTAGCGTGTTTGTTCTATGCGTGACACACGAGACAGATGGATGGCAACAGGCTCACCCCTGTGACACGGGACCCTAATGTAGTTGGCGACATGTGGGAGTTAATACACCGCTGTCTACCCCTTCGGAGATGAATGGGCGGCATTTGTGTGTATTTATTGAAAATAGGAGGTGGTGACAAATATCAAGTTGTCGTGTGTAATCCCTTTAAGGGTGGAGTTCAACATTTTAAACAAGCTATTAAGAGATAACCGTCAGCTTTTGGCAGTTCTTCCATACGGTGAAATGTAAAAAAAGCGACGGTTAAACAGTAATCCCCTGTCTAAGTGTTGGTGAACTCCAGCCTTAGTTTCTGAATATGACTAGTTTAGATAATACAAAACGTATTGGCTTCCTAATTAAATAAACGTAAGAACAGAACAGCGACAAGCTGATGTATCTGCAACTGAATAATAATAATAATAATTAAATAATAATTATACTTACTGGTGAAATACCTGTGTTTAAAAGAAAACTATCACACGAAGTCAACAGACATGTACAACGTCATTGAACGCACAGTCACCTACTAAAACGAACGCAGGGCAGGTGAGGTTACGAAGAAGCAGCATCAAAACGCTTAGGCCGGCCGCAGACGGCCGGAATCCGAATTAGGTTTCCGGAATAGGAATTCAGATTCGAAACCCTGAATGCTAAAATTAAATATAAGATGTTTTCCGAACGGAATAAAAGCCTAACTTTAACGCTAGGTAGTATAAAATTCCGAATAAAAAAATCGGACGTTTGCGCCAGTCCTACAGAATTCGGAATCTGAATCCCTGATTCCGAAACCTAATACGGATTCCGGACATCTTTGGCTGGCCTCAAACTGGATCTCTGCTCATCCGTTACGCTTTAAGGGTTGTGGTACAAGCGCGTTAGCCGTAAGGTGACGGCAGAGCAGAATACAAGTCACCGTCCCCAACTCTCCCGTGGGTGTCGTCCAAGTCGACTAAGGGTAAAGACAGCAATGAGTAATGCAGCGGCATTCCTCTCATTCCACCTAGCAATACTGCGATTTATGTGCCCGATATATGGCAATAGGCTCGCCACCTGGGACCTAATCTAAATGGCGAAAAGTGGGTATTAATTCATCTCTACCTACATGATATAGGCTTGATTTATGTATGTATGTACAAGTGAGTATGTTTTCCACAGAGCGGGCGGCGCCTGCGCCCGCGCCTCCTCCGCCCCCGCCCCCGCCGCCGCCTGTGGTCGACGCCCGCAATACGGTGCCACGGAATACGGATACACTTAAATGTACGTTCTTCTCAATTTTAACATCCTTCAGTGGGAATAAGTGGGCCTAAGTCATAAGAAGCTACTCTGGTGTGTAAAATTGTTTCTATATACCAGCTCAAAGGGAAACGTAGGAACTATTAATTTATCGCCTAGGAAGCAAACAATCGAGTTGACTGCAAATTATCAAAATATCAAAATGAATTTATTTTAGGGAATGCATTCCCCTATATTTTGATCCCTAAACGAAATAAATCTTGGCGAACAGTGTTGGGGTCGCCTATGAGCCAGTTGTGCTTAAAAATGAACATAAGTCTTTACAGAATACAATAATGACTTTAAAGCGACATCTGTTTTGGTATCATAGTGGGATCCAACGAAAATAAATCATTACAATTAAGACTTCTTCGAGAATTGCTCAATTAAATGCACCATCACAGATCCTTTCCTACTTATCTGTCGAGTGTCTTACTTCCTCACTGTTTGCATTCGATAGCGAGGCACCAACTTTTAAGCGCTTAAACATACGTCATTTTACTAATTTATGTTGGCTAACATGAATATGATAACCTCAAATTCTGGATAGTAGTCTTGATTAATTTCTCAAACAAAAGATCAAGAACTAGAGAGTCCTCTTCTCTCTGACAAGGTATAAATTATAGCGACATCTGTTTTGGTATCATTACAATTTAAACTTTTCCAAGAATTGCTCAATTAAGTATCATCACGGATCCTTTCCTCCTTCTCTGCAGAGCGTCCTACTTCCCGACTTTTTGCTTCGAAAGCACGTGGAAAGCACCAACTTTTGAAGCTCCCTGAATACAGTATCATTTCACTATTTAGGTTGGCAAGCGTGGGTAACCTTAAAAACTTTTTGGATATGGATTGATTAGGTATCACTTTGTGCCTGCGTACCTACTTGCGACCACTAGGAAGTCTTCCATTTATGTGTGAGTCAGAAGTCCACCTACCTATTGCCTTATTTCGCCACCCGCAGCGAACAGATCCGCGACGAGCCTGCACGAGGAGCTGCTCGCCGTGTTGCCCGCCATCCAGCAGCGCCGCAGCAAGCTGGACTTCATCAAGAAGACGCCCGACATCTTCATCGACCAGAAGTCCAACCCCGCGGAGGTGGTGGCGTGGCTGGAGGCCAAGGTTTAAAATATATACTTATGTTTAAAATATATAATACATTTTAACGTAAATTATGGTAATACATTGCATGCCTTGATAGCAGATCACAGTAGGATCAATTTATTAATGTAAAAACAATGTAACATGTGTATCGCAATAAAAAAATTGAATTTGAAGGGCTTCAGCGAGGCGACGCAGCGGCGCATGAGGGTGCCGGGCCACCAGCTGTTCGGGCTTTCGCGCGACCAGCTGGAGCAGCTGCTGGGAGCCGACGAGGGCAAGCGCCTCTTCAGCCAGGTGCTGGTGCAGCGGAACGTGTCCGGGGTCAGTATAATGCTCTCTCCCTACAGTATGTCCGGGGTCAGTACTACTGCTTTCTTCCTACACTATGTCCGGGGTCAGTACTACTGCTCTCTCCCTACACTATGACCAACTGGAGACGCTGCTGGGCGCCGACGAGGGCAAGCTCAACAAGGCGCACACTACTGTTATTTTTCCGAACGGAATAAAAACCTAACGTTCGGTTTGGTTTTGTGCGTACTAGTGCTTAGTATAAAATTTCGAAAAATAAAAAGAACGTTTGCGCTAGTCTCACGGAATTCCAAATATTAATGGAATTCCTGATTCGGAAACCTAATACGGATTCCGAACGTCTGTGGCCGGCCTAAGTAATGCTTTTTCTGCTCTTTTCATCTGGCGAACCCGTATAACTGCAGGAGCTGTATGTAGTTGGGTGGTCAATGTAATAAGTTTTCACTGCCTATTTTTATTCGTAAATGAGTCTACTTCGTAACCAGTTTATCAGTCGGTACACAAATAGTTCTGATTATGAAAATATTTTATCTTCGTTCTGCATTAGATATCTGAAGATATCAGCGCGTACCTATAGCTCACGTCAGATTAACCACTACTTATAGAAACGCCGATTACAAATGGTTATAAAAATATCTAAGTTTGGGTATTCATTTGCGTAAACTTGCATATTTTCAATATACACCAATGCTTTTATTAAAATAAAGAATGAATTAATGGTGTGCCTTATCATATTAGATTTCTCAGATAGATAGGGGATAACCTTTTTATCTCTGATTTTAATTTGGGTCTATGAAAAATCTAACAGCACTCGCGAAGTAGGCAGACCGAAACTAAAACAAATGCTATATACATATAATGCAGAAGGGTGACCAGTATAAATTGGAATGTTGCCATCACAACCACTCTCTCTCTGTTTACCGGTCTCTCGACATGGTCCTTTCCGTCTCTTTTCTATAAATCTATTCGTCACTGGCACCTTTACGGTCGTGTACAAGCCGTGTGGTGACGGCAGAGTAGAATACAATTATCACCTCCTAAATCTCTCTCGTGGGTGTCGTACAAGGCGACCAAGGATAAATCGGTGAATAGGAATGGGCAGCATTCCTCTTATACCACCTAGGCTAGCAATATACTGCGACTTTTGTGCCGGATAAATGGTAATAAGGTCGCCACCTATTACATGGGACTTGACATAGTTGTCGAAAAGTGGGTGCTAGTTCACCTCTGCCTACCCCTTCGGGGATATAGGCGTGATTTATGTATGTAATTACCTTTACGGTGTCATAGATGATATGAATCAAAAGGGAGTGGGTGATGGTTTATTGTCGACTGATCGATTGTCATGGAAGAGGAAACTACACCGACCCCAGATAGGCTGGGAACAGCCAAGCCAAGCTATCAAACGCTTAGAATATATACAAAATGTATTAAACTGACGTATTACTGAGAAAACAATACGTTTCATACTTTTGTTTTCTATGCGTTCAAATAGATAAGCCACCTTTGGCTAGCCCCTCAGGGCAGGGAGTATACTGAGTATTGCCTTTCCACTGCAGTACAAGACGACGTCGGCCTCCGAGCTGCAGAGCATCCTGCGCAAGGCGCGGGAGAAAGTGGAGGTGGCCTGAGGACGAGGAGACAGGCTTCCAACCACTGACAGATTGGAGGGGTTCACGCCATATTTCAGCTCAATATTTACCTACTTCATAAACAATATTTAGGTACTACTTTGACGGCCGGTTTAGTTGAATGGTCAGGTCCCGGGTTCGAATCCTGGTGGGGGCAAATTTAGGGATGAACTCAGATGTTTCCCGAGTCATGGTTGTTTAATATGTAGAATATTTATAGTATGTCATTCTTATCAATATTACAATTTAGGAGACCAGTGGTATTAATGTTATGGGAATCCGCGCCGTTGTTTGAATTGCTACCATAAGTGGTACGAGTCCCTACTTACCTACAACCTGTATTCCCTAGGAGATCTGGTGTCAGGCAGGTGGTAGGTCGGCTACATGAACCCAGACAGATCCTAGAGCAGTAGGACGTTAGGCAACAGTGCGCCGATCGCAAGGCAGGAGGCCTCTCAACTACCAACAATATCTCCAAAATATTTATTTTGTTCCCTTTGACTTTGGTGACAATTCAACCATTAGCATTTGTGTTTGCCCGATTTAGACATTACTCTTTTGAGTCAGCAATACTTCACTGACGAAAATAATTAAGTTATTTGTGTTAAGGTCAACAAATCAGGCTTGACCGGCTTCGCCCCGTCACTAATTAATATATAATATATTATTTAAATGAACACTGTGACATTTTTGTGAAGAAACTGTGAAATTGCATCATTGTTAAATTACTTCCTCTGTTACCTATATTATAAATGACATATTATCTAAGTAAATATTGTTAGTAATTTTATATTAAAATTAAATTATGATTTCATATAGATGTTGTATTATTTATTACCAAACAGCTGAAGACTTCTTATATCATTTTATGAGGTTCAGTCAACAAGAGAGCGTTTACAGCACGAACTTTTTCTCCTTTGAGGGTATTTAGTTTATTAAAGAGTTCTATGAAAAAATAAAGGTAAAAGAAATATCTTTTTATTATATAATTCTGTCAACATTTTGCTAAAATAAACAATTGTATATGAATATCAATATCAACATCATAAACCTATAGATGAGTACAACGTTATAAAAAATAGAGTCCTTGTCGCAGATATTCTATAATTTGTAACAGATTTTCCAAAAATAAAATATCATGTCAACGGTGTCTTGAAGAGTATCAATATCAAAAATATGGTTAGTCTTCAAAGACGCTAGAGATATACCTACTTTAATATATTAGATATTATACGTATATCTCGCTTAATAATAAATAAACAAAGCTTACATAAGTCTTATCTTCATAATTGTTTGGACATGGTCAAGGTCTGATGCAAAACATTCATAGGCTTAACTGCACCTTATGTGACCCAGTTCCACACTCTAACAATTTTTTTCATCCCTTGTATTAACTCCATTACTTATTATTACGTGCTTAGTACTACAAACTTAGAACAAAAAAATAGGTAAATTATTGGCAACAATATTGTGCTTATAAATTAAGGCTCTGTACAGACGAACTGCATTTCAAGTGCAAAAGAACTAACTGCAAGGCTATTTAGCAGTTTCACAGTTTCACAGTCATGCCAACTGCATTCAAATGCAAATCTTCCGTCTGCGTAGAGCCTAACAAGGCACAAGTGTAAAATGAAAGAAAAATGCTACCGAGTAGTCGCGACAGGTTTTTACAACATCGGACTATAACGGCCTTATTAATAAACACGGTTTAAGTATAGACTAGTTACTCAGTGTTTTGTCGCTTTTGCTCGCATTCAAAATCAGGTTTGTGAGACAAAGACAAAACGCGGAATAGCTATAACATGTTTACTACCAGTTTATTAATAAGACGGTGAATGTCTAAGCTGCAGGGGCTACCATGACCCACCACTGGAGCTTAACGTGCCTCCCGGAACACGGAAGAACTCGAGACAATATTATTTGCGCCGCACAGTTCAGCACACTGATGGAATCCCACCTTAACAACACGCTTGCAGTCATGGAAACACAAGAACGTCTCTTCGCGCTCTGTCGCAACACACCCTTAGCTTGTACACAATAAAGCCTATTTTCCTGACTAACATAAGTATTTCTACGACGGCTCTCTGCCTTGTGGCGTTCAACGAGCCTAAACTACTAGGTATCACTTCTGTCTTCGTACGGGGCGCTTAAAAAATGGGATAAAGTTTAGTATAAGGACCGTTAGATTAGCCTGGGCAATTGTAATTTTATGGCTAGCAGGTTTTAGTGTAAGGATGCTGTGCAAAATTTCACAAATTCCACAGTCCATAAACTTTTACCCAAACCGCACACCAAAATATACTTAGTAAATTATCTTCTCTAGTTTATACAGAGTTCATTGTAAAGTAGGTATGAACCAGCAATCTCGAAGGACTAAATAGCTAACATAATAAACAAGAACGTTGGTTCTACGGCTTTTGATAATCCGTTACACATTGTACTGTGATACAAAAATAAATATTATTTTAATTCACTGATACTCCGAGCGCAGCGTCGGTCTTTCTGAATGAAACACAAATTTAAAAATGTCGTGGCAGTACAAAAAAAAATTTTAAATTTAAAAAAAAATTTGATCAATGTATTGAGTCATTTTAAAACTCATAAAACAATTAACGTTGTTGTTTATGATGTTAATTATCTAGTCCTGCAAGTTTATCGGTGTGCTACAAATAATTCCGTACAATACAAAGAATTAAAAAATAAAACGACCTCTCGATCCCTTCCCATCACAAAATCTGTTAATATCAAATAATGCGACATAGTCTTAAGTGAACACTAGCTCTATACACCCTAACTCTTTCACCCTTGTATTCAACCTAGCCAATGGATATTCGAAAATCCAGCTCAAAGTTACGCATTCAACACATCCTTCAGACGCCTCAACACCTGATGCAACAAGCGTCCCATTGCGAAGTCCATACTGCAAGTGCGGTCAACAGCTAGGTCTCATCTCGCCTCGCCTCGCCTCATCTCGTCTCGCTTCGCCTCGCCCACAACTGCGAGGTCGTTGTGAGACATCTATCTTGGATTGCAGCGTCGGCTGTTTGCATCTCTGTAAAACAATAGCATCATAATTCAAAAGTGGTTTAATTCATCTCTGCATGCCTGCCTCCTCGAGGATATGGGGGTGATTTATGTTTGTGTGTAAGTGTATGTATGAGCTCACCTGTGAGCTAGACACAAGTGGTCAGGTACTGTGCGCGTGCGGCGAAAACCTAAGCCAAAACCTAGAGCAGTATGGATTCGAATGTTGTCATTCCAAACACTCTCTTCGTTCATCGGTCTCTCGACATGGTCCGTTCCGTCTCTTTTCTATACATTCATTCATCACTAGCACCTTTACGGTGTGATGGATGATTTATATATCAAAAGGGAGTGGATATCTTGATGATGTCTGCCCGGTATGAACGGGAGAGGAAACATACTGGGCCGACCGGAACAGGGCAGGGAGAAGAAGAAGAGTGTAAGAGTAGAGTATGTATCATAGGGATGATGACACAAACAAATAATCACTGATATAATGAATTATAATAATACTTAAATACTTGTTATGAGATTATCTATACTTGTGAGTGATATTTATTTTATAAAAATAAAGGTACATAACTTAGCAATCCGCCATATTTGCTAAAACGCCGCGTGACGTCATTATTCAGTTATCTCCATTTTGACATTTAATTTGCCAATCAAATTCAATATGGAAACAGGCCTTTTTACGGAATAGTGACGTCACACAGACGACATTGCTATTTTGGCAAAAAATTTAAATTGCATTATTCAAAACATGTATTTTCTACAAAGATTTTGGTGGTTAGAAAAAGAATTTCGAAAAATTATGATCTTGAGGCGGATGTTTTTTCTATCAAAATCGAAAGTTTTAACAAAAATATAATTTATTTTGGGTAAAGGGTAACCTAAGAAAAACATGGTGTAGTTTTTCATGATTAGTCATCATGCCTATTGAGCGAACCTGTGAGCTAGCCACTCGTGCTGGGCTAGTTGCCTCTCGCGGCGATGCGCGCGGCGATGGCGGCCGTCAGCGCGGACCCCTTGCCGCTGCCGTCCTCAGCCAGCAGCAGCGAGAACTGCACACCAAGGAAAACCCTCGTTCAACGGCATAGGTGGCGAAAGAGAAGGGGACTCTAAAGTTTCTTTGAATGCTTACAACTCCAAATCATTATATAATCTATCCTTAAGTGATTCAGGTGGACTCCACGGGAGTCTAGGTTGGCGTGACAAAAAATTTAGGGTTCACAAAAATATCCATAGTTGGATCTAATCAAATAAAAAAATAAAGAAGAGAAGAGAGGAGAGCTCTTACCGGGTGGTTAGGCGCGAGCAGCGCGACGTAGCGGCGCATGAGCCGCTGGATGCGCGGGTGGCGCCGGAACACCGACCCGTCCACCATTCATAAGAGGAAGAGAAGAAGAAGAGAAGAGAGGAGAGCTCTTACCGGGTGGTTAGGCGCCAGCAGCGCGACGTAGCGGCGCATGAGCCGCTGGATGCGCGGGTGGCGCCGGAACACCGACCCGTCCACCATTCATAAGAGGAAGAGAAGAAGAAGAGAAGAAAGGAGAGCTCTTACCGGGTGGTTAGGCGCGAGCAGCGCGACGTAGCGGCGCATGAGCCGCTGGATGCGCGGGTGGCGCCGGAACACCGACCCGTCCACCATTCATAAGAGGAAGAGAAGAAGAAGAGAAGAAAGGAGAGCTCTTACCGGGTGGTTAGGCGCGAGCAGCGCGACGTAGCGGCGCATGAGCCGCTGGATGCGCGGGTGGCGCCGGAACACCGACCCGTCCACCATTCATAAGAGGAAGAGAAGAAGAAGAGAAGAGAGGAGAGCTCTTACCGGGTGGTTAGGCGCCAGCAGCGCGACGTAGCGGCGCATGAGCCGCTGGATGCGCGGGTGGCGCCGGAACACCGACCCGTCCACCATTCATAAGAGGAAGAGAAGAAGAAGAGAAGAAAGGAGAGCTCTTACCGGGTGGTTAGGCGCGAGCAGCGCGACGTAGCGGCGCATGAGCCGCTGGATGCGCGGGTGGCGCCGGAACACCGACCCGTCCACCATTCATAAGAGGAAGAGAAGAAGAAGAGAAGAAAGGAGAGCTCTTACCGGGTGGTTAGGCGCGAGCAGCGCGACGTAGCGGCGCATGAGCCGCTGGATGCGCGGGTGGCGCCGGAACACCGACCCGTCCACCATTCATAAGAGGAAGAGAAGAAGAAGAGAAGAGAGGAGAGCTCTTACCGGGTGGTTAGGCGCCAGCAGCGCGACGTAGCGGCGCATGAGCCGCTGGATGCGCGGGTGGCGCCGGAACACCGACCCGTCCACCATTCATAAGAGGAAGAGAAGAAGAAGAGAAGAAAGGAGAGCTCTTACCGGGTGGTTAGGCGCGAGCAGCGCGACGTAGCGGCGCATGAGCCGCTGGATGCGCGGGTGGCGCCGGAACACCGACCCGTCCACCATTCATAAGAGGAAGAGAAGAAGAAGAGAAGAAAGGAGAGCTCTTACCGGGTGGTTAGGCGCGAGCAGCGCGACGTAGCGGCGCATGAGCCGCTGGATGCGCGGGTGGCGCCGGAACACCGACCCGTCCACCATTCATAAGAGGAAGAGAAGAAGAAGAGAAGAAAGGAGAGCTCTTACCGGGTGGTTAGGCGCGAGCAGCGCGACGTAGCGGCGCATGAGCCGCTGGATGCGCGGGTGGCGCCGGAACACCGACCCGTCCACCATTCATAAGAGGAAGAGAAGAAGAAGAGAAGAGAGGAGAGCTCTTACCGGGTGGTTAGGCGCCAGCAGCGCGACGTAGCGGCGCATGAGCCGCTGGATGCGCGGGTGGCGCCGGAACACCGACCCGTCCACCATTCATAAGAGGAAGAGAAGAAGAAGAGAAGAAAGGAGAGCTCTTACCGGGTGGTTAGGCGCGAGCAGCGCGACGTAGCGGCGCATGAGCCGCTGGATGCGCGGGTGGCGCCGGAACACCGACCCGTCCACCATTCATAAGAGGAAGAGAAGAAGAAGAGAAGAAAGGAGAGCTCTTACCGGGTGGTTAGGCGCGAGCAGCGCGACGTAGCGGCGCATGAGCCGCTGGATGCGCGGGTGGCGCCGGAACACCGACCCGTCCACCATTCATAAGAGGAAGAGAAGAAGAAGAGAAGAGAGGAGAGCTCTTACCGGGTGGTTAGGCGCCAGCAGCGCGACGTAGCGGCGCATGAGCCGCTGGATGCGCGGGTGGCGCCGGAACACCGACCCGTCCACCATTCATAAGAGGAAGAGAAGAAGAAGAGAAGAAAGGAGAGCTCTTACCGGGTGGTTAGGCGCGAGCAGCGCGACGTAGCGGCGCATGAGCCGCTGGATGCGCGGGTGGCGCCGGAACACCGACCCGTCCACCATTCATAAGAGGAAGAGAAGAAGAAGAGAAGAAAGGAGAGCTCTTACCGGGTGGTTAGGCGCGAGCAGCGCGACGTAGCGGCGCATGAGCCGCTGGATGCGCGGGTGGCGCCGGAACACCGACCCGTCCACCGCCACGCCCACGCGCGGACGGTCCATGCGGCGGAGCAGCGCCGCGATACCTGCAGGCCACACGAGGTCAACATTATGGTCGGGGTACAACTATAGTCTGACAAGTTCGTGCGCGACCTTCCTGCGGGGGGACAGACGGTCGCGGGGACGCGCACTAGCGGGAGCGGGTGATGCGGGGAGGACAGAAAACTCGTGCAATACAGCATATTATACCTCAGCCCCCCAACGTCTGTCACCTCGCCGGAAGGTCGTGCACGAACTTGTCGGACTATACTCGATAATTAATCCGGCTCGAAGGACCAATATTCAGGGTAGAGCTACTTGATGAACTCCCGAACACTGAAACGCTCCGTACTAGCATTTAAGTATGTATTGTCAATATTGGCGTTTATCCATACAAACTCTGCCAGGTTTCAACTGCGTTTTAGTATTACAAAATAAACTTGATAATAGTTATATACAGCTCGAAGGACCAATGTTTGATCATTATACATTGGTCCTTCGAGCCGGATTCAAGTAAATACTTGATAAAAAATAATTCATAAGCTAAAAGTGGTGTATTTAACGAGAAAATTAAAGATGGGATAATCATTTTATTCTACTTACAGAGGCATTTCATCAATTACATAATATATCCTACCGTTGCAGGCATTTAATTGCAGGTATTTACTTTCGAATACAGAAACGGTACTCCAATTTAGAGCACTGCTTGTAAAGTTAAGTGGACAATACCTGTCAGAATTTGTATGTAGAAACGTTAATTTAGACAATACTTAAATTTTGAACAGGACTTAAACTTTGAGCAGCGTTTCTGTATTCGGGGTTTAAACACTGACCTTTATTATATATAAATACGCTGGACTGAATACTCTACCAGATGTTTCTTGTGCCGATTTGAAGCGCTCCATCGAGCGGCCGGCATGGGTACTAAATTTGACGTTTGTTGCTTGTATTTGAAATTACAAATGCATCTCTAATATTAGTTCCGCGGACGTTCACCTTCGTACGCCAGTGCCATCAGCGCCAAGATGGCGATAATAAAATTGGCTTAATTTTTTGGATGACAACCCACAGTCCAGCGTACTTGTATATCAGAGGTCAGTGTGGTAAGACAAGCGAACGGGTGTGCGACTCACAGACGGAGGCGAGCTGCGCGGCGCGCGTGGACACGACGCGGGCCACGTGCTGCGCCACGGCGGCGTCGGCCGCCGTCAACGCCGGCCCCTCCTTGCCCCCCCTCCCCGCCCCCACAGCCCCCCGCAGCACGCCCAGCGTGCGCTCCACGCCGCCCACCTCGTTGTCCCTAAGCACACGCACTAATTCAAATAGGTCCAACTAAAGTTCATGCGCAATTAGGAACGTACTTTCCAGGTACTGACTATTATCTTGAGGTATCATAGGGAACTTAAATATTTCCCATACTGCCTTGGAAGTGAAAAAATAAGGTATGTGCCAGTCCCGACCATATGTGTTGTAAAAGACCAAGGAAGATTAGCCCGTGTAGACCAATAAGCACCTAGGGGCACTCGAATGGTGGTGGGCAAACCACCAACAACAGCATACTCAAAGAGGGTTGGTGTCAGGCAGACTGTAAAACCTAAGCCAAAACCTTGAGCAGTATGGATTGGAATGTCGTCATTCCAATAACTCCCTCCGTTCATCGGTCTCTCGCCATGGTCCGTTCCGTCTCTTTTCTATACATTCATTCAGCACTAGCACCTTTCCGGTGTGATGGCTGATATGAATCAAAAAGGAGTGGATGGCTTGATGACGTCCGACCGATATGAATGGAAAAGGAAACATACTGCGCCGACCCCAGATAGACTGGGAACAGGGCAGAGAGAAAAAGAAGTTAGGAAACTTAATTTGGACCACTCGTTTGAGAGAAAGGAAAGTGTGATTACTCCTCGATGGCGCTGAGGTCCGCGGTGGTGAGGCTGCCGGGCGGCAGATCAACTGGGAAGAGACGGTCGTGGGCCAGCGCAGACAGCGCAGTGCACAGGATCTCACCCAGGTACTTGCCCCCGATGTACTTCTCGAATCTGTGACAGAAAAGGACAAAATGAACCTATTGCAAGGTTATAGTTATAGTATATAGTATACGTATTAGTACAACAAGTTTTTCTGCGGGGTGAGAGACGGTGGCGGGGACGCGGCACTCTAGATGTCAGCGGGGCGGGTGATGCCGGGAGGAAGGAAAACTCGTGCAATACACCATACAATACCTCAGCCCCCGACGTTTCTCACTCCGCAGGAAGGTCGCGCACGAAGTTGTCGGACTATAATTGGGCCAGCGTGGTGGGTTATGGCCTATTCTTCCGTCCATAGGGGAGGCCTGTGCCCTGGCAGTTACGCCCGCCCCACATTAAAGGGCTGGTGAAGATGATAATTCTCGCTCGCACCAGTTGCCCCACGGTCACGGTGCGGAATGTTTTTTGCTTGCTTACTCTGGCTCTAAAGTGTCTGGTAACGGACACAGCGATTTGTGAGCTTTACACTTTATCAAAAGTAAAAACTAATTTTTAACACCTTTACTATCTGATACCTGCCAAAGTAACCGCGACCCAAGTTTCATAATCAGGGATCGTTCTTACCTGTATAACTATGGACCATACATGCAGAAACTTACAGTTTTTATAAAATAACGAAGAAAGAGCTTCCCTTGTTACAAATCCAACCTTTTTTTATAGTTTTTTATTCTAAAATATTATTAGGTTTAAAAACAATATTGTCAATATGGATTTTGTTTCTTCACTCACGTGAAGGAGGCGGCGAGCAGCGAGCGGCGGTCCACCTCGGCGTCCACGTCGGTGCGCAGGAAGGCGAGGCAGCCGTTGTCCATGTAGCACCCGTCGGAGCACAAAGCAAAGCACTCACGTGAAGGAGGCGGCGAGCAGCGAGCGGCGGTCCACCTCGGCGTCCACGTCGGTGCGCAGGAAGGCGAGGCAGCCGTTGTCCATGTAGCACCCGTCGGAGCACAAAGCAAAGCACTCACGTGAAGGAGGCGGCGAGCAGCGAGCGGCGGTCCACCTCGGCGTCCACGTCGGTGCGCAGGAAGGCGAGGCAGCCGTTGTCCATGTAGCACCCGTCGGAGCACAAAGCAAAGCACTCACGTGAAGGAGGCGGCGAGCAGCGAGCGGCGGTCCACCTCGGCGTCCACGTCGGTGCGCAGGAAGGCGAGGCAGCCGTTGTCCATGTAGCACCCGTCGGAGCACAAAGCAAAGCACTCACGTGAAGGAGGCGGCGAGCAGCGAGCGGCGGTCCACCTCGGCGTCCACGTCGGTGCGCAGGAAGGCGAGGCAGCCGTTGTCCATGTAGCACCCGTCGGAGCACAAAGCAAAGCACTCACGTGAAGGAGGCGGCGAGCAGCGAGCGGCGGTCCACCTCGGCGTCCACGTCGGTGCGCAGGAAGGCGAGGCAGCCGTTGTCCATGTAGCACCCGTCGGAGCACAAAGCAAAGCACTCACGTGAAGGAGGCGGCGAGCAGCGAGCGGCGGTCCACCTCGGCGTCCACGTCGGTGCGCAGGAAGGCGAGGCAGCCGTTGTCCCCGAAGGCGCCCCACTCCACGTCCACGCACACGTCCTGGCCGCGCGCCGCCGCCTCCCAGCGGCGCACCCGGCCCGCGCGCTCCATGTAGCACCCGTTGGAGCCCGTGCCCAGGATGGCGCCCACGCCCACCGCGCGGTCCAGCTGCGCGCCCGCCACGAGCGTGCCGCTGGTGTCGTTGAGCAGCACCCGCACGGCCACGCGCAGCCCGCGCGCCGCCACGCACCGCTGCAGCAGCGCCGCCACGTCCACGCCGCGCATGCCGCCGCACTTGAAGCTCTTGGTCCACGTGATCAGCTCGCCCGAGCTGATCGAGTGCTGGCGCATCGGGAACGAGAACGTGAACCCTGAGGGCATATTACGTACGCACATAAGGCCTCGCTCATTTCCCGGTGCAGACCAATAAGCACCTTGGGGCACCCGGGCCAGGCGGCCGGCTGTAAAACCTAAGCCAAAACTTTGAGCAGTTGGATTGGAATGTTGTCATTGCAATCACTCTCTCCGTTCATCGGTCTCACATTCATTCATTCATTCATCACTAGCACCTTTACGGTGTGATGGATGATATAAATCAAAAGGGAGTGGATGGCTTGATGACGTCTGACCGATATGAATGGAAGAGGAAACATACTGCGCCGACCCCAGATAGACTGGGAACAGGGCAGGGAGAAGATAAAGCCCCACTCAAACAGACGCGGTCAGCTATGGCGGGCAGTTGTAATGTAGGTAACGTAATGACGTTATTCAAACTAGCGCGGTCAATGTTTGTTCGGGTTCGCCACCGCCACTGTCCCGCTACCGCTGCTGCTTGAGCGAGGCTTTAATCCCGCCTATATCTGCGAAGGGGTAGGCATAGGTGAATTTACACCCATTCTTCGCCAATAAGTTAGGTCCCATGTGATAGATGGCTAGCCTATTGTCATTTATCGGGCACGAACGTCGCAAGACATTGCTAGGTGGTATTAAAGGAACGCTGCTGCCCATTTCTCATCACTGATTTAACCCTTAGTCGCCTTGTCACCCGCGGGAGAATCTACTCTGCCGTTTGTAGTAGTCCACCCTGACTGCTTGAAACTGTCCGCGTACTCGCCCTCCCTCGCCGGTCCTTTCTTACCCAGAGACAGCTCCTCCTCCTGCATCCCCTCGGAGCACACGAAGTCGTACACGCAGTCCGCCAGGAAGTTGAACAGGTCCTCGCCGGGGCCCAGCCGCAGGGCATCGCTGGAGGCAAAGGACATCGTTTACTTCTTGTTCAAATTACATACATCATCACCCGCCCTTTAATGTCCCCAATGCTAAGGCATTTCCTAAGGATGGAAGTGAGAGATATAGGGAGAATGGACCATAACCCGGCGCGGTTGGTGGGTATTAACGACTGCAGATGAAGCCGGGACCAACGGTTTAACGTGGCTTCCGAAGCACGGAGGAATTCGAGATAATAATTTTTTGGTCACCCATCCAATGACCGGTCTTAGCGAACATTCCTTAGTTTACGCAATCGCAGACTGAGCGCGCTATATAACTGCACTAGCGAGCTCCTCAATTCCAATTACATACAAATAAGATGAAAAAACTCAGATCGTCACCATTTCTCAGAAAGGATCAGGGGCCTCACCACCAACTCTAAACGCGACTCAATTCCCATTGTTAAAGTGAGTCATAATAAGCCAAGTAGAGCGGGCGATGTCCCGTTTGTCACCCGCGTTTGGATAGATTAGAATAGAAATAATTTTGTGATCAAAACACAAACAATAAGTAAATATAACAAAATCCAAACAACATGCAGTAAAACAAAAAAAAAGTACCAGAAAAAAACAAAATAATACCAACATACAAAAAGAAATTATTGTGATCGCAAGGCGCAGGTCGTCACAACGAGGTCCGCACTCAGCTTGTTGCTATGCTGCGGCACAGACGCAACATGGCGCTGATTTTCAGTGTGAAACTGTGAACCCCAAGCGAGGTACGGACGCTGGGCCACACGGGCACTTATACTTCATGGTACGGCCACAGACCTGATGTGGTACTGCTTCACGTCCTCGCGGACCAGGCGACCTTCCTTCAGCTCCACCAGCAGCACCCTGAAGTTGGTTCCGCCCAGGTCCAGCGCCAGGAACAGACCCTCCTCTGGAAGAAGTCAGATCTCAGTGAAGCAGGAGGTAGAAAGAATATTGTGGTCAGTAAAAATCCATAAAATTATAGTCTTGATGCAAGAAACACACTACTAATTTTTCTAACATTGTTCAAATTAGTAGAGGAGGAGGTGTCTGAAAGCGGCCTACCAAATATTGGAATCGACACTGCTCTAGGTTGTGGCCTACTGAGGGAGAAAGGTTGTAAGGATGGTGGCCTGGGAGCAAAAAATAACGTAGAAAGTGCCAGCCCGACTCATTCTATGGGTATCGTGAAAGTCGGCTAAGGGAGGTTGCCCATTGGAGACCAATAAGCCCCTCGGGGCACCCGAATGGTGGAGGGCACACCACCAACAGCAGCGTACCCAAAGAGGGTTATAGTGTGTAAAACCTAAGCCAAAACCTTGAGCAGTATGGATTGGAATTCACTCTCTCCGTTCATCGATCTCTCGACATGGTCCTTTTCGCCTCTTTTGTATACATTAATTCATGACTAGCACCTTTCCGGTGTGGTGAATGATATGACTCAAAAGGGAGTGGATGGCTTGATGACTTCTGACCGATATGAATGGAAGAGGAAACATACTGCGCCGACCCCAGATAGACTGGGAACTGGGCAGGGAGAAGAGGGTTGTAAGACTTGCAAGGATGGTAGGCAGTACCGGTGCCGTCGGGCAGCTCGGGGATGTAGGTGTTCTCCATCTGCAGGCTGGAGGGCTTCTCCTGGAGCCCTGCTTCAAGTTCTTGCTCGAACACCTCGCCCACGCGCCGCAGCGTGCCGCCGCCCAGCGTCATGCCCGACAGCCGGCGAGAGATCTGCAATCCACACCGTTACCTCAAATCAGCCATATTATAAATACGCTAGCGTAGTGGCACAGCGCGCTTTGCGATTGCGTAAACTAAGCAATCTCGCTAAGGCCGGTCATTGGACGGGTGACCAAAAATTTATTTACGCACGTTAAGCCGTTGGTCCCGGCTGCATCTGCAGTCGTTAGTACCCACCAACCCGCACTGGGCCAGCGTGGTGGGTTATGGCCCAATCTCCCTATATTCTTCCATCGATTGGGAAGGCCCCTGCCCCAGCAGTGGGGACATTCAAGGGCTGGTGATGATGATACTGTCTTAAGCTGGATCCAGACGAGTGTAACGGGTAATGTAACACGAATTCTACGTTACGACGGTCACATGTAATGCTCGTAGTGCCGTCCTATCGTAGAATTGTGTTACATTACACGTTAGATTACATTACACGTTACACTCGTCTGGATCCGGCTTCAATGGCAACTACAAAGGACACGGAACTTATAACCAACACTTAGCAGGCTGGTTGAAAATGAGAAGCCTGACTGGCATGAACACCGAAACACGATATGATAAACCCATTTATCGCTTTGAACTGTCAAAAAAATTTTCATTCGGATTTTTCACCATTATCTACCATAGTCATTTTTTGCTTTGAACTAAAGCAATAAATGACTATGGTGGCTCATGGTGAAGTGTTCGCTAAAGGTAAACAAATATTTCAAGCAATGATTTGGTTTTTTTTACTTAGTATACAAGACACTTAACAGTGAATCAGAACAATTTGGTATGAAGTTACAGATTATGGGTTTTTGTTGTCATCATAAACTACACTTCAAATCATTGTAAACAATTTCCAAATGCGTTGTAATGTATTTTTAATGAGACGCTCAGCAGGTAAAAAAATGCCCATGTCATTACCGATTTTAATGTGGTTGTTTGCAAGTGAAAAATTCACAAAAACGAACAGTAGGTGAATAATAAGGGTGATCGAGAAGCAGGTTCTAGGCGACCTTGCCCTAATAACTTAGCAAATTCACGTCTCATAAGAATTTTATTTTATTTTTATTTATTGGATTTCTGGAAACTAAAGTGGTGTTTCTAGAAATCGCCGTGTGGTGACGGCAGAGTAGAATACAATTGTCACCACCCCAAGTCTCTCCCGTGGGTGTCGTACAAGGCGACTAAGGATAAATCAGCGTTTGTGTAGTATACGCGTACTTAATTATACTTGCACCGTAACTTAACATTACGCTCTGCAACATGACGTATATCGGTGATGAAATACTATTAGTGAATTAAATATATTCTTGTAATTGTATGCATTTCGCGCTTTTGTATTGTAACCTTCAACAATACAACATGTCACCACTAACTGCTGAGTTTTATTAAACACTACCTGAACTAACTACTTCATCGTATTTGATGAGGAATGGGCAGCAGTGTTCCTCTTATACCACCTAGCAATAGCAATGTACTGCGACTTTTGTGCCCGATAAATGGCAATAGGCTCGCCACCTATTACATGGGACCTAACATAATTGGCGAAGCGTGGGTGCTAGTTCACCTCTGCCTACCCCTTCGGGGATATAGGCGTGATTTATGTATGTATGTAGAAACTAAAAAAAATACCTATGTAGAGCTCAAAGGGACTAAGTATATTGATTTATTTATTTAGGTTAACTAATTTGCTTATTTAATTTGATTGCCTCTAACAAAAAGTAAGATTTTTGCTATATTAATGTGCGTGATGCGCAAACGGCCCTTACTTAATTAGACAAAGAAAATAAAAACATAATTTAATTTGATAATAAATAAATACGTAGTGCGTGAGGGGTGCGGGAGGGAGTGGTTAAGCAGCGCGTTGATGTCTTATGCACGCGGCGTGGACTTAATTCAAAAATGTTCAGTTTAACAAAAGTTAAGATATCTTAGCTTAGAGAAAATAAAGACGTGATATATTTATGTTTCGTAAAGTAATTTATACATAATTAATAGTAATGTAAATTTTGCCGAGAGTATCGACTTGAGATCTGGCCCAATTAAACCCGGGCTATTATCTCAGTGCCACCAAAATGAACATTCACGAAATATATTGACTGAAAGAAAACAACTACATAGTTCAGTTGAATTTTCTACTGTTTAAGTAGGTACTCACAACGATACGTTGTATTTATAAACATAAAGTGTCGCTATTATAGAAGCGCTATCTGACTTTTGTTATTAAAAAAAAAGTCACTGCTAATTAATGTGGGAATCACTCCAGGCATCGGTGGATACTGACTCGAGATAGCGCCAGGTCAGATGTTAATTAAGCGCAATCGGTTACGCAATCGCACATATTAAGTAACAGAATTTTGTGGATAAAAAAAATATCATAAAGTTAGTTTGACTTCGTCAAGTTAATTGGCCAACATAAAAAAGTGGCTTGTGCGCTGCTGTGTTGGGTTTAATATGACAATGAAAAGTCGATTTCCACTGCTTAGAAAAATTGGACATTTGCACTTTCCTAGTTTAGGCAGATCACTGCTTTCGCCTTCGGCTGATCCTAACACACTTCTGTCGTGTTCATAAATAATAAAAACTTTACAAATTCATACACACTGTTACGGCCGTCATTAACGTTAATTACCGTCTCTGAGAGCGGCTGTTAAACATCGAACTCTTTTGTTCAAAACATGAAGGTTATCGACATTGACCTGACTTATTTTATCCGATACAAACATTGAAGTCCAAAGGACACCTCTATTGGACTAGATGGTACTTCCTTTGGACCTGTAAGTCCATAGTTGAATTGAAACCACGCCAGCCGACAGATGCCTATTATACAATTAGAACAGTTATATTCCACAAGTGATGAAAGTTAGTTACTTTATTCGTTTTTGGGGGACGAGGTCAGGAACAATTATTATTGACCACAGATACGCCGACTGAAGATTACATGTCGCCGACCTTTGCGTCAAAACTGATATAGATATACTGGACACCGCCGCCGGTTTCATCCGGAACCGCAAATGTAAAGCAGCAAAGTTAGCATAATAAAGAGACACAACCACAGAGGCCAGATACGCACACTACTACCGTAACGTACACATTCAACCACTACTAAAGCTCACTCGGCGTCGTGAATGCAACAACTATACCAGTGGTTGGTATCTTGGATGATTTATTGGGTTGGGTATGCGTGGTATAGGGGAATCAAAACCTATTTTGTTACACAATGCGTGTTTGATACATTCATTTCACTACATTTTGGCAGCTCTTGTACGCTATGCGCTTAGTGTTACGACGATTAGAACGTTCAATGCCTCGTTGTGCGTTTATAAATACGAGACGCAGCGTCAAACAGTTTTATTTTAGCAGCCGCATTGACCTGTTGCAAAATAATATAAAAGACATCCGCTATAATTGTCCAGTCCTTGCAGAGCATTGCTCTGAAATAACTACTTTATTTCGACTTCCTTCATCTTCATCTTCTCCAAGCCCAAGAGAATATCAAGACGTAACCAAAATCTCATTTGTAAATTCTCCTTCTTCTTGTACTTACTTTAATTACATAAAAGACTTTGAATAGATTTACTATTGTGCCCATTGTTATGATTTGATGATATTATACATACGCAGTATTAATTACTGCGCATAATTTTGGAGTCATATTAAAGTGTGAACCAAAAATAAGCATTAAAAGTTTTATTTAGAGAGATAAAACTTTAAATGCAGAGATGTGATTGTAATAGTGATGGGTGTCCAAACCTTGTGCGCCCGCGCCTGATCGGCCAAGACGAGCGGCGGCGGCAGGAAGGGGTCTTCCTGTCCGTTGTGTCCATTGTATTCTTCCTGTCCGTTGTGTCCATTATGTTGTTCCTGTCCGTTGTGTCCATTATGTTCTTCCTGTCCGTTGTGTCCATTATGTTCTTCCTGTCCGTTGTGTCCACTGTGTCCATTATGTTCTTCCTGTCCGTTGTGTCCACTGTGTCCATTATGTTCGCTGTGTCCAATGTGTCCGTTGTGTTCGCTGTGTCCGTTGTGTTCGCTGTGTCCGTTGTGTCCGTTGAGCCGCGCCTCCAGCGCGCCTCGTTCCACCGCAGTCGTCATCGTGCGCTGTATCTGCATGACAATTTTCATCAATTAACATTTGATTGGTCACTTAAACTCAAGTACATAGTTGCAAACAAAAATCTGCACAGGATATAGTTTTTGAAATTATCTGACTAACTTTGTAATCATCGGTTTTGAAGTACTTATGTAATACTCAAGTTATTGAAATAAAGGGATCTCACAATGTAGAAAGATAAGTTGGAACTTATTCGAAATATTCTGAAGCTTGTATCACGTGAAAAGGTTACACACGGACGAGAGAATTCCAGTTAACATGGAGAGTTAAGTCTCGGGATGACCAGTCCGGAGCTCTGCCAGGGCCCAATTAAGGCCCGCAATGGCTCTGGCAGAGCTTAGAGCTGCGGACACCGACAAGGAAGATAACCCGGGCTATCACCCCGATAACACTCACTAGAGCTCGTGACCTATGAATGAATGACCGTGAATATTTTCTACTGTGCCTAAACCAATAATAAATAATTGAATTAAGTAGCCGTGTGGTGACGGCAGAGTAGAATACAATTGTCACCACCCCAAATCTCTCCCGCGGGTGTCGTACATGGCGACTAAGGATAAATCAGTGATGAGGAATGGGCAGCAACGTTCCTCTTATACCACCTAACAATATACTGCTACTTTTGTGCCCGATAAATGGCTATAGGCTCGCCACCCCCTACATACATGCAACTCTTAACATAATTAGCGAAGCGGGTTGCTGCTTCACCTCTGCCTGCCCCTTCGGGGATATAAGCGTGATTTATGTATGTGTGTATGAATTAGGTAGATAATTAGACATGGAATGCAGATTTCTAACAAAACTATCTCAGCATAAAGATCCTCAGGGCCAGTTGAGGCTGCAGAAGCAGATAAGGGCGTTATCTCGAATGTTACGAGTCTGCATATATTGTTGACCACCGGAGGCCGGCCGCCGATAAGCGGTACGATTGGGGGTGTGTGTTCATTGTCATATGTACTCGGGTCAAACGGTTTGCCTTACGAAATTACTGGCGTCAGTTCAGTGCTATCTCTTTGCTTAGTATATTTTTTTAATTGTCTATAATAATAGAGATAAAATATTTTAAAAACAAATTATTGAGTAAAACTTATTGACGCTCACAATTTGTTTGAAGTGGGTGATGATTGCGCTCGGTCTGTTCGGTACCTGAAGAAGATAGAACATAGTAAATTAATATAATATCTATGTATAATTAAAATATATTTTATATATTTTAATATATTTTGCATTGTTGTGACTGTGAGTCCAACATCGATATGATAACTTTCAATCAAAGTTCGATAAAACTGATAAATACTGATGTTACTATCAATTTGCTATAATTGCGTAATCGAACGCAATCTGTATGTCGGCATGAAGTTGCGCATTTTTACAAGCCCCAGTAGGAATAGATCTTCTTATGTTTTAAGCTACTTCTTGTTTACTTGAAAACCAAATTAAGTACCGGAAATTTAGGCAAAGTTAACTAACATGACTAACGTCTTGGTTGGCAGGGTAGTATAGGCATCTGCTCGCATTTCGTAGTACGCGGGTTCAATTCCTGCATCGAACAATATTTTTTAGAAAATTTTCTGATTTGATTTTATTTTGCAACATTTTGTTTTCTAACATTTATATAAATGAAGATGAACCAAAGGACCGTCTAGGACAGGAAAATAGCTCCTATACAAAATGAGGCAAACGAGCGTTCAATTAAAGGTAATAAATATTTTGATGCCAGCCATAGTCGAATAGATATCTTTGGTGCGTGTGTAGGAATGCTCTGTGAGTACAATTAGCAATATCTAACACATACGCACAATATTTTAAGCGCAAGTCATGTAATTCATAATGACTGGATGAAATGTAAGCTTTCGATTTCAGTTAGAAAACAAATAAATGTTAATATAGTATGTTTCGTTACGGTACATTTTTTTAGCAAGCACTATAGGCTTCTACGTTTAAAATATAATTTCCGTTTTATTGAAATAACATAGATTTTGTATTTTCCTTCCTATTTTTGGATACTATTGAATTCAGAAAATTCGGTGAATACCTATATGGTTATTTTGCAAGTCTAATGCCTCGACCTGACTTGTATCGTCTTTATTTTTTAAAAGGGGCTTTTATACACACATATGTGTCAGTCTCATGGTAAATTATGTGATTAGGTGCTAGGTATTAGGTGCCATCTAACACTACCTATGTAAGTACTGTAATAATTGTTTTATCTAAGGCCTAACAACCATCCTGGGAAGGCAATAAAGTATTGAATTGAATTTATAAATGCACAACGCTGCTATAACTACCTACCTAAAGCATACAAATTTAGTTGAGAAAGAGATTTTTATAATTAACCTTTATTTAAGTCGTCATAAAAAAAACATAAACGCCAAACCAGTTTAATCTGGTTCGCAATCTAGTCTCTTAATGATATCGCCGATATCTACATAGAGTATCTTGTAATGGACGTATCTATCGCGAATTCTAAAGCGGGAACCAATTTTATTATCGCATTTACAATGTATACCCCAACTGAAACTATATCAGCGCATAAAATAAAGTATTTGTTTACTTTTTATCAGTGCCAATTATGGTTGCATGGGGTATCTTAATTTCCCGTGACGTGTGGTGACGGTAGAGCAGAATACAATCGTCACCACGCCCAATCTAAGGGTGAGATAGAGAGATGACTATCATGCAGGAGCGTTCCTCTTACACCACGTAGCTGACGTAGCAATGGATGGCAATAGGCTCGCCACCTATGACATATGAGGCCTAACATAATTGGCAAAACGTGGAGGTGAATTCACCTCTGCCTACTAGGCATGATTTATGTATACCTATATAATTTACTACACAGTGTGTAAGCATTCTTATTTACAACATACCGGACAAAATACATAATACATCATTATTTTTAATATAAGGGCACACAACACTCGCAAAGAATATTCTAACGAACTTCCATAATATCATATCACCGCTATTCATATAGCGGGCACGTATCTTAACAGTAACAAAACGTTGTAGCTTTCAGTTTCTGGCTCCCTTCTAACTTGAGTAGACACACGGTTACTTTCATTTCCGAAAAGCAAGGAAAAAATCGCTTCTGATGATGCCTAGGTATAGAGATCTTTTTCCGTGTACGACGTAAAGGTGGTTTTAGTTGATGCAAGTCCGTTATACCCTCCAGGAAGGGGCTGGAGGGAAGCATTCCCATTACCTCCCCCCGTGGCGGATTGCCCTTCATATATTCAGGCATAAAAAAGCAAGTAGAAGAATGTATGCTGCATTCCCTCGCCCCATTACAAGTTATCTGTGGTTGGCGCAGATAGTTTTATCCGACATTCGGACGTGCGTCATAAAAAAAACTCCTTGCCATTCATCACACTCACACCCGAAGATATCAGAGCATGTGGCTTACTGTTAAGGCCCTGTCGGCTGAAAAAGGCAACTTTTAAAACAATCTGAGACACTTAACATCGTGTTTACAAGTGTAAAAAAAATATATGTATAAGTTAAGGATTTATTCTAGTCAAATTGGCACGTGTGGTGACGGCATTCCGAAGCAGCAGCAAGATAAAAAAAAAATTAAATAAATAGTGTTTCTAAATAAGATAGTTAATTTGTGTTTATAAACATGGATTAAAATGTTTATTTATCATCTAAACTCTAAAATAATTTCGTATTCGTAAAAATATTCAATGTCCCTAGACAAATTCAATAATCATAAACTTTGGAGTGTTTGGCGCGTTTCAATGGTGACAGTCAGATTTTTTTCATTAATTCAAAAATTGTTTCAAAGTGGATTTTGTGCAATTTTGATGCTTAAAGATCTGTGTTGACGTTCAATTATGAGGAATTATTGAAAATAATCCCTCTTTTAACGTAAAATTAATTTAATTTTTATTAATCTAAAACACACATGAATACAGACTTAATATACTAAAGACATGGCTGTATGGGCTAGACCCTATGCTTCCCTATAAATAGGGAGAATCAAACAAAAAAAAAAGAATTAGGAGTGTTTGGCGCGTTTCGTGGTGTCAGTCAGATTTATTTTCACTAATTCAAAAATTGTTTCAGAGTGGATTTTGTGCAGTGAAAGTGGTGTTATTTTGATGCACAAGCATCCGTGTTGATGTGCAATTATGCAGAATCATTGAAAATAAGTCTTGTGATGGTGTTTGATGTTGTGGTGAAAACCACGTAAAAAGTGGTTTTGCTCACTTCATCAAGCACCATCATGAACTCTGTTACCATTCAATTCACGCCAAGCACTCCCTAGATGCGTTAAAATTTTCATTCATAATTTCATCCACTCATTATTTCATGAAACTACAGATAAAATATACACTAAAGACATGGCTGTATGGGCTAGACCCTTTGCCTTCCCTAAAATAGGGAGAATTTAACCAAAAAAAAAAAGAATTAAAAAATATACCATTCCGCACTAGTACGTAATATATTATGAACAAGTACATAATATGCTGTATTATGGACCTTAAAACGGTGTAATAAGAGTCAATTTACGAGCAATTGTGTTGAAAATTATATTATAAAACAGGATGCGAAATATCAAAATAATTTAAGCATAAGACAGACTGTTTGAATAATTCACTAGAGAACATTCCGCCCGGCTGTAGTGGCGATTGTAAATATTGTAATACGTTTTGGAAGTCAAACCAGAATTGTATTTGCATATTATGGTAATGTTGACACAAGGCGGGCTTGGCTTGAGAGATATTACGTCGGTGTCGTGTGCTGTCATGACGCCGTTCTGCTAGAGTGAGCGCCAGATAAGTCTGCGCATGGTCAAAATGGGAACTTAAATTTTGTTTGTCTAGCTGCCGCACGCAGAGACGTCAAATAACGATAATGATTACTTAATGTCAAAAATGACAATTCAAAACTAGTCGCTATTTTTGCCAGGTCTATGGTCTAGATTTGAATGAAAATTTTTGACATTAAATACTCATTCAAGTTAAGTGACGTCTCTGAGTGCGGCATTAGGTGTGTCAATGTTAGCGAGCAGCGCCACCCATCGCGCGCAGACTTATCTGGCGCGCACTCTACGCGCTGTAACGGGGATACGGTATGCTCTTCCTCCATATTGCCTAGGTAGGCAATATGGAGGAAGAGCTCATATCAATAAGGGGAGCTCAAATAAAACTACATTATTAATAAAAATACAAAGAAAATTTTGGTTAGATAAAGTTCGAAAAATTATAGTGTTGATGCGGGAATCGAACCCACGTACCTACTCTGCAACCGGGGCTGATGCCAAATAATACCACTCAGTTTGCAAAATTTGGTTGCACAATAGGTATTCATTCTAATCTTTTTTCTAACATATCTGTATAATGTATGTTTTACTTATTGAGTTCAAATGATAATAAGTAAAAGATACGTAAACTAAAAGTGGTGTCAATCTTTGGATAATAATAATAATCGTTTATTTTCTCACTAAAAAGTATAAATAAATTATGATTTTTGTAGAACTAAATACAGTAATGCCTAGAAATAACATATCTAGATTGGGATGCGCATATGCGTATCACTGGTCTCCATCTTCAGCCCATTCTTAAATAAATTCTCGCCCCAAGTTTGGTGACGGCAGAGTAGAATACAATTGTCACCTCCCCAAATCTCTCCCGTGGGTGACTAAGGATAAATCAGTGATGAGGAATGGGCAGCAACGTTCCTCTTATACCACCTAGCAATGTACTGTGACTTTTGTGCCCGATAAATCTTCTAGAACAAAATTATCATGTAGATAATAATGTCTTTGGGCCCACTCATTCTTTTCTCCAACGTAGTGAGCATAAAGTTGCTCTACATTGTTGTGACATGGTTGGAGCTATGTATATTTTTTATATCGACATGGCGGAAGCATCTAAATCTGATCCTCATCTGATATTGTTTTGAAGGGTAATAACAACTGTCCCGATTGATTTAACAAAAGGAGGGTCTAAGGAATCTACAACTAATTAGTAGTAAATACTGTAGTTGATTTTACGATACGTTATTGTAATGTTGTAACTCAATAACAAGACGCCACACATAAGAACCTCCAGTTACGATAGTGAAATCCAATCTTGCAAAAGATCAACTTCAAGTCAAGTTCATTGCTGACAGAGTTGACGCCGATACTTACTTAGTATTTTATACCTACTTAGGAAATAGAATAGTTAGTTTCCGTGTGTGTCATAAACGTCGTACAAAGTACGTGCGCCCAGATGTAGGTTTACAAAAAAACACAATATCACGTAAAAATACACGACATTGTCACGCCCTTTTTCCACTTGCTGCAATTCATACATACTTCTTTCGCATCATCCAATCTCAGAATGTAATTGTCCTCATGCATGCCTTTCGGTTTCGATTCGAGTAAACTCGCCCTTTTGTATCTACTTTCAATTTGATAATGAAAGATAGCCTACCTCTGCCATTTTGTCTGCATTCACTTCAGACATATGTCGTATAAATAATGTGTGTAGGCCGTGACCATTTCCCTGTGACCTTACACCTGGCCCCGTAGCACGGGACGAGGACACATCTCTTCGGGGGAAAAGAAAATCTTTTCCTCCCGCTCTAACTCCCACTAAATCTCGAGACAAAACGCTGTCAAGTGGTGGAGTCCCCGTGCTGGGAGGCGCGCTATTGTTTACAATTGTAGTTACGCAGGCCCGGACACTCCCGGCTCCCCCTGCCGTCACTCACCACACAAACAGTCTAAATATGACCGACAGTTTTACCATCGACAAATATTTGCAACTAGAGCCTGCTGCGTGGATGCATTCGATACGAAATGTAGTGATGCCAATAAAAAGAACCATCGTTATAGGCTGGTTTCAAAGGGAAGGTGGTCATGAAAAATGGCAAGATATGGTAAGTGTTGTCATGTTTGCATGGGAAATTTGAGTATAAACAAGGTATCCGGCATGTAATACGTTAAAAAATACTGTTTCAGATCGACCTCCCGAATGATTTTCTTTTAGAGAAAGTTTGAAAAATTATAGTCTCGATGCGGGAATCGAACCCGCATCCAGTGCAATCCAGGCAGGTGCCTAAACCACTCGGCCAACCAACGTCTTGGTTGGCCAGTGGTTGACCGGTGAACGGTTTATGCTCATATATTTATATTTTGTAAGATACGAGTTAAAAAGAACAGTCAATTATCGGAAACAAATATGAAATCAACCACATTCATTCATTAGATAAGGTAATCTAAATTGCAAATTAACATTTCTATCGCTACGCCGGTGACGTCTGTGGATTAATGCTAAGCAGTAGGTACTGTACTGATGTCTATTATCTTATCATTATAATCATCATCGCAATTATAACGTCCCACTGTTAGAGCACTAGGCCTATCATCATATCAGGAAATGTTTTCATCTGAAAATATGGCTTATCAAAAAAAATAGAACTATATTCTTGTCGGCAATGTTATTGTATTTATTTTCCAGTAAACAGCGCCGACAAAAAAAGTCCGTCTTTTGTATGCCGGTGCTGCGTTTATATAGAGCAGTGTATTTCAATCTGTGGATCACACCCTTAGGGGTCGAGAAACCTTGCTTGGGGGTCGGCGCCAAAAGGAAAAGGCAAGGTTCATTATATAAATGTTACAAAATTAGTACAAAGATTTTGGTGGTTAGAAAAAGTTCTAAAAATTATGGTCTTGATGTGGGAATCGAACCCGCGTCCACTGCAATCCGGGCAGGTGACTAAACCACTCGGCCAACTAAGACAAGCTTCTATACTACAATACAAACACAGTTACACTAACCTTTTGTCTATCTTTTGCCCAAGGGGGTCGCTACAATTTTTCAACCTATATGTAAAGGGTAGCGTATTCAAAAAACACTGATCTAGATCTAGCTGTTGCGGGTTGCGCAATACGTTTTTGAAAGAGAGCCCCTAGAGGATGCAGTTTCAATTGGCAGCAATCATTGTCCCCTAGCGGTCGCGGTCGACTCGCAAATTGATTTTAACATTATTGCACACTCCATCAGTGGACCGGCGAACTTTTATGATGTCATTGACTGTCTATTACATCATATTAAGGGGACTAAGTTTAGTAAGTTAACATTTCAGTGCCGCCATAGACTAACTTAATAAGGTACGCTTCTGCCCCCTATCTGCTGTGGATGTTTTTGTAATGACAATGAACTATAAGGAGTAAGAAACGAAATGCACCTGACTACGAAAACACGGATAAATTGCCAGATGTAAATACTATACATTTATTACCAAGGGCGGTCATTTTTACCGCCCGAGGCCCGGGCGGTAAAACTAACCCTCAATTGAATATTTATTTTTAAATTGAATTAATTAGCCTAACGATCCGCAGTGATTCAGTGCGCTTAGCCTGCGATTACGTAAACTAAGTAATGTTCACTAACGCCAGTCATTGTCATCAGAGATAAAAATCCTCCGTGCTTCAGAAGGCACGTTAACAGTTGCACTGGGCATCTGCAGTAGTTAAACTCCCCCAATTCGCACTGGGCCAGAGTGACGGGTTATGGCCCATTCTCGCCCTGTATTATTTCATCCATATAGAGCCGGAAAGAGAATTGCAAAACTAGCAACATCAACATTTCAAAACTGTGACCGCCATTGGACAACTGCTGTGGGATAGATGTGAGTTGAGGGTCGATTAATGCGGGCCCTCTCTCTGGGTGTTTTACATATATGGGCGTCGGCGCTGCGCTCGCGCATCCATCACTAATGGATATTAAGTGCAGACCGCAGGATGCGCCTCTGCGCCACCACTGTCACTTGTTTTATTTATAGACTGTACTAGTACCACAATAAAACATACAAGACAATTCTCTCGCATCATGTGATGACCAGAAAACTGTGCATTGTGTTATTGGCATTTTACTAGGTACCTACTCTTTGAAAGGTACCTAGAGATTATGTCCAGATTTTCAATGAGATGACATCGATAATAAATTCACAACTTAAAATGTCGCTTTGGTGTTTTATTTCCCTTTAATTGTACACGGTAAACAGCACAGCAATACTTAATAGTCGAGTCAACTATGGCTAGATGATATAATTATTTCTCGTGCTTTACTTAATGTGCAAGTACTGTGTAAATATACCTACATTCAAACCAAACGGAACGTGTTCACTATAAGAGCGCTTACGCACTACATCCGATCCTAATCCGATGCAAATCCGTCAAAAAATTATTGGTCTAGAAAACTCGGACGGAGATCGGATGTGGTGCGTAAGTTACCATAGAAATAGTTCTAGGGCTACAACTGGCCGTTAAAGTCTCGAATTCGGATCGAATGTAGTGCGTAAGCGCTGTAACACACTATTAGATGTTGGTAAACAAACCTTTTAGTTTAGACCGACTGTCTTGGTTGGCCGAGTGGTTTGGACATCTGCCCGGAATGCGGAGTGCGCGGGATTCGATTCCCGCATCAATACTATAATCTTTAGATTTTTTTCTAACCACAAATTTCTTGTGTAATTCAACCAAGTCACCTATGAAAATGCCATAAAGGTACTTACGACAATTTACAATTTTATTGCTTCGTAATGTTTGAATCGTTGACAAAAAATAAAATATCGTAAATATTTCAAGTGACGTAGCAATATTTCTCGCCGTTTATTGTTAAGATGAACAGAAAAATAATTAGCTTGCTTCATAAATTTTTTTACAATTATACCTACTTATTTCGACAGAATCACTAAGTTTTACGTTTTGAATTCAGTTGAGATAAGAAATTATTGCACACACTTATAATTTTTAAAAGCAAGTTTTCTTAATGAACTTGCATACCTACCTCATCAATATTAATATTCAATTTATGCCAGATGTTGACATATCTACATAATCATATATAAACATTACTAAACCTATGTAACCGGATTCGTCTTTCGAATTTTCCAACGTAAAATTAGAGGCGGGTCGAGTTAGGAACTGTGATCAAGAAGAAAAATATGAAAATATCATCGCAGGAATGATGAACTTATATAAACTTGACACAGTATAAAATGTAAAAAAAAAATTGACGCACCTCTGAAATCAATAAAAAAATAGATGAATTATGCAGATAACAGAAATACTCACGTGTCCAGTTGTGAGTACAAACGCCGGCGAGAAATAGCACCAAGGTTGTTCCAACGCGTGACAGCGGGAAATGTCGCGGTGTCGTGTGCGCGCGTCTCTGCGGCTCGGCACGGACTGTCCGATGCGGAACATCGTTATTCGTTACCCCAAGCCAGATTGCCGTGTGGTGACGGCAGTAGAATACAATTGTCACCACCCCAAATCTCTCTCGTGGGTGTACAAGGCGACTATAGATAAATCAGTGATGAGGAATGGGCAGCACCGTTCGCGTTCCTCTTATACCACCTAGAAATGTACTTCGAATTTTGTGCCCGATAAATGCAAATGGGCTCGCCACCTATATAACATGGGACCTAACATAATTAGCGAAACGTGGATGCTAGTTCACCTCTGCCTACCCCTTCGGGAATATAGGCGAGATTTATGCATTTAAGCAAGATTGACGTACGGCTTAGCAAGTAAGGATATGTGTGTCTACGAGGTCACTCCCCAAAGCCGGGTCCGGTGCAGGCGGCAGTCCCCCTGCCTTGCGTGTAGCCTCGCTCCAGAATCCACACTCGCCGCGCCGCTTTCTAACAACTAAAGCTCTATATTACTTTCCCTATAAAAGGTAATTTGGGAAATGTTTCAGTAAGTATACGTATACTACGTAGTAGTACTTACAACTTACAAATCAAGCTATATATAGATATTTATAGATGTTTTACAATTTTTTTAAATATTCACTTATGCTTTAATACTCTTGATGAGAAAGATACGAGTGTTTTTCCTTTAAGAAAACGTGAGCATTGAGTGAGCATTTGTAATAAAATATTTTTCATCCCACCATCTCGGAAAAAGCATTTTTGCTCTTCGATATCTGAGTGCAAAAGCCGTTTTTATCCTCTAGAGGGTAAAGTAAATTTGAATATAGAACATCGTGTGCAATGAGTTTGTGAATTCAAAACTACATTAAACCTATTTATTTCTTCCTCCATGGTGCCGAAATTATCATGCAACCTATTTTAATTTGATAAAAACTCAGACTCGGAACATTCTTGGTGTACTTTTTTTGTAATTTGCTTTGCGCGCGCCATTTTCTTTTCACGTCATAAATTTGTTAAAACCTTAGAGTTCCGTGACGGTCAATCAGCTTGGCGACAATCTTGCTTTAAACATTTTGATCGTCTACAATGCTTGCTTGATGCTTGAGTCAAGCATTGAAAAGCTTTTTAGGTTAGTTTGATATGTTTACGCTAGAAACGGAACAAAAAACATACAGAAAATCAACGTGCTTGACTCAAGCTGATTGACCGTCTCGGAACTCCATTAGGGACGGTAATTTTTATTAGGTACTTACAGGTGTGTCTGGATAAATTTTGCGGGTGTGGCTGGGTGGATGGGTGGGTGTTGGAGGTGTGTCTAGGTGAATGGGTGTTTTGTGGGTGTGACTGGGTGATTCGATATTTTGTGGGTGTTTCTGGGTGAATGGGTGTTTTGTGGGTGTTTCTGGGTGAATGGGTGTTTTGTGGGTGTTTCTGGGTGAATGGGTGTTTCTGGGTAAATGGGTGTTTTGTGGGTGTTTCTGGGTGAATGGGTGTTGGAGGTGTGTCTAGGTGAATGGGTGTTTTGTGGGTGTGTCTGAGTGAATGGGTGTTTTGTGGGTGTGTCTGAATGGATAGGTGAGTATTGAGGGTGTGACTGGGTGATTCGATATTTTGTGGGTGTTTCTGGGTGAATGGGTGTTTTGTGAGTGTTTCTGGGTGAATGGGTGTTTTGTGGGTGTTTCTGGGTGAATGGGTGTTTTGAGGGTGTTTCTGGGTGAATGGATGTTTTGTGTGTGTTTCTGGGTGAATGGGTGTTTTTTTGAGTGTTTCTGGGTAAATGGGTGTTTTGTGGGTGTTTCTAGGTGAATGGGTGTTTTGTGGGTGTTTCTGGGTGAATGGGTGTTTTGTGGGTGTTTCTGGGTGAATGGGTGTTTTGTGGGTGTTTCTGGGTGAATGGGTGTTTTTTGGGTGTCTGAGTGGATGGGTGTGTATTGCGGGTGTTTCTGGGTGGGTGTTGAGAGTGTGTTTGGGTTAATGGGAGGGTGTTGTGGAAGTTTCTGGGTGAAAACAGAAACTGTTGGGATTGTATTTTGAAATTTCCTCGTTGGGGGGGATGAAAAGTTACGTGTTGCACTCGAGTGCAAAGATTTTTCACCTTGTGCTCTTTTGATTCCCTCGCTATCGCTCAGGATTCTAATTTTTTTAATTTAGAATCCTTTGCTAGCTCGGTCATCAAAATTGAGCACGCGGTTAAAAAACAACTTTGCACTCACGTACAACAAATAACTATTACAGTGTTATCTAGTTGTTTTCTGTTTTACAAATTCCTATATAGAGGTAAGTTATTCATGGTAAAGATGAAATGCGGTTATGTAGTCTTTCCGCAGAAATATCAAGTATTACTTAAATATCTTTTGGTTTTAGAGTTTTACAAATGGTAATATTTGTTTTACAAATTGTATTAGACTTTTTACTAAATGATAGATATTTTTTTATAATTTTTCAGAAGGTGCTCACTAAGTTCACACGCACACGATATTTTTGACAAATTTTTAGCTGAAGTTAGGTAGGAAAAGCCGACAGCAGCTCAAACTGAATGAAGCAGACTTCTCCAATGGTTCATCAATTATTAATATTTGCCAATTGCCATAGTGTAAACCGATGAGAAATCTTTTAGACCTAATCCTGTTTTCTGAAGCACCTACCTTCGAAATTAAAACTTAATTTTTGAAAACGTAAAGGCAATTTACATAACATAGGTACATAAATCACGCCTACCTATATGTATACATATAGGCAGAGGTGAACTTACACCCACGTTTGGCCAATTAGGATAGGTCCTATGTATTAAGTGGCGAGCCCCTTGTCATTTATCGTGCACGGAAATAGCAGTAAATTGCTTGGTGGCATAAGAGGACCGCTGCTGCCAATTACTCATTGATGTCTCAATCCTCGGAATCCTCGTACGATATCCACGGGAGAGATGGGGGTAGTGACAATTGTATTCTGCTCTGCCGTCACCACACGGCCATAAAGGCAATTTATGCTATACAATAAACGATTTAATACAGCTGGAACGTGGCTGATCGAGACCTGATGGCCTTCTAGATATTGCAGTCATTGTCAATGCTAGCAACCACACCACAAACGTAATTATTCCATTTATTTAACCCATTTTAATCACTGGTTATCTTCCTGATGTGTTTCCAGGTTACCTGGGGTCGTGGCAGCCTGTTATCTCTTCTATTCTTATGATTTTCAACCGGCGCCTGCCTGACACCAACCCTCTTTGGGTATGGTGCTTATTGGTGTAGCTAGGTACCGGGCAATCTCTCTTAGCCAACTTTTACGAAACCCCTGATGTAAGTTGACACTGGTATATTGTTATTTATTCGCCCCACGCCAGTATGGAGAAATCAATTTAGTCACTAAAGCTAATTGAGACATTTGTCAATTCCTGGATTCATCATGATCAAAAATTCGTAGTGTTTTATGAAATGTTGACATAACAAGTAGGTATCTGTCTATATCAAATTACTTATGCTTTACATCAACACCGTGATTGATCATTGAGTTATAAAGTACGCTAGTAATAGTACTTCAATGTGATTGATCACAAAAAAGGTTCACAAATAAAACACATTGCTGCCAGAGAATATCTTTACATTTATTTTTTATAAAACTCTTTAAAATTAAGAATTTAATTTTTTATCTTCTTCTCCGTCAATAGTTTATATTAACGTTAAAATATTTATATACTTACATTTAATTAGATGACATGCCATTATTATGTTCAACGCGTTAAAACGTAGTAATGGCATTTTTACTAATTTTGTAAATCATTATTGGAGGTCGCCGGCTGCGCCTGAGGTACTCATTTATAATTGACTGCAATCGATCGATCGATAATTGATCGAGAGGACGAATGCCGTCCGAAGGCGCACCGGCATCGCCTCCTACTATTACATTATTATCACAATCAACACTTATAGGAATCCTTACTCGTATACTGTAACGAATAAATTGTAAACAATTATAATTTATTTCAAACAGGTTAAAACATTTAAAGTAAATAGTAACACGTCAGCAGCACGTCCCTTAGCCATATAAAGACTAATTCCCAAAATGTTCTAAATTTTTTCTAAATTTGTTGGGTTTTAAAAATTTTATTCAGATTAGGTACCCTGATCACAACATTCAAATAAATAAAAACATTACCTACTTAACACTATTCGGTGATCATACTATTGTTTGTGTAATACACCCAATAAGCAGTGGACATTTCAATAAATAGTCTTCATATGAACTAGTCTTATACAAAATTTATCTAAAAAATAGAAGTCGGCTAAATTCAAAAATTGATGTTTTTTTTGTAATCACTATTTAATTAGGAATAATGTGGGAAATATAAACCATAATGCGGGCTATTAATATTATCAGGTGGGTGCTACCAAAGAAATGAGACATGATTGGAATGTCAAAATTGATTCATATTCAATACTCAATATACTTCATAAAAACAACTGCACACAACAAAGTATTTAAATGTACAATATTATAATATCCATAATATGGAATCAGAAAAGACCAAAATATAAATTTTTATCTTAAATCATTTAAACTTAACAAGTCTATACTAATTGATTAATGCAATTTTCCAAAATAATTATACGTGAAAACTCTTATTCTGAAAAATTAACAATGTCTAAAAATGACATTAAAGAGGACGGTTGTTTATATTTTGATCTTTTCTGATTAATATGGAGATCCACTTTAAAAAACACACATAAATAAAGTACAATTTTAAAATTTATACAGCTGGCTCAAAATTAATATATTAATTAGTGGTACATACAGGCCGATACAATACAGGTCAGTATTTTAAAAAAATAACATTAACATAGCCACATAACACATTAAACAACGGGGTCATTGCACTTTTAAATTCAACACCGTATTCCAAATAATTGTCCTTTTTGGACAAATACTTATTCAAATTTCTTACTTCGATGCAAAATAATAGTTAGATTAATTGATTTATCTGTGAAAAATATTTGGTAAATTGTGTTTAATGCAAAATAGGATAGCATTGAGATCTGTAAAGTAGCCGCACAGCAGTAAACATTGAACACAATTTTCGTAACGATATTAAAAATTAAGCTAATGAACTAATTAAACATGCATATGTGAGTCAGACTTTCCGTTTTCATGGGTACAGTCACCACATTAAATGGCGAACCATTCAAAGGCTTAAATTACAGAAAGTCAACGGGACATTCAAATTTTTTGTAGCAAAAATATAAAACTAATTTATATTTGTTTTTATTGTGATTTCAATGCTCCAATGTCCCTTACTCTCGACAGCCGTGAGGTCCACAGATACTATCTGAAAAACATGCATAATATTCGTCAATTTATTTCCCACTCTTTAATTAACCACTATACTTATTAAAAAAAAGATATTTTAGAGTATATGTATTATAATATTATGTTTTATGTCATCTTTACTCTACTTTTTTATTTGAAGCATCATAGATAACCTGTAAGACCTTTCAACGATACTAACGACATATGACCTTGTTAGTGTCATCAAAAGGCCTTGACTTCTGAAGTAATTGAGTAACCACTATCAATGTTTAGGTATAATCTGTTTTCTTTACAAAAAGCTTCGAATATTAAGAGATCTTACTGCGCAGAATCACAGTCGTCTCTGTTACTTACAACCTTAAATATTTTCGTGTCATCGGCGTAGAGTCAAGAATTAAAGATAGAAATTAGTATTATGCAAGTTGTCAGTAATTTTGTTATTATATAAAATAAATAAGAGGGGTGCCCAATGAGATCCCTGTGGTAGCCCAGAAGTGATAGGCTTCTAGGAAGAGGAGTATCCAGCACAAGCTACAGGTTTGATCGACTTAAAGAGACAACTGTGGATCACGAGCTTCAAAATCTCACAAAAAGGAGTGTATTTATAACATGACTCATTTTGTCGAAAGCTTTAAAAAAATCTGTATAAACAGCATCAACCTGCATTTATGGCTATAAAACTATATTAGTGAAAGCCACCAAATTGGTATCAACGCTACGAACTTTAAAGTACTCTCTCATATATAGAGAGTACTTTAAAGTTCGTAGGCTAGGGGTAATAAACCTGTGAGTAACTGCCAAACTTCACCTGTGACAATATTATCTATAACCTTACCAAATTGACAAAGTTTCGAAATAGGTTATAAAATAAAAATGGGTCCCTTACGAATATGAGTTAATAGAGCCTGCTTCCAGAGTACTGGAACGTTAAAGGAAGCGATAAGGGTTTTACAGAATTTTATAAATCCTGTCAGGTCCAGCACTTTTACCGACATCCAAAAACTTCAAACGCTTCACAACCAATTTTTTATTATTCTTTCCACAGTAAGCGATGGTCTACACTATTTTGTGAATATTGTGTATTTATGTATAATGATCTACATTTGAAAAGGTCGCACTAACAGTCTAGAGATACATGTGGCATTCCACACCTGGAGGTGGCTAGATGCAGGTGGTCTTGAGATGCATAGAGAGCAGCCCCTTGGCGACGAACCCGCGGCCGCAGAGGCTGCAGACGTACGGCCGCGCGCCGCTGTGGTACCTACAGGCGGAGTACAGTTGAGATTTGTACCTCACAGTCACTGACCTCTAATATACAAGTACAGGACTGAAGGTTGTCATCCAAAAAATGAAGCTAATTTGATTATCGCCATCTTGGCGCTGATGACATTGGTGTGGGAAGGTGAACGTCCACGGAACTTATGTTAGAGATGCATTTGCAATGTCAAATACAAGCAAACATACGTAAAATTTAGTACCCTTACCGCTCGAGGGGTGCTTCAAACGGGCACAAGAAACATTTGTCATTTAGTAGACGTATTCAGTCCAGCATACTTGTTTATTAGAGGTCAGTGCTCACAGTCCATCCATGCAAATCTTTTACAGGCATCACAAAATCCGGTACCTCTCGTGTATGACGAGCGTAGAGCGCTGGCTGAAGGCCTTCCCGCAGTGCGAGCACACGTGTGGTTTCTCGCCAGAGTGCACGCGCTCGTGCAGGGTCAGGTTGCACTTCTTCACGAAGCCCTTGCCGCAGGTCCTGCGCACAAGCGGAGGTCAGCGCTGGTCTGGGGGTGGGGAAGGCGGGAGCGCAGGTGGGGATGTGATTTTTTTATGCTAGACAGGCTTTTGGATTTTTTTATTTCTTGCCCTTCATCTCACCTGATGGTAAGTGACGATAAGGACCGTTGATGGAATCGAGCTTCACCTGGAACCTGGATCTATCACACATTGTCGGAACACAATAATGCTGTAAACATTATTATTATGGCGACAGATTTTGGTAAGATGGTGGTAGCTAGCCAGGCGAACTTGAAAGAGGTCCTACTACAAACGAGTTCAAATTTTGTACCCCCGTGTGGATAGAACCCGGGACCTCTGGATCTTAATTCCGGTGGGCGAAAATCTAGACCACGAAGGCAGTTGAAGGGATGATGGCGTGGGGCTCCGTCAATTACCACTTAAAGCCCCAGCGTTAGAGAAGTGTCTAATTCAATCCGCGGACACTTCCCTCCACCCCCGACGAGCCTGTATGGCAGGCAGACCTGCTGACCGGCACATGGTGGTAGCTTGCGATGAGCGTCCCTACTTAGGCGGTCCAAAGCGGGATAGGGGAACACGAATGTTTGTAGTGGGTAGGCTCAGACTAGCTGGGAGATTCCCACATAACCCCAGTAGGGCCCCACCCGAGCCGGGGTATGTATAAAACATTTTCAGTCAAAAAAAGGTAATCAGTAAACTCTCTTTAAATTTCTTCACTGCTGTCTATATATATTTACGTATATTATGGAGTACCCCGTCCTCGCCATCGTCTGTCATACCGCAGGAGGGTCGCGTACGAAGTTGTCTATGGTTAAGTCAGTTGGCTATAGTTCACCTGTGCCGGGGATACAGGCGTGATTTATGTCAGTATGTGTGGGTGGGTATCACTCACTTGCACACGTTGGGCTTGTAGCCGGTGTGGATGCGCAGGTGGAACTTGAGGTGCTCGCGGCTGGAGAGCGCCTTGCCGCACACGCTGCACAGGAAGTTGCGCTCGCCCGAGTGCGCGCGCAGGTGCCGCCTCAGCGAGTTGAGGTGCGCGAACGCGCGCGAGCACTGCGCGCAGCGGAGGCTCAGCGCGCGGTGCGCCGCCTCCGGGTGGCAGCGCGCGCGGTGCGACACCAGGTACCTGGGGGGGCACTCTCACTCAGTCACTCACTAGCTGCGACACCCGGTACCCGGGGGGCCACTCACAAGGTCACTCGCCAGCTCACACGCTCACTGCGACACCAGGTACCCGGGGGACCACTCACAAGGTCACTCGCCAGCTCACACGCTCACTGCCACACCAGGTACCTGGGGTGCCACTCACAAGGTCACTCGCCAGCTCACTGCGACACCGGGTACCTGCAGTATGGTGCACCCACTCACCGCTTACTCGCTGCGGCCACAGGTGGCAGCGGGAACCAACTCACTCGCTGCATTTTATATTTTTAAGGACCTGTTTCACAATCGACTAGTAAATTCTGAATGAGCTGCCAACTAGCAGCTCATTTGACAGTTGTAATATGAAATATTATGTCTATTGATCTGCTAAGTAAGCTATTCAAAAGAGATAATATTACTCGTCGATTGTGAATAAAGCTAAGTCTAAAATTCTTTAGAAGCTTTAATCGATTATTTGGTTCAACGAAGCTCTCTCTCAATCGTGCATTGCATACTTCTCAATATAGTACAGGAGCCTCGGAAGCTAAATGGGGATTTACTCGAGCGTCGCCATGGCATATTTTATTGTGAAGATTAGATGCTAAAAGAAAAAAAAAGTTATATAGAGTACTACTATTTCACTGGTGGGATGAACGTGTACAGGTCTTCAAAAATGTAAAAAACTTCATAGTGATTGGACATACCTTTAATATTTTATTTTATTTTACTATTTAAGGTATAATGGTCATAGGCGTTAACGATATTTAGCATTGCCTTTCATCGATACTAAAGCCATCAAAAAGTTTTAGGAAATAATTGTGTAAGTAAGAACTATAGGGAAAAATTTGAACGCAATGGCTCCAAATTACAAAAAAATATTTTAAAAATTAATTCTTCTCCCGCCTAGGAAGGCAACAAGTTGAAAATCCATAATATAATAAAAATTAACCGCGCTCGACCGCGCTCTTTAGAGCCCTGCATTCATCACGCTCAAATTGTCAAATTACTGAAATGCACACTTTTCTGCAAGTAATTAACTCACCTTGTCTTTGCCTGACGCGCTCGAGTTTATTCAACGATCGTTTTACTATTCTGATCGTCTACCCTAGTCATTCAATGCAAACTAAATTGTATAAATATTTGTTATCCCACAAGATAAAATAAAGCAAATAAACATAGTAGCGGCGCGGTAAAAGCAACTGCAACGATATTGCAGTGTCATGCCGCGGCTAAGGGTAAAGACAGCGATGACTAATAAGCAGCATTCCTAGCAATATACTGCGATTTTTGTGCCCTATATGTGGCAATAGGCTCGCCACCTATTACGTGGGACCTAATACAATTGGCGAAAAGTGGGTGTTAATTCACGTCTGCCTACCCGTTCGGGGATATAGGCGTGATTTATGTATGCGTGTATGTAATGCCACATGAGTAGATAAACCGAACAGAGTAAAAACTTCCTAAGAACGCCGCCGCAATAACCCTGACATTGTGCAACTGGCTGTGCGTCATAAACCGGTTTTTTCTAGTCTCGCCGCGTGCGCGACAGCGGCCAGTGGTGCCAACGCACACATGCGTGCTTAGTGCAACCGATTCGCGTGGTTGCATGAAGGCTATTCTCTGTTCCGTTTATCTACTCAAGTGGTAATGCCGCGGCAGCTGACCTCATGAAGACGAACCCCTCGGGACAGAGGTCGCACACGAACTTCTTCATGGCCGGCTCCGGCTCGCCCGGCTTGTGCGTCTGACCTGCCACACGAGCGAACAATACACTTGTCTGTCACCACCCCTGCCACCCCGTGGGTGTCGTACAAGGCGACTGCCCCCGAATACAGAAACACTATACCCCATTCACTTGGACTTGACACAAAATGTAAGCAATCTTGATGTATCTTTTAATATAAAATACAAAAATAAAATTATGTTACACCAATATTTCAGAGCGGCTAACAGTTTTATTTGTCTATACTAATTGACGATGTATTTTAGAATACACATTTCTTGTTTTTAAGAGAATTTCGTAAATAAAGTGTCTCAAGTCCAAGTTATTGGGGTATAGTCAAAGTTTGAGTCCTACTTAACATTTAAGTTGTAGTTGTCAAAATTTACGTTTTTCCATACAAATTCTGACGGGTATTGTTCAATTAACTTTATAAGCAGCTACTATTTTGATTTTAATTAAAACATTATATAAACGTTAGGAAAATTAGTACAAAGAATATAGTGGTTAGAAGAAAAAGTTCGAAAAACTAATCTTTTCTCACTGCAGGGAAAAACTAGTCTGCTCTCAATCCGGGCAAGTGCCTAAACCAAACGTCTTGGTTGGCCGAGTGACGAAGGACGAGTGTTCGATTCCCGCATCAAAATTATAACTTTTCGAACTTTTTCCATCATAGTGGTTACTATATTCTTTTATAAGCAGTGCTCAACATTTGAGAAGAGTTTCTGTATTCGGTGGTCAGAGTCGTAAGCCTACGGCTGAGGGAGAGAGGCGTAATGTATGTGTATGATGTGCGTATGAGTATGAGCGTACCGTGCTTGAGGATCTGGTGCGGGTTGCGGAAGGTCTTCTCGCAGAGCGCGCAGCGGTAGGGGCGGCGGTCGCGGCTGAGGGAGAGAGGCGTGATGTATGTGTATGATGTGTGTATGAGTATGAGCGTACCGTGCTTGAGGATCTGGTGCGGGTTGCGGAAGGTCTTCTCGCAGAGCGCGCAGCGGTAGGGGCGGCGGTCGCGGCTGAGGGAGAGAGGCGTGATGTATGTGTATGATGTGTGTATGAGTATGAGCGTACCGTGCTTGAGGATCTGGTGCGGGTTGCGGAAGGTCTTCTCGCAGAGCGCGCAGCGGTAGGGGCGGCGGTCGCGGCTGAGGGAGAGAGGCGTGATGTATGTGTATGATGTGTGTATGAGTATGAGCGTACCGTGCTTGAGGATCTGGTGCGGGTTGCGGAAGGTCTTCTCGCAGAGCGCGCAGCGGTAGGGGCGGCGGTCGCGGCTGAGGGAGAGAGGCGTGATGTATGTGTATGATGTGTGTATGAGTATGAGCGTACCGTGCTTGAGGATCTGGTGCGGGTTGCGGAAGGTCTTCTCGCAGAGCGCGCAGCGGTAGGGGCGGCGGTCGCGGCTGAGGGAGAGAGGCGTGATGTATGTGTATGATGTGTGTATGAGTATGAGCGTACCGTGCTTGAGGATCTGGTGCGGGTTGCGGAAGGTCTTCTCGCAGAGCGCGCAGCGGTAGGGGCGGCGGTCGCGGCTGAGGGAGAGAGGCGTGATGTATGTGTATGATGTGTGTATGAGTATGAGCGTACCGTGCTTGAGGATCTGGTGCGGGTTGCGGAAGGTCTTCTCGCAGAGCGCGCAGCGGTAGGGGCGGCGGTCGCGGCTGAGGGAGAGAGGCGTGATGTATGTGTATGATGTGTGTATGAGTATGAGCGTACCGTGCTTGAGGATCTGGTGCGGGTTGCGGAAGGTCTTCTCGCAGAGCGCGCAGCGGTAGGGGCGGCGGTCGCGGCTGAGGGAGAGAGGCGTGATGTATGTGTATGATGTGTGTATGAGTATGAGCGTACCGTGCTTGAGGATCTGGTGCGGGTTGCGGAAGGTCTTCTCGCAGAGCGCGCAGCGGTAGGGGCGGCGGTCGCGGCTGAGGGAGAGAGGCGTGATGTATGTGTATGATGTGTGTATGAGTATGAGCGTACCGTGCTTGAGGATCTGGTGCGGGTTGCGGAAGGTCTTCTCGCAGAGCGCGCAGCGGTAGGGGCGGCGGTCGCGGCTGAGGGAGAGAGGCGTGATGTATGTGTATGATGTGTGTATGAGTATGAGCGTACCGTGCTTGAGGATCTGGTGCGGGTTGCGGAAGGTCTTCTCGCAGAGCGCGCAGCGGTAGGGGCGGCGGTCGCGGCTGAGGGAGAGAGGCGTGATGTATGTGTATGATGTGTGTATGAGTATGAGCGTACCGTGCTTGAGGATCTGGTGCGGGTTGCGGAAGGTCTTCTCGCAGAGCGCGCAGCGGTAGGGGCGGCGGTCGCGGCTGAGGGAGAGAGGCGTGATGTATGTGTATGATGTGTGTATGAGTATGAGCGTACCGTGCTTGAGGATCTGGTGCGGGTTGCGGAAGGTCTTCTCGCAGAGCGCGCAGCGGTAGGGGCGGCGGTCGCGGCTGAGGGAGAGAGGCGTGATGTATGTGTATGATGTGTGTATGAGTATGAGCGTACCGTGCTTGAGGATCTGGTGCGGGTTGCGGAAGGTCTTCTCGCAGAGCGCGCAGCGGTAGGGGCGGCGGTCGCGGCTGAGGGAGAGAGGCGTGATGTATGTGTATGATGTGTGTATGAGTATGAGCGTACCGTGCTTGAGGATCTGGTGCGGGTTGCGGAAGGTCTTCTCGCAGAGCGCGCAGCGGTAGGGGCGGCGGTCGCGGCTGAGGGAGAGAGGCGTGATGTATGTGTATGAGTATGAGCGTACCGTGCTTGAGGATCTGGTGCGGGTTGCGGAAGGTCTTCTCGCAGAGCGCGCAGCGGTAGGGGCGGCGGTCGCGGCTGAGGGAGAGAGGCGTGATGTATGTGTATGATGTGTGTATGAGTATGAGCGTACCGTGCTTGAGGATCTGGTGCGGGTTGCGGAAGGTCTTCTCGCAGAGCGCGCAGCGGTAGGGGCGGCGGTCGCGGCTGAGGGAGAGAGGCGTGATGTATGTGTATGATGTGTGTATGAGTATGAGCGTACCGTGCTTGAGGATCTGGTGCGGGTTGCGGAAGGTCTTCTCGCAGAGCGCGCAGCGGTAGGGGCGGCGGTCGCGGCTGAGGGAGAGAGGCGTGATGTATGTGTATGATGTGTGTATGAGTATGAGCGTACCGTGCTTGAGGATCTGGTGCGGGTTGCGGAAGGTCTTCTCGCAGAGCGCGCAGCGGTAGGGGCGGCGGTCGCGGCTGAGGGAGAGAGGCGTGATGTATGTGTATGATGTGTGTATGAGTATGAGCGTACCGTGCTTGAGGATCTGGTGCGGGTTGCGGAAGGTCTTCTCGCAGAGCGCGCAGCGGTAGGGGCGGCGGTCGCGGCTGAGGGAGAGAGGCGTGATGTATGTGTATGAGTATGAGCGTACCGTGCTTGAGGATCTGGTGCGGGTTGCGGAAGGTCTTCTCGCAGAGCGCGCAGCGGTAGGGGCGGCGGTCGCGCTGCCAGTGGCGCGCCCAGTGCGCCGCCCACGCGCCCGCCTCAACGCTCTGCACATCATCACCACCATCATCATCATCGTCACCACCGTCATCATCTCCACCGTCGGGTTCCTGCGCCTCAGCTTAAGAGTGCGGTGGACATCGACGCTCACATTCAAAGTCGCCAAAGCCAAAAATTTTATAAGATAACCTTTGCTTAATTTTAGTTCTCGCATTGGGTTAGGTACCCAATTTTTATTTACAAGAAAAAAAGGTGTATACATTTTTTTTGTGTTTCATTATTTCTATATTTATTCTATAAAATAACAGCACTCGAGAATGTCCATGGGACGCTTTTTTTGCATCGTTGTGACTCTCTCATTTCCATATGTCACGCTCAAATCGTCAGATTATTGAAATGCACACTTTTCTACAAGTAATTAACTCACCTTGGCTTCGTCTGACGCGCTCGAGTTTCTCCAACAAGAAATATTTTCGGCTAACTTAGATATTCAGCCCTATATTAAAAGTTTATGTAAGGGGGTACTGAACAGGGTACAATGGTTTCCCCTTTTATGTTATTCTGACATGCTTAAGTTAATCCAAAATTCCTACGTGTCCTCCTCTACTATAATTGATATAAGTTTCGGATCAGTTGACTGTGTGAAGATTGTAGAATACAAATACAGTGTAGGGGTGTAGAAATGCATTTAAGAATTTTTCGACAAGGATATTGTTTCAATATACAGTGTGGAAAGAAAGCATGGGCCTTGGAGGGAAAGTACCTTAAATCTTTAAAATAGCTCAATTTGCTGAAAGAAAACATTTCTTTATTTTGAAAAAGAAATAACTGCATTCACATATTTCTCAAAAAGCTTACTCGAACCGGGAATAGAACCAAGTAAAAAAATTAACCCTCGCCATTTTATTTTACTAATCGATGCAGTCGATGTTAACGATAAACTTACTCTAATAGGGTCTTAGAAAGAAAAAACATTATGATATCAACATTTATTTTACCCTCGATGCCCTCGAATCAAATCAAACATCCTTAATTTTTTATTGTTGCTCGCGATTCTTGTTGGTAATTGGAATTAAAAAAAGAATGTTTGAAAATGGAACGTTTAATTTGTTAACGGTGGAGAATCTTATGACAATTGTGAAATTTGAACGAACATCTTGGTAATTTTTATTAATTAGGTTTTGTTTTGCTAATTTGCATTTCGCAATAAAGTACCTATTTCGTATTAGTAATTATTAAAACATTGGCGTGTCAAGAGTAATTTAGTAGATTTAATATAAAATATAACCATACATTTCAAACTACAATGATTACAATTTAGCTATTATACTAGAAATTTTTTGGCGCGAATGGGGTAAAACTTAGTAAATGTTGGAGGTTTAAAAACATTTAGTACGAAGGCCACAAGAACATCGTTAACTGCACATTTTCGATATGGAATTTATTATTTAAATTAGTATCCTCTTGCTAGGTAATATTTTTCTTCCATTGTAGTTTATGCATCTCTCAAATCTAATAAAATAAGATTCTCGTAAGGATTGAGAGTATTCGAGAGTAAAAGTAATATAAACTTTAGATTTTGTTTTTTTTATTTCTAAGACCACGTTTCTGAGAGAAAAATTATCGTTTACATTGACTGCATCGATTAGTAAAATAAAATGGTGAGGGTAATTTTTTTTTTGTGGGTTCGATGCCCGGTTCAGGTAAGCTTTTTGAAAAAACAATGAAGTCAGTTCTGTTTCTTTTTAAAATTAAAGGAATGTTTCCTTTCAGCACATTGAGCTATTTTAAAGATTTAAGGTACTTTCCCTCCAAGACCCATGCTTTCTTTCCACACTATATATTATACAAGTCCTCGTAGCGATTATGGCATTGAAATGGGGGACTCCCAATTTCTGCCAATAAGCGAAAGTGAATAAGCTGTTGCCGACGAAAATGTTAATCATGTTTCAAGATTGACCAGCTCATCATCACCAGCCCTTTAATGTCCCCACTGCTGGGGCACGGGCCTTCCCTATGCATGGAAGCATATAGGGAGGTTGGGCCATGACCCGCTACTCTGGCCGAGTGCGGGTTGGTGATAATTAACGACTGCAAATGCAGCCGGGACCACCGGCTTAACGTGCCTTCCGAAGCACGGAGGAACTCGAGATAATAAATTTTTGGTCACCCATCCAATGACCTTAGCGAACATTGCTTAGTCTACGCAATCGCAGGCCAAGCGCCCTATGCCCCTGCACTATAGTCTGACAAGTTCGTGCGCGACCTTCCTGCGGTATGAGACGGGCGGGGGCTGGGCGCTCTGGATGTCGGGGGGTGGGTGATTCCCCCCTCACCGCACCGCCCGCCCCCGCTGGCATCTAGTCGGACCCTCCCAACTTGTCGGACTACAGCGAGCGCCTCCCTCCTGCTCGAGTAATCGAGTAAGCCCAGAGGGGGCAATACCTTGCGGCAGCGCGGGCAGCGTTGGTCGACCAGCGGCGGCGCCGGCGGCGGCTCCCGCTCCTCCAGCTCGTCCACGTGCCGTCTGCGGCCAACAAGGTTGCAACTAAGCCACCGCCCTCGTAAACGATCAGTCTCCACCACTGACCTCTACTATACAAGTACGCTGGACTGAATACATCTGTCTATTCGATTTTAATTTCAACATTATATAAATGTTACAAAAATTAGTACAAAGATTTTTGATTTTGGTGGTTGGAAAAAGTACGAAAAATTTTGATCTTGATGCGGGAATCGAACCCGCGTCCACTGCCATCCGTGCAGGTGCCTAAACTGCTCGGCCAACCAATCTTTGTACTGAATACATCTACTAAAATGTCAAATATTTCTTGTGCCGATTTGAAGCGGCCCTTCGAGGGGCAAGGGTACTAAACTTGACGTTTGTTGCTCGTAAATGCATTACAAATGAATCTCAAATATTAGTTCCGTGGTTATTCACCTTCGTACACCAGTGCCATCAGTGCCAAGATGGCGATAATCAAATGGCAACATTTTTTGGATGACAACAGTCAGTCCAGCGTACTTGTTTAATAGAGGTCAGTGGTGTCTACACTTTCGCAGTGCCGGTCTTATACTACAACAGTTGTACATCAATTTGATTGTAGGACTTACCAAAACATAGATATTACACTACCACGAGCCAACTGTACAATTAAAATATCAAGCAATATTTAGTTTTGTTATTGCAGTTGGCGTTAATAAGGGTCACCTATGCAGCACCAATTTTTTCTAGTCCCAGTGGAAACGGGAATACTGGTACTGAGGACCCATATGGAAAAATAATAAAGATTTTGTATTTGTTACTTTTAAATTAATCTAAAGAACTCATGTAAGCTAAAAAAATAAATACTAGAATTGAGTATTATTTGAACATTGTTTTGAAAAATTATTACAAAGAAAAAGATGTACAGGTAACAGTGTGACAAGAGAAATGTGTGGTTTGAAAGATGTAATGACAAGGATTGAGAAAGGGATGCTCGCATGGTTTGGTCACGTCGAAAGAATGGATGAAAGGAGAATAACAAAAAGGATTTACATGGCGAAGGTGAATGGAGAAATGGGAAGGGGAAGGCCTAGGCGGATCTTTCATAATCAAATTGCAAGTCTATTGAAAAAGGGCCAGGTCAAGAGTACCCGAAACCGACGGGCATGCATGAAGAGATTGGTGAGATTGGATGAAGCGAAAGAAGTATGTAAGGATCGTAGCAAGTAGAGAGAAGTGATCTCTGCCTACCCCTGTGGGAGAAGGGCGTGACATATGTATGTAAAAAGAGGTAGATAGTACTAGTAGATAACTAGTACTATCTACCTCTTTTTACTAACTAGTATATTGCCTGGTGTAGACCAATAAGCTCCTTGGGACACCCAAATGGTGGAGGGCATACCACCAACAACAGCATACCCAAAGAGGGTTAGTGTCAGGCTGGCGGCCGACTGTAAAACCTAAGCCAAAACTTTGAGCAGTATGGATTGGAATGACAACATTCCAATCACTCTCTCCGTTCATCGGTCTCTCGGCATGGTCCGTTCCGTCTCTTTTTTATACATTCATTCATCACTATCACCTTTACGGTGTGATGGATGATATGAATCAATAGGGAGTGGATGGCTTGATGACGTCTGACCGATGTGAATGGAAGAGGAAACATACTGCGCCGACCCCAGATAGACTGGGAACAGGATAGGGAGAAGAAGAGTACTAGTAGATAACTACTAGTACCCGGATTGCGGAGTATGTGGTACAATACTAAAATAATTCTTACCACATATTTTAATCTAGATACTAGTCATTCATAGACACTGGTATTTGTGTACAAAACTTAATAATGAAATACCTATTATTTTGGTTTCGTATGTATGTGTATGTAATTTCAACATTATATAATTGTTATAAAAATTATTAAAGAAAAATTATAAATAACCCCCGAATTCAGAAACGCTACTCAAAGTTTGAGTCCCGCTTAAAATTTAGGTATTGTCAAAATTGACGTTTATCCATACAAATTCTGACAGATATTGTCAGAATTTGTATGGATACTTTATAAGCAGTGCTCAAAAGTTGAGAAGCGTTTCTGTATTCGGGGGTAAGGGGTGTAAGGGGTCTCAGGGGCGTAAGGGGTCTCAAAAACCAGCTCACGAGACCCAAGCCTTAGCATTTGTTAATATTGCACTAAAGCTGTATAGCACCAATATTAGTAGTGGTAAACAGAGTGGAAAGTTGAGATGTGGCATTAAGGGCAGCTACCAGATCCCTTGCTGCCACGCGAAAATGGTCCTAGGAGACCCTTCCCAACTTTTTGAGTAATGCCAATCGACATTAACAGATATTTGATTAAATGTAGTCAAAGATTTTGGTGGTTAGAAAAAGAATTTCGAAAAATTATGATCTTGAGGCGGGAATCGAACCCGCGTCCGCTGCTATCCGGGCAGGTGGGTAGCATAGCAGCAGATAGCAGCGGACGCGGGTTCGATTCCCGCCTCAAGATCATAATTTTTTCGAAATTCTTTTTCTAACCACCAAAATCTTTGTACTAATTTTTCTAACATTTATATAATGTTAAAATTAAAATCGAATAGTAAATGTAGTCAGCGAGAAAATCGTCAGAATTAAGATTTTTTTAATGCCAATCGATCCCATTCCCATAGAGAATTAAAACACTTTTTGAGACCAACTGAGGTTAGAATAATAGAACACCGACAAATCAAAGAAAACTTTTCATATATTTTATTAGGGTAAAGACGATTTTCTCGCTGACTGTACATTTGATCAAAAATCTGTGAATGTCGATTGTCATCACTGAAAGTTGGGAAGTTGGGAAGGGTCTCCTAGGACCATTGGTAGCTGACCTTAATGCCCCATCTCAACTTTCCACTCTGTATAGTACTACTAATATTGGTGGTACAGCATTGGTGCCTTATTAACAAATGCTAAGGCTGACGTGTTCTATCAGAATACACCACTTTTTTTTATTGGCCGGCACTTTTGATTTGGACCAAAATGGAGGATGTCCTTTCTTTGTAATAAAATACCTTTGATTCCTTCTATGTTCTATATTGCACATCTTTGTAAACGGACAACATAAAGTAAACTGACCTGTAATGCTGCAACATGTCACTGCGCAAGTAGAACAGGTTGAAACAGATGCAGCACTGGAACATCTCCACATCCTCCAGTTCTTTCTTTAGACTCTTCCCATCCAAGGACACCGGTTTGCAACCAGGCTTTTCTGATTGGTTTTTCACATCATCCTTAAGTTTTTCAACCAAGCAGGCTAGGTCTGTTTGTGTTATGTCTACAGCTCCCAGTTTAGATTTCTTCTTCTTGTTCCTCTTCATACGCAATTCACCATTGGTATTGATTTTCTGGCTCTTTTTTTTATTTTTCAAAACAATGAGCGATAAATCATCACTGTCATCTGATGGTATAGGGGCATCATACTCAACTGAGCTTTCCCTCTTTATAATGGATGGTGAAATAGATACATGCTCCTCTTTAAGCTGCAAATTTGAAGTTGAATTGAAAACACTGTCTGGAAATCTGTTCAAATCCTCTGTCTGCGTCTCTTGGTTCACTTTTAGCTGCTCCAAAGGTACAGGCAATAGTGATTCTTGTTTAGTCAGAGTTAAGTCAACGGACTGATGAAAATTTTGATTAACTTGAAGCAGCATACCACGAAGCCTGAAATGTTATAGTAAAAGATTACAAATAACTTCCTATCCATTTGGATTAATGAATCAATCTTAGTGTTAACCGGAATATAGTTAAAATGTGGTACTGTTAATCTATTCTGAGAAAAATTTCACTATCTTCATCATATTATTATCATTAACGCTACAAAATAAACAATAATTGTGAGAAACTAACCTGTCTTGGGTTTCTATAGCGAAATTACAAAATTGATATATATCGTTCACTTTACAGCTGCACTGATTGCACACTTTCTGCGGCAGCTCATCCCCCTTCATTACCTGCCGACATCAAAAGTTCACAGCCAAAAAAGGTTATAATAAATTAAAATGCATTATTTAACCAACAAAACAATCAAAACCTTAATAGGTAAAAATAGTTCCATTTTCAAGTTAAGAGCACTTTCTTCGTCAAATAAATAGTTGTTCACGAATTTCGTAGAACAGCACAATCGACATACAGAATCCATTTTATTTATAAAATTATTTACAACTTTTACAAGGGATGTTTACTTTGCAGACAATAAAGTCAAAAGTGACACAGAGATATCAACTCATTTGTCAAAATAATGTGGTTGTTTTCTTAAATTCTACCTATATTTTAGGGAAGGCAAAGGCCCATACACCCATGTCTTTAGTGTATATTTTATCTGTAGTTTTATGAAATAATGAGTGGATGAAATTATGAATGAAATGAATTTTACGTTAAAATATGGGTGTCACACATTTTAACGCATCAAGGGAGTGCTTGGAACGAATTTAATGGTAACAAAGTTCATGATGGTGCCTGATGAAGTGAGCAAAACCACTTTTTACGTGGTTTTCATCACAACATCAAAAACCATCACAAGACTTATTTTCAATGATTCTGCATGATTGCACATCAACACGGATACTTGTGCATCAAAATAACACCACTTTCACTGCACAAAATTCACTTTGTAACAATTATTTAATAATCGAAAATAAATCCGACTGACACCACGAAACGCGCCAAACCCTCTTTTTTTTTTTTTAATTCTCCCTATATTTTAGGGAAGGCAAAGGGTCTAGCCCATACAGCCAAGTCTTTAGTGTATATTTTATTTGTAGTCATGAAATAATGAGTGGGTGAAAAGTATGAATGAAATGAATTTTACGTTAAAATATGGGTGCCACATATTTTAACGCATCTAGGGAGTGCTTGGCGCGAATTGAATGGTAACAGAGATATTGATGGTGCTTGATGAAATAGATAAAACCACTTTTTATAGTGATCTTAACCACAACATCAAACACATAATGAGACTTATTTTCGATGATTCGGCATAATTGAACATCAACACGGATGCTTGTACATCAAAATAACACCATTTTCACTGCACAAAATCCACTCTGTAACAATTTTTGAATTAGTGAAAATAAATCTGACTGACACCACGAAACGCGCCAAACACACCCCGTATTTTTGTTTGTTGGTTGAATTCTCCCTATATTTTAGGGAAGGCAAAGGGTCTAGCCCATACAGCTCTGTCTTTAGTGTATATTTTATCTGTAGTTTTATGAAATAATGAGTGGATGAAATTATGAATGAAATGAATAATACGTTAAAATATGGGTGTCACACATTTTAACGCATCTAGGGAGTGCTTGGCGCGAATTGAATGGTAACAGAGTTCATGATGGTGACTGATGAAGTGAGCAAAACCACTTTTTACGTGGTTTTCATCACAACATCAAAAACCATCACAAGACTTATTTTCAATGATTCTGCATAATTGCACATCAACACGGATGCTTGTGCATCAAAATAACACCACTTTCACTCTTCCACTGCACAAAATCCACTCTGTAACAATTTTTGAATTAGCGAAAATAAATCTGACCGACACCACGAAACCCGCCAAACACCTTTTATTTTTGTATATATATATATTATTTTTAAATTCTCCCTATATTTTAGGGAAGGCAAAGGGTCTAGCCCATACGGCCATGTCTTTAATGTATATTTTATCTGTAGTCATATGAGATACTAGGGTCGATTCTGACCACGATTCTCTAAACCTAAGACTAATTTGACAACAGTGTTTCTCTGTCATTCTCAATATAGAATGAAAAGGAGAGACTGATATTAAATTTAGTTTTAAGTTTAGAGAATCATGTCAGAATTGACCCTAATGCCACTAAAACTAAAAGGAAAGATCTATAAGTCTGTTATAAGACCTGTCGTTATGTATGGATCGGAATGTTGGGCTGTGAAAAAGACGGATGAAAGAAAATTGCATGCGGCAGAGATGAGAATGTTGAGATGGATGTGCGGAGTGACAAAAATGGACAAAATACGGAATGAGCACATAAGAGGGAGTCTGAAAGTGGCGCCAGTAACAGAGAAGATGAAAGGGAGCCGTTTAGCTTGGTATGGACATGTTATGCGACGTGATGCTATGAATGCAAGTAAGAAAGTTATGGACATGAATGTTGATGGATGTAGAAGTAGAGGAAGAGCACTGAAAAGATGGATGGATTGTGTGAGGTGTGATATGAAGGTGATGGATGTGAATGAGGAGATGACGAGTGACAGAAGAGAATGGAAAAAGAGGACATACTGCGCCGACCCCAAATAAGATGGGATAAGGGCAGGGGGATGATGAGTCATATGAGATAATGAGTGGGTGAAATGTATGAATGAAATGAATTCTACGTTAAAATATGGGTGCCACATATTTTAACGCATCTAGGGAGTGTTTGGCGCGAATTGAATGGTAACAGAGTTCATGATGGTGCTTGATGAAATGGATAAAACCACTTTTTATAGTGATCTTTACCACAATATCAAACACATCATGAGACTTATTTTCGATGATTCTGCATAATTGCACATCAACACGGATGCTTGTGCATCGAAATAACACCACTTTCACTGCACAAAATCCACTTTGTAACAATTTTTTAATAATCGAAAATAAATCCGACTGACACCACGAAACGCGCCAAACCCTCTCTTTTTTTTTTAATTCTCCCTATATTTTAGGGAAGGCAAAGGGTCTAGCCCATACAGCCAAGTCTTTAGTGTATATTTTATCTGTAGTCGTATGAAATAATGGGTGGATGAAATGAAAGAATGAAATGAATTTTACGTTAAAATATGGGTGTCACACATTTTAACGCATCTAGGGAGTGCTTGGCGCGAATTGAATGGTAACAGAGTTCATGATGTGACTGATGAAATGGATAAAACCACTTTTTATAGTGATCTTCACCACAACATCAAACACATCATGAGACTTATTTTCGATGATTCTGCATAATTGCACATCAAAACGGATGCTTGTGCATCAAAATAACACCACTTTCACTGCACAAAATCCACTCTGTAACAATTTTTGAATTATTGAAAATAAATCTGACTGACACCACGAAACGCGCCAAACACTCTCTTTTATTTTTGTTCTCCCCAATATTTAAGGGAAGGGTTTAACCCATATAGCAATATGTTTAGTGTAATATTTTACCTGTATTCATATGAAATAATAAGTGGGTAAAAGGAGAACAGCCACTTTGTATGGAGCTTTGGTTTCAATGTGAAAGTAATTGTACAAATATTAAATGTATATCCTTTTATAGCTTATTACAACAGAAATGAAGTGTTGTTGATTGAACTTCAATATCTAGTGGGGTTAATTTACAAATAAGCTCTTGAGAAAAAGAACTTTAGAGGTTATTAGTATAAAGGTATTAGGTAAATTTGGGGATGAAAGAGTCAATGAGAATGGGAAAAGTTTGTTAGATGTATGTTTGGAATGGAACCTCTTAGTGACAAATACGATGTTTGCCCACAAGGCGATCCATATGTATACAAGACAGGATGAATACTCGAAAAGTATGATCGATTTCGTGATTGTGGATGAAAGATTGGGAAGTAAGGTTCAGGATACAAGGGTGTTCCGAAGTAGCGGTCTTTACTCAGACCACTTCCTGTAGGCCTATTCCCTAACTATTTTTGACAGTTGAAAGTGATGATCACCGAACTATTTACTAATACATTGCTGTTATCACAGGACAAGTGTCACAATAGCATTATAGTAAAGTAGTAATGGATAAGTAAATAGTTCGGTGATCATCACTTTCAACTGTCAAAAAAAGTTAGGGAATACGCCTACTGGTAGTTAGCCGAATAAGTGGTCTGTTTAAACGATGGCGGCACCGTACCACGGCCCCTATAAGTATCCTGGAAAGGATAAAAGTAGAAAATTTTCAAGAGGTGCATGAGGAATATGTGCGAAAGTTGAATGAAAGGTTAATTGAATCTGACATAGATTCAGTAGCTGAGATAGAAGACATATAGAAGGTTTTTAAAGATGACGTTGTGAATGTAGTTACTGAAGTATGCGGTATAGCGAAAAGAAGAAAAGGAACCCGAAACCGACGGGCATGCATGAAGAGATTGATGAGATTGGATGAAGCGAAAGAAGTATGTAAGGATCGTAGCAAGTGGAAGGAAGTGATCTCTGCCTACCCCTGTGGGAGAAGGGCGTGACGTATGTATGTGTAAGAAAAGGAAAGAGACAGAAGAGTTAATGGATGGATGGAGAAGTACAGAAGGTAGTGAAAGATAAGAAGAAAGCTTGGCAAGATAGGTTACCAAAGGATATGTAAGGTGACAATAGCGGATGTAGATGAACCAAAAAAGGAATATAAAAGATTAAATTTGTTAGTGAAGAGTGTAGTCAATAGAAAGAAAGATGAACGAAAAGATGAGTTTGATAGAAAAATCTCTGACAATTTCCAAAATAATGTTAAAGTTTTTTGGAAATCTGTACGGACAGCTCGAGGAAAGAGCGCAAACTCGGTGCTGAAACGAGTCAGAGACAAGGATGGGAAGGTCATAAATGGCAAAGAAAAAGTGCTGAATAGGTGGAAGGAATATTTCGAGAGTTTGTTTGAAAGATCAGTGGGCCTACCGCCTAACTCGATTGCTGATGATAGTTCTATAGCAATTCACTGTTTATCCGAGCGACCGCCTAAAATTGTATCAGCAATAAGCACAGAGTATAACAACAACTGCTAACGTGAACGAACGATATAGTTCTTTTGGCATAAGATGAGCTTTGCATATGTGTGAGTGATCACAAAAGCAGGGTTAGTGAAAAAAATAATATAATTAAATATTTAAAAAAATAATAATAAATAAATATTTTTTATTTGAAAGCAAGTTATTGACTAGTTACGAACGTATTATAGGAACGGACATACACACAAATCGAACACTTAACCATCCTCCGGCTTCTCCGCAGTCTGGTAAAACACTATTTATGGCCATAACTTATGAAAAAAAAATATTCTATGTCTTCCACATCGGTAATTGAATCTTCACTATCTTCATCTGATGACACATCAGAGCCTGTGCGATGGTGTGTAAAGCGCTCCGTAAAACCATCAATAGCGGCGTCGCGACCATCAAATGATTTTTTTTCTTTTACTGCATAGTCACAATCTTTGCCCATCTATTTTTAATGGGATTGAAAATTTCACTAATACCTAATTAAAACAGCGAAATATTATTAATATACGTAGCTGCTAGCGGTACATAGGAAATTGCGAGGCAAAGTACGCACGGGACGTGGAAAAAATGACAGTGTTTTCTCTCGGGATTTAGTAGGAGTTAGAGCGAGAGGAAAAGATTTTCGTTCCCCGAAAGAGATGTGTCCACTGCAGTATTGACAGCTATCAATTTAGCTAGCAGTCATCTTGAATTTTTCGGCGGTACGGATTTTCTGCCAAATTCATACAAACTCAAAGTCTATTGCTGATAGTGACAAGTTCAAAAGCTATGGCTGATAGTGACAGCATCACGTCATAAACTATAGCTTTTTCTTCAGCAATAGAGTTAGGCGGTAGGCCCGCAGATGTAGTCCAGTCCCAGGCTTCTCATGTGGAAGGGAGTTTGATTGAGAATTAAATAAATATGCATGAGATTGTGCAAGCGTTGAAAGGTACGAAAGCAGGAAAGGCGGCAGGATGTGATAGGATATCGGTCGAGATGCTGCGGGCTGGTGAGGGTACCATTGCTAAGCAGCTGTACCGTCTTTTAAGCCTTTGATGGTTAAGTGGCCAAGTACCTAAAGACTGGCGTAAAGCCGTCATTGTGCCACTATACAAAGGTAAAGGGTCGCAGCTGGAATGCAAACTATGCACAAAGATTCTAATTGAAAGGATTATGAAAGAGACAAATGACAGAATATGGGACGTGCAAGCAGGATTTCGAAAGGGAATGGGTTGTACGGATCAAGTCTTTTCTTTTCATGGTTTGGTCACGTCGAAAGAATGGATGAAAGGAGAGTGACAAAAAGGATTTACATGGCGAAAGTGAATGGAGAAATGGGAAGGGGAAGGCCTAGGCGGATCTTTCTTAATCGAATTGAAAGTCTATTGAAAAAGGGCCAGGTCAAGAGTTGGTACCCGAAACCGACGGGCGTGCATGAAGAGATTTATGAGATTGGATGAAGCGAGAGAAGTATGTAAGGATCGTAGCAAGTGGAAGGATGTGATCTCTGCCTACCCCTGTGGGAGAAAGGCGTGACATATGTACTTTTGAGGTTATTTTATCGAATAAACTGTGGCAGGAATGCACAAGATTATATCTCGAAACTATAAACCTGATTTTTATGGTGGATAAAACATGCAATCTTATTGTGTAGCCATTTTCTTAATTATTTTACTGGAAAGAAAAAAAAGCAATCAATTTATTGTGATAAAATGTTTTCTTTTTACACTATTATAATAGTTATGTGTAATGAAAGCTTTATCAGGAGCTTTTTATTTTAATAAGATATAATGTAGTTGCTGGAGCAATTAGGTGTTTATTAGCAACCTGATTTGAAATGAGTGTAGTAGGTAGGTATATCTGAATGAAAACAAAATATTTTTATATCAATTTCTAGGAACGTGGCTGAACCTATTAAGTTATTTTGGTGTCGTGCGTGCCCATCCTAAAAACCAAACAAACTCTTACGTAGTATTGTATTCTCTTTGAAACAAAGAACATATTAGAGGCACAACAACCAACAGTTTGTTTACCAATTTAATTGCAACAATATCCCTTAATAATCGAGAGCCGTTGTGGGATAGCAGAGTCGTCTTTTTAGTCCAATCGTCTTTAATCAAATAGCAAGTAAACATCGGAATCCGAAAAACATAAAACAAGCCATTAATAAAGTTAAAAACACCTGCACTTTCAAACAACGCAATCACAAGCCAAAGAGTATATAATACACAACGTCTAAGAGTCGGGACTTCAAACAAGCTTTTTGACAATTTTGACTCGTCAGTTTCCTGCTAATGGTACGTTTACACCTCAGAGTAAATAGGACTGGAGTAGCCATTAGTCAATTTCTCGTACATATTTTTCTGCCATTTTTTGCGGGGGGTGAGGTTACTACTACACTGAAAGGCTGCACACAGATACAAAAACTTTTTGCGTATTTACAAACACACACATGCATAAAACGACACACATATTTAAAATTCACGCAAACATACTTAAAATAGTGTGTTAACGTTCTATTCAAACACACGAATGTCATTGTGTGAGTAGTGACATGACATAGCACGAGAATATCAATATCGATAAATCAGTTTCGTTCAATGAATGAATGCATTAATTTTGCGTTAGTATTCTTACATTATTAAAAATTAAATGATGATTTACACGCTTACTTTACAATCAGCCTTCTTTCGATTTTGCAAAGACACTCATATATGAAATCTATCTAAAACTTTGACAGATTTCGAAAGCTATATCAATCAAATACAAATTTATACTTAATAGCTTATTGGATTTAAAAAGTATTTACAATAGGTGTTATTATATATTTTCACTTTCAGAAATCACTGTGTGGACCCTTTCGCGTATAATCATAATGGAAAGGAGAAACCCTTAAACATTATTTTTAACAAAGCGATAGTGAATATAGTTAGATTTCTCGTATGATACTGGGAATTGTTAAATTTTAAGGGGAATCAAAAATCAAAATGTGTGGATCTTAAAAGTTAAAATAGTACATTATGTTACGAGTATGCTATGTTGGTCATTATATACGAGGCATTATTGCAAGCGCGAGCCGCAAGCGAACGCGGTAAGGAAACTGAGTGTGTAATGACCAATGCATATGAGTTGCATACGACGTTTTTCAACACAATTGCGAGGAAAAAACAAACTTGTATTCTATAAAATCTTCTTCTATTGTTAGATAATTTCTGAAACTGAGACGGCTCAAAATTTACGGAACAAATAGTACTTGTTCTTGTAGATGCCCAAGAGACGTGCCTATTACAAGCATCAACCCATTTTTTTCGTATTCTTTAGGAAAACTGAAAATTATAATTAAAAATTAGCTGTTTCGGGAATGTGAAAGCTTACAGTATAAATACTAGCAATTAGGATACCGGCTAGGGGCAGAGGTATTTTTGCTTGAACTACACATACCGATCATTTCTGATTTTAATACTACAATATTATTTTCCAAAAGCTTCATTTATGTACGGAAGACTTTGGTGCCACATACCTAACTCCTAGTAAATCGAAGTATTGCACTTGGACCACCGGGTTTTTTAAAGGAGCTTTTAAATATTAATAAAAAATAAATTTAACTTAAATGTTGACAATTACATTTAGCTATCATCATACCAAATGGGATCAAAATCCGTCTCGTAGTTTATGCATGATGCGTGCACAAACATACATACAGACAAAATGTTAAAAAATTGGAGATTTTACTTCCTCTTCTCTCATACATACATACATAAATAAATCACGTCTATATCCCCGAAGGAGTAGGCAGAGGTGAACTAACACTCACGTTTTGCCAATTATGTTAGGTCCCATGTAAAATGTGGCGAGCCTATTGCCATTTATCGGGCACAAAAGTCGCAGTACATTGCTAGGTGGTATAAGAGGAACGCTGCTTCCTATTTATTCCTCATCACTGATTTATCCGTAGTCGCCTTGTACGACACCCACGGGAGAGATTTGAGGTGGTGACAATTATATTCTGCTCTGCCGTGACCACACGGCAATTACTAACATCATATATGCCATTTGGCTTAAGGTCGACTTGACCTGTTTTATTCTATATCTCTATAGTTTTATTCTAGGATTTCAAAATTAAAGGAACTTCAATTCATAAAAGTATCATAAATTTAATCCATATTAAAAAATGATCAATTTAATAGTCTGAATAAAATGCCGAAGTTAATGTATAACCTCAGGAACACAATGTATAGATTTAAATCATAATACATATTTTAAATTTAATGTTACTTTCATTCATTCATTCATTCATTACTCCCTCGTAAAATCGCAATATCGATAACGTGACATCACTATTAATGAAGTGCAATTCAATTAGGGTTGCTGATTACAACAAAAAAAAACAATTTGTGCTGTGGCTCGAAAAAAAATTTAGGTTTCTCAGAAATAATCGGCTGTGCTGGTACCTTTTTACCCTTGCTTATTTTATAAAGTCAGGGACGCTGTATATGCTACAGCATAGGTACTCTTAATGTTTATGAGCGCCGCCCAGCATGAATAAAGGGCAAAATAGTCTTATTCTTATTTTATTTTATTAATTCCCTAATGATTTTATATTTCCATGTAGTGTGGCAAAAAATAAGCTTCAAGCGGTCGCAAAAGTGTAGGTAGGTATGTACTTAATACTAAACTAAATATAAACACGCAACGTATATTGTTAAAACGAAATTATAATTGGTAATTAATTAATACGAAATGACAAAATTACAATTATTTATTAACAACAAACTTTTTAAAATTATTGTCTAATTAATTGAAATGCGATAATGTTCAACCCTAGGTAGTCTCGTGGGGAGTGCGCTGGAAGATCGTTTGATGACGTCACGGCCGACTCCCCACGAGACTATGGCTCGAAATTTGAAATTGTAGTATGCTAAAACATGAAATTATGAAGTAAATAAATATCAAATCTTAAAAATAATACTTAAAAATGAAATGTGACGCCATCGTTTTGAATACTAGATGTTTTCGAATTTTTTTAACGCTAAAAAACAGCACAGGCAGGCATTTTAGTGGGAGCTCTGCACGGCAAGACGTTCTGATTATTGTGGTTTTAAAATGGCGGCTCAACTAGTTTTATATAACGCACATTCATCCGATGCTTGTGCGTTTGGCAGAGGGGAATGTTAGGCAAAGGCTACTCCAGTTCTATTTACTCCGAGGTTTACACGCTTGCCAAGCCTTGGCAAACTGCAAACAGTCCCAAGCCTCCACAAATCTCGTTTGGCGTTTGAAAGGCGTTTATACGCTTGTGAATGCGTCAGTTAAACGTAGTGTATTATATACTCTTTGGCGTCAGTCAGCAATATACATCCAAGCATGGCGGACACCGAACTTGTGACGGCTATTGCATTTGGTTTAACGTACTTTTATTTGAAATGTAAGCAAAGTGAAATAAAAAAAGGAGAGCTCGGCGACAGCAAAGATGGTGGATGAAAAAGATTCATCATAATCGTACCAGGTAACTACTATTTTGATTTAACCATTATCTGTTGCAGTTGAGTTATGCCACAATACTTACGATATATTTTATTTGTTACAGACAATTTATAGAAGAGAAATGAACTTTTATATGAACAATCTGGAGAGTTTGATAACTTCTGCCGAATGAGCTATTCTGATTTTGAGTTTTTACTGCAAAAAATTTCACCAATGATATCCATGCATGATAGACTTCAGAGAAGCTATACCAGCCAAATTTCGTCTTGCCATTACACTACGATTTTTGGTTTAAAGTATCTGTCTCTATGATATCAATAATCATTCGTGAAGTTTGCTGAAAATCTAAAGGATCTAGTTAAGGTAGGAATAAAAAAAAATCAAGCATGTTTGAAAGCCCAACGCATAGTGGAACAGAGTATTTCAATTATAAGAAAACTTTTAGCATTGTCCTTTTGGCTTTAGTGGATAGCAAATACAAATTTGTATTCGCAGACATTTACATTTATTTATTTAGACAGACGCCCTTTTTACATGCTTGCGATTGTCGATCCTTGCCAAGGCTTGGCAAGCGTGTAAAATTACCATAAAATCTCATACCAACAGAGGCAGATAAAAAATGCCAACATGACAATCTACAAAAGCAAACTAAGGATGTGGTGTACGCTACAGAATGTGTCGATATCGACAAAAACGAATGGGTACCCCTGCCTTGCAGAACCTGCAGACAGGTTTTTTAATCCTACAAAAGCAAAATAAAAACCTCTGTTCGTTTGAAAATATTGAGCATTATTCAATTTACGTGTAATTATTTTCATACAATTTATGTCACAACAAAAAATAAAAGTTAAGTTTACAATGTGGAAATTAAATTGTTGGTAAAATTTTGATCTCAGATCTCATATTCTAGGCGGAGTCTTCAGATGTTAGCTGACATTTAGATCTGAAATAATAAATAGAGATTAGAAAGAAAGAAACAGTATCGTTTGAGTTTACGCTGGTCATCATCAATTCAAATTATTTTTCTCCACTAGCGGACTATGTGTGACGCATCCGAAGGTCTGGTTCTGCCCAATCAAAGTCTCTCAAAGTATCTAGTTCTGAAAAAAAACCACTTATTCAAAATATGTCGGAAACATAGGTTATGTAACTTACCAATAGTGGAGTACGAGCCGCTTATACGGTTGCAGGCAACGATCACACCCGACGGGCACCGTCACTCTTCTTCTTCTAGTGCCTCTTCAATCCTGAAGATAAGCCATCAGCTTTTTATATTCATAGCTGTCAGTCGCACACCGAAAAAGTTTTTCAACGGAGTTAATGCCGATCCACTCTCTAATGTTTCGCAGCCATGACTCATCGCCTTTCAGCAAGTCACGCTGAGATCTGAAAAATAGGTTGAACACAGAAGAACTTTTGATGATGATAATGAGAGATGAACAAAATTCAAATCTTACCATTTTGCAATTCCTTATTGTTGTGCCTTTTTAATTAGATCAGCAGTTTTTTCCTCGACAGTTGCGAACGATAGATTTATTTTATGACACTCGTTTCGTATTAGGAGGCAGCTAAGACGGTACAGTAATACTCGGAGCAGCTCAGTCTTACGAGTTTGGCAAATCCATACCAATGAATGAAAATTGATTAGCATTACGGTGATTATATAATTTGAGATATTATTATCGTAAAGGATGTGTTTAATCTGCTCAAAATGTTCAGTAGCACTATGAACTAAATTAGTGAAACTTAATGTTGGATAAGTGAGGCTTTTTTTGTCAGTCCACCATTCACGTAGCCTTATGTAATCATACATCGGATTAGATATAATGACTGGGTCGGTTACTTCAAGACACTGTCGGCAGGAGTCACGTGACCTTTTATCTTATATCCTTCCATGTTTGTGTTGGGTATGGTGGATTTTGAAACCCTTAAACTGAGGCGGATTATGGCAGGGATTAAGCATTATTAGTCGGTAATGCATCATGAGATTGACAGTCCATCTGTATTAGATAGAATTGGAATCCGTGTACCCAGGTACCTACAGCGAGATGAAGCAGGTACTCACGACGAGGACACCGTCTCCTGGTCCGACCTCAGACACGCACTGTGCGAGCGGCTCACGCGCCAACTAACCTCGCGTTAATACTGATAGGCGACGTACTCACATAGCACGATGATATTGACATATTCACAGATCGTTTGAGACATCATGTGACCCGTTTTCTGCGTATTTTGGATGACATTTAAAATTATTGACTTGTGTATAAATATTTTTCTACTATATTATTCAAGATTGACATTGATTGTATTATATAATTATTCTATTTATATTAATTGTTTTTTTGGATGACATTTAAAATTATTGACATGTGTATAAACAATTTTCTACTAAATATTATTCAAAATTGGACATGATTGTATAATTATTCTATTTTTATTAATTATTTAGATGTCACAAATATCTGTTTGACTTATTAATGCTAGATATGTTTTTGTTGTGTTCTGATCTGATTATGCGTGTATAGTTAATTTTGCTTATGGTTTATTATTTTTAATTAGAAATGTGCTACTTGACCTTGCGGGCGTGTTGGATGTATGTCTGTAAGCTAACAAATGTTTTTGGAAAATAAATAAATAAATAAATGACCAATTACCCTTTTTTTTAATCACTGATGCCAATGATGCCGCGTGGTGACGGCAGAGTAGAATACCTACAATTGTCACCACCCCAAATCTCTCCCGTGGGTGTCCTACAAGGAGACTAAAGATAAATCAGTGATGAGGAATGGGCAGCACCGTTCCTCTTATACCACCTAGCAATAGTACTGAGACTTTTGTGCCCGATAAATGGTAATAGGCTCGCCACCTATTACATGGGATCTAGCATAATTGGCGAAATGTGGGTGCTAGTTCACCTCTGCCTACCCCTTCGGGGATATAGGCGTGATTTATGTATGTATGTATGATGCCAAATAACCAGCAACATAAACTGTAGGTTATTTTTCAAAAGTTGCAATTATTTTGATTTCAAGTCTTAAATCCTCCGAGTCACCGTCCTAAGTAATATGAAGGGTAGATATTTCAATGTCTGAGCTATATTTCCAGTTTCAGGAAACATCTGAGACGGGCTACTATCTAAAATTTTTTCAGAAACGTCAGAAGGCATCACTTGCATGTCAGACATGTCGATCTTTTCTAATGATTCAAAGGGCCGGAAAAATTATTCAAAATCAATCATTGCTTCATTGCTATCTTCCTCACAGTTGGCTCCTCTGCTCACTGGTGTACTTAAGCGGGTTAAAATATTGGATTTTAAGGCAGCTGTAAAGTGGTAACATGTCAGATTTCCATTAGTTGGACAATGTTGTCTAATCATACCGAAAAGGTTTTCTAGTGCATCCTGATTTAACTGACGCAAATTTAAATATTTGAAACCTTTTGAATCCAAATGTCTTCAAGCGAGCACAAAGAAGTGATATAGGCTTCTACGTATCTTATATTTCTAAACCTCAAGGTGCTGTCAGATCTTTTGTTTGAATTCTTTCCATAGCTGCAAGTGATTAATTTTTTTTGAGACATTTTCCCTAATTTCTTTTTAATATCATGTCTTGATGAAGGGCCATTTGTACAATCAAACAATTTGTTCAAAGATTCTATCACCATTGCAGTTTCTAAAATTTCTCGACCTTTTGCATCATCGTGATACTTTTCAGCTAACAATGTCAAAATTGCAGCAACGGTATTGCATAATATTTGAGCTGCTAATTTGACTTTCATTTTAGATCGATATTTTGGATTGACGTGGATTGCTGTTATCTTTTTGAAATGTAAAGTGATTTTTCATCCCACCATCTCGGAAAAAACGTTTTTGCTCTTCGATATTACTACACTTATTATTACCTACATTCTTCTGGAAGTTGTTGTGGGCGGACGTGTGTTGGTGTTCCTTTGGTTTATTTTTATTTTGTTCGGATTTAATTTTGGATCCGCGGGGCTTTGCCCCATTGTGGAGTGACTTCGATTCCGGAGCCCTGGGACTGCGTGGGGGTGTTAAGGAAAAATTGTTTTCTCACAAAAAGTTTCACCGTGTTGTGGGATCGAACTGTGTTCCTCCGGACGAGACGTGGACGTGTTGCCGTTAGACCACGAGCGCATGACTCATTGTGTCAAAAATACTAGCTTGTTACTTTTGACGGCACAGAATAGCTTGTCTGTTACCATCTACTTCAACGGAACTCGGAACTTCTGTGATTTTCTCTCAAAGTGAAGGAATATTATAATGGCCCCTGTACAATTTGTTTGCGGTGGATGTCGAAAGAAATATAGTAATAGTGAATATTTAAAATGTATTGAGTGTTCAAAAATTTATGATCTTGATTGCGCTAATGTGTCCATTCAGCGCTTTCGGAATACAATGACGAAAGACCATAAAAGTCATTGGAGTTGTTATGAATGCAAAAGCAGGCAACCTAAATCAGGGAATATTAATACTCCCATTAGAGCTTTGACCGAGTGCTCGCTTCAGGAGCTTGATTCATCGGATTCCAACAATGTGACTTTTCGTAAATCTCAACCAAAACCGACTCTTACATCTCCACCTAGGCCTGGTGAGAGCAACTCGCCGTGTACATATGATGATGGCCTCATAACTGCTATATGTAACAGAGTTTTAGCGTCAATTAAAATTGAGATACCGACGATGTTAAAATCGATTCTACAACAACAGCTTTCGCCAATACGCGAGGAACTTCAGGAATTCCGCACCTCTCTTGACTTTTTCAATAATAAGCACGAGGAAATGAAGATGGAACTAATTACGTTGTAAACTGAAAATGAAGCACTTGTAAATGTTTCTAAGAAACTAGAAACCACAGTGAAAGAGCTCTCTGAACGGTTAAATAATACTGAACAATATTTAAGGGAAAATAACTTAGAGATTCATGGAGTAGCTGAACATCGCGGTGAGAATCTCATTAACCTTTTGGAACAGTGTTCCACCGTGGTTGGTTCCAAGATTAATGTGCATGATATTATGAGTTGCGTGAGGGTTGCCAGACAGTCTAAGGAAAGCAAATACCCACGTACTATCATAGCCAAATTCAGAAATATTGTGTGCCGTGATGAATTTTATTCATCAATCTATCGATATAATAAAGCGCACCCAAATGCTAAACTTAACACCTCTCTACTCGGTCTCGCTGGTGACAGCAGCCCGGTCTACATCTCCGAACATTTATCACCTGCTAACAAGAATCTTCATGCTGCGGCGAGGAGGAAAGCCAAATAATTAAAATATCAATTCGTTTGGGTGCGCGGCGGACGGATTTTTGTAAGAAAGTCTCCTGATTCTCCGCACATACAAATAAAAACAGTTGAAAGTCTTGATCGAATTAATTAAGTAGTTTTATAGTAGTGATACTTATCTTTAAAAAAAATTAATAGACGAAAATGGCAATCAGTGTATATTACCAAAACATAAGAGGTATGAAGAGTAAGGCTTTCGATATTTATAACTCCATCTTAAATAATAATTACGACGTCATATGTATTGCTGAGACATGGTTAGATGATTCTATACTTTCTTCGGAGTTGTTTGACCACAGATATACCGTAGTTCGCAGGGATCGAGACAGTAGGTTCCGCAAGAGATTTGGTAAACATCATGGTGGTGGGGTGTTAATGGCAATTTCGAAAAGGTTTTGTTTTGCTGTCAAGAGCAATTGGCAGTCTGATTATGTTGAGGATTTGTGGGTGCAGATTAATATTGATAAAAATAGAACAATGAATTTATGTACCGTATATTTGACAGACTATATACCTGCTGCCGAGTTTCTGAACTTTACTAATAAGTGTACCAGTTTAATAAGTTCTTATCCTAATCAAATTATGTGTCTGATAGGTGATTTTAATTTAGGAGACTTGGTCTGGTCTGAGGAAACAAAATCTCCTGTTAGTGGGAATTGTGAAAAATCTGAGGGCTTTTGTGATTTTATTAACAGTAATACTTTAGGTCAACTCAACTATATACGTAATCCCAATAACAAAATATTAGATTTGGTTATAACCAACAACCCTAATGATTTTTCTTTGCAGAAAGCAATTCCTATTAGCCGACTTGATGCACATCACCCTCCGTTTGAGCTGGTGTTTTATGGGCTAAATTTGCCCTTACGTTCTGACAGGTTTCTCGAAAAATTGAGCTTTCACAAGACTGATTTTGAAGGTTGCATTGTGAAACTCAAAGAAATAAATTGGGAATTTCATGCAAGGACGCTTGATTGTGATGGTCTCGTTAAATATTTCTATGATCAGTTGTATAAAATCATAAATGAATTCACGCCCAAAAAGAGGATCCGTAACAATAGGTACCCAGTCTGGTTTTCCGTTGGTCTAAGGAGAGTTCTGAAATTGAAATCTAAATATCATAGACGGTATAAACATCAAAAGAATCCCAGGGACTATGACACATTTTCAATGTTAAGATTGCGGGCTAAAGTTTTGATGGATGACTGTTTCAGGCGCTATATTTTTAATATTGAAAAAGATCTCAACATGAATTTAAAATCTTTCTGGAAGTATACGAGTAGTAAAAGAGGTGCAGATACTGTGCCGAACAATGTGTATTTGGGTGATCGCATAGCTTCCACTGGGTCGGAGGTTGTAAATCTCTTTGCGGAATTCTTTGCGTCAGTTTATGTAAAAGATAGAATGAAAACTTTCACTCCTGATTTCCCCTCTCACAACTTTTCTCTGGGAAAATTGAATATTGATGGTAATTCTGTTTTGGCTAAACTTAAGAGTGTTGACTTATGTAAAGGTGCTGGTCCTGATGGAATTCCCCCTATTATTATCCGTATGTGTGCTTCAGCTTTGGTTGATCCTTTAACGCTCATATTTAATAATTCCCTTAGTGAAGGAGTTTTCCCATCGTATTGGAAAATAGCTAAAATAATGCCAATATATAAGTCCGGAGACAAAAGAGATGTTAGGAACTATCGACCTATTAGTATACTTAACTGGTTTGCTAAAATATTTGAGTCTATACTTTATCAACGTATGTTCAACCACGTGAGACCTCTACTTAGTACTAAGCAGCATGGCTTTGTTGAAGGTAGATCTACAAAATCCAATCTTTTGTTGTACGTCACCTATTTATGCGACTCCTTCAATATAAGGAAGCAGGTCGACAGTGTTTACACTGACTTTGCAAAGGCTTTTGATAGAGTTAATCACTCAATACTATTGGCTAAGGCGGTTCACATGGGCATTCACGGAAGTTTGCTACGGTGGCTTTCATCATATCTTCTGAATCGTTCGCAGCTAGTTTCACTGTGCGGTTATGATTCTTTACCGTACACTTCAAGCTCTGGGGTGCCACAGGGCTCTAATCTAGGACCATTGCTGTTTTTAATTTTTATTAATGACCTTCTTGATATTATTCCATGCGACTGTCTCGCCTATGCAGACGACATAAAAATTTACAAGCGCGTCGTTGGTATAGAGGACTGTAAGGCGTTACAAAGTAGCCTTGATGTTATTTCAGATTGGTGCAATATGAATGATATGTCCCTTAATGTTGATAAGTGTAAGGTGATAACCTTTACCAAAAATAAAAACCCCATACAGTTTCAATATAACATCCATGGATCTAGCTTGACCCGTGTTGAGACCTTAAAAGATTTAGGGGTTTATTTTGACAAGTCTCTTTCATTCAGATTTCACTATGATCACATCTGCAGTAAGGCTGGCCGGATGCTCGGTTTTGTTCTTCGCCATTCTAAACCATTTAGAAACACAAAGTCGTGGTTGATTCTTTTCAACGCACTGGTGAGAAGTACACTAGAGTACTGTTCCTCAGTGTGGTTCCCTATTTATAACATCCACGTGGACAGACTGGAGGCCGTTCAACGTAGATTCGTGAGGGCATTGTGTGTTAAGTGTGGTTTGCGAAAAAAAGTAACTGAATATTCCGATCGTTTGCATTATTTCAATATGGTGAGCCTTGAGCATAGAAGACTGATGAGTGATTTGTGCACTCTTCATGCGATTGCCAATGGCCTCTCTGACAGCAGCTTACTGGGGTCATTGAAGTTTAAGGTGCCCAACCGATCAGTGCGTAACCAACAATTGTTCAGTGTACCTTTATCTAAAAACAATGTTGCAAAAAATAACCCTTTGAACCGAATGTGTTTATGTTACAATGAACTTTGCTCTAACATGGATTTGTTTAGCTGTGGCATTCATGGTTATAAAAAAGCACTCTTGTCGCTGAATATGTGATTACGGTTGTAATAAGTAATAGTTATAATGTATCTTATCTTGTTTTCACTATATGTTTTCATTTTCATTTTTAGTTACCTATAAGTTATAATAGATGTATTATTAAGTGTTGTGTACAATTATAATTGGACACAGGCACACGGTGTTACTTTAAAGTTGTTTTTATATGCTTTGTTCTGTCTGTTGTCTGTTATTGTACCTAATAAATAAATAAATAAATAAATATCTGAGTGCAAAAGCCGTTTTTATCCTCTAGAGGTTAAAGTAAATTTGAATTTAGAACATCGTGTGCAATGAGTTTGTGAATTCAAAACATCATTATACATATTTATTTCTACCTCCATGGTGCCGAAATTGTCATGCAACCTATTTTAATTTGTTAAAAACTCAGACTCGGAGCCTTCTTGGTGTACTTTTTTTGTAATTTGCTTTGCGCGCGCCATATTCTTTTCACGTCTTGAAAAGAATATGGCGCGCGCAAAGCAATTTGTTAAAACCTAGGAGTTCCGTGACGGTCAATCAGCTTGGCGTCAATCTTGCTTTAAACATTTTGATCGTCTACAACGCTTGCTGGATGCTTGGGTCAAGCATTTAAAAGCTTTTTAGGTCTGTTTGATTTGTTTACGCTAGCAACGGAACAAAAACATACAGAAAATCAACGTGCTTGACTCAAGCTGATTGACCGTCTCGGAACTCCATTAGGGACGGTAATTTTTATTAGGGACTTACAGGTGTGTCTGGATGAATGTTGCGGGTGTGGCTGGGTGGATGGGTGGCTGTTGGAGGTGTGTCTGGGTGAATGGGTGATTTAAGGGTTTGTCGAGGTGAATGGGTGTTTTGTTGGTGTGTCTGGGTAAATGGGTTTTTGTGGGTGTGTCTGAATGGATGGGTGAGTATTGTGGGTGTTTCTGGGTGATTGGGTTTTTTTTGGGAGTGATTAGGTGTTTTGTGGGTGTTTCTGGGTGAATGGGTGTTTTGTGGGTGTTTCTGGGTTAATCGGTGTTTTGTGGGTGTTTCTGGGTGAATAGGTGTTTTGTGAGTGTTTCTGGGTAAATGGGTGTTTTGTGGGTGTTTCTGGGTGAATGGGTGTTTTGTGTGTGTTTCTGGGTGAATGGGTGTTTTTTGGGTGTTTCTGGGTAAATGGGTGTTTTGTGGGTGTTTCTGGGTGAATGGGTGTTTTGTGGGTTTTTCTGGGTGAATGGGTGTTTTGTGGGTGTTTCTGGGTGAATGGGTGTTTTTTGGGTGTGTCTGAGTGGATGGGTGTGAATGTTGTGGGTGTTTATGGGTGGGTGTTGAGAGTGTGTTTGGGTTAATGGGAGGGTGTTGTGGAAGTTTCTGGGTGAAAACAGAAACTGTTGTGATTGTATTTTTTTTTTTTGTATTTTGCAATTTCCTCGTTGGGGGGTATGAAAAGTTACGTGTTGCACTCGAGTGCAAAGATTTTTCACCTTGTGCTATTTTGATTCCCTCGCTAACGCTCAGGATTCTAATTTTAAATCACTCGCTACGCTCGTGATTCAATTTTAGAATCCTTCGCTAGCTCGGTCATCAAAATTGAGCACGCGGTTAAAAAACAACTTTGCACTCACGTACAACAAATAACTATTATTTTTTTCTTGTAACTCAATCAGATGTCGCCACTTGGCTTTCTTTCCATCAAAAACCATTTCGCCACATTGATAGAAATTATTTCTAAACGATTTGAAAAGGTGAGGAATGTCAAATATTATAAAAACTTTTTTATTATAAATCAAAAAGTAGTTGGATTGTTGTGGGACGCTATCGAAATTTTCAATAAGTTGAGTCACCAATGTTTGTTGGGCCTTGATCGCACACAGTAGCAATTATTTCGTATCCAACATCTGAAATAGCTACCAAAACTTACATACATACATACATAAATCACGCCTATATCCCGAAAGGGTAGGCAGAGGTGAACTAGCACCCACGTTTCGCCAATTATGTTAGGTTCCATGTAATAGGTGGCGAGCCTATTGCCATTTATCGGGCACAAAAGTCGCAGTACATTGCTATTGCTAGGTGGTATAATAGGAACGCTGCTGCCCATTCCTCATCGCTAATTTATCTTTAGTCGCCTTGTACGACACCCACGGGAGAGATTTGGGGTGGTGACAATTGTATTCTACTCTGCCGTCACCACACGGCTTTTGGCACACCACCAAAACTTTTTTGATTAATACTGCTAGGTTTTGGGAAGATGTGGTTCCCTTAAAAAATAATGTGCTACAGGTTGTTTTAGTTTTTTGTACACTCCTTGCAGCATGAAAACTAATGCATGATCACTAACTTCAGGTTTTCTTGTCCCATCGCCTAAATCCACATAACCTTCCACTTTATCTGACCGTGAGTTATAAATCAAACGCTTTTTTAAAGCTATCTCGTCAAAGAGCAAAACACATATTTTCTCATTTTCATAAACCTTCGCCGCTTTCTTTTTTAAAAAATCGACCGTAGTTTGATTGATACCCGGCTCTAAATCCATCTTTTGTAAAAAAGTTTTAAGAGTTCTAGCGCTTGGAAGAGACAAAATGTGTTTTAACAACCAGTAAGTTCTGGGAGACTTCTTATAAATAGCCAAAGCTACGGCTTTATCCGTGGTGGTATAGCGTATTCCTTACGATTTTCTTCCGCGGTTACGACTATACGCCCTATTCAAAGATTTCAGCGCTACTGATTTAATATTTTTCATTATATTTCATTTTTCATTAGTTTTTGCTCTTCGATATCTGAGTGCAAAAGCCGTTTTTATCCTCTAGAGGATAAAGTAAATTTGAATTTAGAACATCGTGTGCAATGAGTTTGTGAATTCAAAACATCATTATACCTATTTATTTCTACCTCTATGGTGCCGAAATTATCATGCAACCTACTATTTTAATTTGTTAAAAACTCAGACTCGGAACCTTCTTGGTATACCTACCTACCTACTTTTCTTGTAATTCGCTTTGCGCGCGCCATTTTCTTTTCACGTAATTTATTTACGTTAAAACCTAGGACTTCCGTGACGGTCAATCAGCTTGGCGTCAATCTTGCTTTAAACATTTTGATCGTCTAGAACGCTTGCTTGATGCTTGAGTCAAGCATTTAAAAGCTTTTTAGGTTTGCTTGATTTGTTTACGCTAGCAACGGAACAAAAAAATACAGAAAATCAACGTGCTTGACTCAAGCTGATTGACCGTCTCGGAACTCCATTAGGGACGGTAATTTTTATTAGGTACTTACAGGTATGTCTGGATAAATTTTCCGGGTGTGGCTGGGTGGATGGGTGGCTGTTGGAGGTGTGTCTGGGAGAATGGGTGTTTTGAGGGTGTGTCTAGGTGAATGGGTGTTTTGTTGGTGTGTCTGGGTGAATGGGTTTTTGTGGGTGTGTCTGAATGGATGGGCGAGTATTGTGGGTGTTTCTGGGTGATTGGGTGTTTTTTTGGGTGTGATTAGGTGTTTTGTGGGTGTTTCTGGGTGATTGAGTGTTTTTGGGTGTGATTGGGTGTTTTGTAGGTGTTTCTGGGTGAATGGGTGTTTTGTGTGTGTTTCTGGGTTAATCGGTGTTTTGTGGGTGTTTCTAGGTGAATGGGTGATTTGTGGGTGTTTCTGGGTGAATGGGTGTTTTGTGGGTGTTTCTGGGTGTTTTGTGGGTGTGTCTGAATGGATGGGTGAGTATTGTGGGTGTGACTGGGTGGAAGTTGTGGGTGTCTGAATGGATGTTGTGGGTGTGTCTGGGTGATTCGATATTTTGTTGGTGTTTCTGGGTGAATGGGTGTTTTGTGGGTGTTTCTGGGTGAATGGGTGTGTTGTGGGTGTTTCTGGGTGAATGGGTGTTTTGTGGGTGTTTCTGGGTGAATGGGTGTTTTGTGGGTATTTCTGGGTGAATGGGTGTTTTGTGTGTGTTTCTGGGTGAATGGGTGTTTTTTGGGTGTGTCTGAGTGGATGGGTGTGTATTGCGGGTGTGAATGTTGTTGGTGTTTCTGGGTGGGTGTTGAGAGTGTGTTTGGGTTAATGGGAGGGTGTTGTGGAAGTTTCTGGGTGAAAACAAAAACTGTTGTGATTGTATTTTTTTTTGTATTTTGCAATTTCCTCGTTGGGGGATGAAAAGTTACGTGTTGCACTCGAGTGCAAAGATTTTTCACCTTGTGCTCTTTTGATTCCCTCGCTATCGCTCAGGATTCTAATTTTTGAATCACTCGCTACGCTCGTGATTCAATTTTAGAATCCTTCGCTAGCACGGTCATCAAAATTGAGCACACGGTTAAAAAACAACTTTGCACTCACGTACAACAAATAACTATTGCCTATAATTATGTATTTTCCTAATAAGTTTCTTTTTGTGTGGACTGATTTCGACATCTGTAACAGATAAAGAGAAATCATACTTTTTTTTAATAGCTCTGATGATTATAAATAAATAATAATGAAAACGAATTTACAATACCTTCTAACGGTGATCTGCATCTCTTTCGTTTTTCGCTTGGCTTTTTTTGATTGCTGCAATAACTGTGCTCCTTTCATATATTTTCAACTGTAACAGAAATTTGTTTTATGGATAAAAATAACAATTTTAGTTGCCAAAGTGTTATCTCCGAGTGATGCTGTTTTTATTGAACAACAAATTACAAATGTAAGTTAAATGAATGTCACCCAGATTTACTTGTTTCACAGTGATCCAGTTAATACTTATATATGGTAAATCATCGAGAAGGCTCTCGTTAGCTATAACAACTGTTGAACCGTCATCATTCGGTGCTGTACTTTCTGTAAAAAAATAATATAAGGACTAAGCAAACTGTATATTATAAACAATAAATAATGTAGAATATACACTACAATACCTACTTAAATTTTCAACATTATGTTTCGTCCGGCTGGTACTTGTACTCGGCCTGTTAACGATCTCGCATTCGTCTATTTGAGGTGCCTTTTCTGTGTAAATTAAATAAATAATAAAAAGACAGTTCTTTTTTTAGATGGCACAAAAATTCAACGGCACGGCCACACAACGGGGCCGTGTGGTGACGGCAGAGTAGAATACAATTGTCACCCCCCAAATCTCTCCCGTGGGTGTCGTACAAGGCGACTAAGGATAAATCAGTGATGGGCAGCAAGCGTTCCTCTTATACCACCTAGCAATGTACTGCGACTTTTGTGTCCGATAAATGGCAATAGGCTCGCCACCTATTTAAAATGAGACCTAACATAATTGACGAAACGTGTGTGCTAGTTTACCTCTCCCTACCCCTTCGGGGATATAGGCGTGATTTATGTATGTACAAAAACTGATGAGTATAAATAAATAATGAAAACGTATTTACAATACCTTCTAACGGTGATTTGCATCTCTTCCGTTTTTTGCTTGGCTTTTTTTGATTGCTGCAATAACTGTGCTCCTTTTTTATATTTTCAACTGAAACAGAAATTTGTTTTATGGATAAAAATAACAATATTAGTTGCCAAAGTGTTATCTCTGAATGATGCTGTTTTTGTTAAACAAAAAATTAGAAATGTATGTTAAATGAACTTCACCTAGATTTACTTGTTTCACAGTGATCCAGTCAGTACTTATATTTGGTAAATCATCGAGAAGGCTATCGCTAGCTATAACAACTGTTAAACCGTCATCATTCGGTGCTGTACTTTCTGTAAAAACATAATATAAGAACTAAGCAAACTGTATATTAAAAACAATAAATAATGTAGAATATACACTACAATACATACTAAAATTTTCAACTTTATGTTTCGCCCGGCTGGTCCTTGTACTCGGCCAATTAACGATCTCGCATTCGTCTATTTGAGGTGCCTTTTCTGTGTAAATTAAATAAATAATAAAAAGACAGTTCTATTTTTTAGATAGCACAAAAATTCAACGGCACGGCCACACAACGGGGCCGTGTGGTGACGGCAGAGTAGAATACAATTGTCACCCCCCAAATCTCTCCAGTGGGTGTCATACAAGGCGACTAAGGATAAATCAGTGATGGGCAGCAAGCGTTCCTCTTATACCACCTAGCAATGTACTGCGACATTTGTGCCCGATAAATGGCAATAGGCTCGCCACCTATTTAACATAGGACCTAACATAATTGGCGAAACGTGGGTACTAGTTCACCTCTGCCTACCCCGTCGGGGATATAGGCGTGATTTATGTATGTATGTACAAAAATTCAAAGAACATAATTAAGTACCCTGGCTGGTAGCAATATGTAGTGGAAAATCCTTCATCATTTCTTCAGGAAGGGGATGTAGTTTTATATGCAACGAGGGTATTGCACAACGTCTCAAGCGCGTCCTCTTTCTATTAAAATCCTTCGGCTTGAAATGTGTGCCACATACATATTTTAATTCATGTAACTTTTCGATAGGTACATACAAGAGGTCTTCATTACCAATGACTTTGACCCATTGCTTGCATCTGTAATAGATAATATATTATATTGTATATTATATACAGGTTTATTTTTAAAACACGAAAGCATAAAATTTCAACAACGACAAAGAGTCCAACATACAAATCAAGAATAAAGATAAAAAACCTACTTAAAGTGACAGACTGTAGGCCTAGCACGTGGACAAAATCTCTCCACCACTTGACAATGTTTTGTCTCGGGAGTTAGAGCGAGACGAAAATATTTTCTTTTCCGCGAGTAGATTTTGTCCACGTCCCGTGCTATACGGGGGCTGGGGTGGGACCAGCAGTACGACAAAAATGATAAACTTCTTTTGTGAATTACAAAAAAAGGGGGCTAAAAAAAATTTTAATTCATAGAATATATTATAAAAAAATTAGCTTTCTAATGATATACTTCTCATTGTTGCCGGTTTTTCAGTACCATCTCCTTTTTTACGAAAATAGATTTTTTATCGATAATTTGGTACGTAGTAAGGACATCACTACGGCGCATATGATTTTTGATTAAAGTGACCAGAACTTATATCTAATTACTTAGCGTTTATATAAATAATAACATGAAAAACTACTTACCGCTTCTCATCTAGTGGGAATTGAGCCATGAAAACCCGTTTTTGGTTTGATTTCTTACCAGATTTTAATCCACATATTTCGCACTTTTTGTAAAACATTTTGCTGATAAGCAGTTTTTATTTTATTTTATTTATTTATGAGGTCAGCCAACATTTTTACATCGAATACTTAATTTTGAAATATAAATATGATAACAAATAGATCATGATGCAAAAACAATAACAGGCAAACACAGCATGGCTTAAACAGTGAATGAATAGACAAAAACAAATAATATAACATGATAATACAGTGATCCGTCTCACGTGCTCCACGAACGCAACCTCCAGTTAAACATTGTTGATGTAGTATAAATTTTATAAAGTGAAGAGAGGATACGATCGCAAACCCCGCTCAACAAATCGTTGCTGTGGCTACATGTATACACTATCATACAAATACATCATACAGATTTAAGGCACCGCTTAGCGACTACTATAACTGTACAGCGACCTCTTAAAAACACCAAGAGGCGAAAACCATACATCCGGTGCACCATCGAATTGGTAATATTAATTATGTTCGGAGCTTAGTCTATAAAAGCACCCAATCTTGTTCTAAATCCTTTTAAGAAAAATGGCTTGAAGGTCGATGATCTCGAATTAGGACGAGGTATCATAAACTGGGAGTTCCGTTCTGACAGCTGCCAAGTGAACTTTTCCGTTAAATACGTCGTCCGATTATTACAATTCTTCTAGTAAATATTAACATAGCCGCACTGAAAGTGGTATTATTACGAAGACCAAGACCGCCGACATACAAATTCAATACAGTTTTGTGTGGAAGAATATTGGAAAGCACAGAAATCGTCAGCAAAGGTACGAAATTCCATCTATATACCTACCCACATCTTTTAACAAAACAACTATCATAGAATCTGACACTGACAAGTTATCAGAGCTACCAACCAACTACAGACCACAGATAACTAATAACGCTCAGAAACCGAAACATATACCAGGCGAAAAAAGAAACTACCAATTTAGTAGAAAACACATACCCATGGAGCAACAGTTCTAAATTATGTGGAAAAGGTTGGAAGAAAAATTGGAACAACAAACTATCGCCCTGACACAAAATATCACAGTAAAAATGTCAGAGGCCTTAGAGGAAAAAATAAAGGAAGTGATAAAACTTGAATGAAAAATTTAAGAATTTAGATAAAGAATCACGTAAAAATAACATAATACTACATGGTATTCCAGAAAATAAGAACTCTTACAATGGGAATTGTATTGAAGACTCTTAACAACATCAGTGAGAAGGTAGAAATAGATGCATGGGATCAATGGGAAATTGGTAGAGTGGTCCCGTATTGGGAAGAAGATAGAGAACCGTTCGAGACCAATTCTCATCAATTTTACTCTGACTTGGAGAAAAGTAGAGGTACTTAAAATTAAAAACAAAAAATTCTTACCTGAAGGAATATACGCGACGGAAGATTTCCCAAAAGACGTCCTAGAGAAAAGAAAGAAGCTGCAACTTAAGCTTCGCGAGGAACAAGGAAAAGGCCATTCTGCTTCTATAAGATACAATAAATTGATAGTTCTGAATAAGGAAGACAACAATAAAGAAAAAAGAAAGAGATCTCCAACAAAGTCACCATTAGCTACTAGTTCTTACCAAAAAGCACCTGCGAAGATAAATAAAATAAACGCATTTAAACTTATGAGGGCTAGGTCAAGCTCCTATAGTAAACCAAATGCCAATTAACAATTAACGGACATCGGCAAGCAGAACTTCATCAACCAGATATCTAAAATGAATAAAAATATAAAACACACTATACATCCCAATCCGGTTGGTCCCCGTGGGGCAAGAGACCACTACCCTCCAGATAACAGTAAAAAACAAAAACAATACCAACAATCACAATACAAAGGTTCCAATGGCGACGAGTAGCCACAGATAGGAACCAATGGGCTAGTTTGGAGGCCTATGTCCAAGGACAACCTGATTGTACATGTGCCGATGTCAGTGATTGAATGAAGTGTTAATTTTAAGTTACTTATAACATGTACTGCAGAGAATAAAGGCTATTTTATTGATTTATTGTTTTTTTATCAGAAACATAATTTCGCTGAGAATTTGAGGACAGTCCACAAATCCCCTGAGAATCTTAAATAAAAACAGCTGATCAGCGACCCAACTATGCTCCGCGAGGGAAGTACAATTGAAGTACTCTAATCTTTCGTTATATGATTTTAAAGAATATTTTTTCCTTTGATGTATAGTTAAAAGATACATAATTTTTTTTTTTACTATTATCAGTCTATCGATATGACACTTAAAATAAGGATTCCAAATAGTCCAGCAATATTCCTGCACAACATAAACCATTTTTAGAGAACTAACCTTTTTGAAAATTTTGTAATTTTGCAATTACGCCAAATAAACCCTAACATTTTGAGGCATTTTGAAGTTAAGTGATCAATATGATAATGTTTTCTTATATTTGCATGAGCACTACACATTTGAAATAAAACTTTTGTGGATAATATAATTTGGTGTTTGGCATATTAATAATTTAACCCGACGATTCAATCACTTTACAGTGGCCATGGTAACGGGGGGACTAAATATGACAGGTCAACTTAAGTAAAAGTTGTTTTATTTCAAATGATCTGTGAATGAGAGTTTACTGTCCAGAATCACACCCAAATCCCGTATAGAAGAAACTTCTTCGAGAGTAATTGGAATTGATAGTATACGAGGTCTTGAGAGAAACATGTTTCCTGGTGAATTTAATATGTTTGGATTTTTCAGAATTTAAAGGAAGATTATTCTCAAGAGACCACACCGATATTCTGTCAATATCTTCCTGTAGCAATAGACAATCATTGTGGTTTCGAATAGTCTTAAATACTTTTAAATCATCTGCAAACAATAGACATTTAGAATTTTTAACCACTTGTGGCAAGTCATTTATGAATAATAGGAAGAAAATAGGACCCAAATGAGAGCCTTGAGGCACTCCCGAAGGAACATGAAAGGACCGTGACTCATACCCGCACGCCACCACCCTGTGGGACCTCTGAGACAAATAGGATTGGCACCAGCACAGCAGAGATCCACTTACTCCTGCTGTGTGCAACTTGTTCAGCAAGATGTAGTGGTTGACCCTATCAGTTGTATAAATGACACAAACCAGTAGGTATACTCTAATGATAAGTCACTGAAAACAATAAATAGGCACAAGATGGAAAATTATGCTAAAACGACGCTTTAATTTAAATTTTCAAAACGGCATAGGCATAGAAAACATTTAGGTACTCTAGTGTCATAATGACATTAGTGACACTCCGGCAGCGCGAGACAAGGAAGGTTAGATCGGAAGTAAGAGACAAAACAAATCGCTAAAACTAAAATTGCGTGAACTCCATAGATTTTTTCTGCAGTACCTACAATGTTACCAGCTGCTCTGATCAGGCGGCAAATTGGAACTACAGTTTATCAATAGATTTTGACATTTCTATGACACTCTTTGTTCACCACTAGCGACATCACCAAGTGATTAAATCTCAGAACAATAACTAAAGCATTAGTTATTATTCTGAGGATTAAATAACTATTGAGTTTCGGCAGGCTGTCATAAGCAACCAATGACAGCTGACAGTGACAACAAAAATCACAGATCATTCTGACATACCATTTTTTTAAATCACTCTGTAATATGATGGCAAAGGAATCTAGTACAAACAGCCATTAATTAAGAAATTAAAAAATCTTATTTTATGCTTTTTAATAGGCTTAGAATAATTTTAGGACCACGGTAATTTTCTAAGCCTTGGGTAGGCTTAGAAACGACATAGATGTCAGTTTTTTATTTTATTGGTTCTAATAAGTGAGTTTTTGAAAGAGAACTAAACGTTTCGTTTTACGCAACGTCCACTAAGTCCCGTTTCACGAAAAACATAAATGGATTTCAAAAATGTTTTCCACTGTTTCCGACTACATTACTTTTAACAAATGAAAATCTATAAGGCGGTCATTAGACCTGTTGTCATGTATGGATCAGAGTGTTGGGCTATGAAGAAGACTGATGAAAGAAGAGTGCATGTAACAGAGATGCGTATGTTAAGATGGATGTGTGGTGTGACACGGAGAGATAAGATAAGAAATGAGTATATCAGGGGAAGTTTGAAAGTAGCACCAGTGACAGAGAGACTGCGGAGTAATAGACTGGGATGGTTTGGTCATGTAATGCGAAGAGATGAAAGCTAACTATGTTGGCAGAAGATTGTTAGGCATGAGCGTGGAAGGACGTAAAAGGAGAGGAAGACCAAAGAAGAGATGAATGGACTGTGTAAAGGAGGACATGATAGCGAGAGGAGTGGATGAGAAATTGGTGAAGGATCGAAAGGAGTGGAAGAAGATATGTTGTGCCGACCCTGCCTAGAGCGGGATAAGGGCAGGAAGAAGATAAATACATAAATCACGCCTTTATCCTCGAAAGGATAGGCAGAGGTGAACAAGCACCCACGTTTCGCCAATTATGTTAGGTTCCATGTAATAGGTGGCGAGCCTATTGCCATTTATCGGGCACAAAAGTTGCAGCTATCGCTAGGTGGTATAAGAGGAACGCTGCTGCCCAGTCCTCATAATTGATTTATCCTTAGTCGCCTTGTACGACACCCACGGTAGAGATTTGGGGTGGTGGCAATTGTATTCTACTCTGCCGTCACCACACGGCACTACCTATTACATTTTGACTGTGATTTTTGCGTAAAATGGCCAATTTTGACATTCTTGATCTCAGAAACAAAAATACATTGACAATTATGACTTGGTGAATAGTGTAGAATAGATATTGGCATATATTGTAGCGACCTAAATAATTTTATAAAATGCGCGAAAGCCCTTTTTTGAGCTCCTGGATAGAACTACAGTGCGTCCACAGTTATTTTACCTCTGACACTTGTCATCATTCTTTTTTTGTCAGGGGTAAACTGCAGTTACGCATTCCCTCGCAGCGGCGGGAACTCCGCCACTAAGGATATGTGGGACTCGAGGGAAGACGTTCCCTCCATACGCCACTAAACATCCCCTGGTGATACACCTTCAACGCGTTGATGGGGGTCTAGGACATGACCGAAGTCTCCCATCCATAGATCCCCCATCGCGTTGGCCGCTAAGGGGGGCAACGCGATGCGATGGGCCCTCCTCAAACCTGACGCCGCAGCACCCGTATCACAGGGTCGCGCAAATGCGCCGCTACCCCCACGCCTTAGGTGGGAGGTCCAACGCACCAGTGAAGGCACCAGGGTCTGCTTCGACCAGCCAATGCTGCCTCTTCCGGCACCACCATTGGAGACCACCTACGACCAAAGGCCGTACCTCCTCTGTTCCGAAGTTAGCCGTCTGGTCCGAGAGTCAGATCAGACGTTGCCCAGGGTGCACCACGTGGAGGTCTCGGAACTTCGCACCCCACTTGTCATAATCCTGGTCTAACATATGGAAATGTCATAATAGTATCCTTCACTGACATAAAACGTAAATAGAAACGTCAGAGGTAAAATAACTGTGGACGCACTGTAGGTGCTGTTCTACGCAAATGAAATAAAAAAAAATAGAATTGTATTTAGTCTGCAATATAGTCGATTAGTTCGTAGCGGCTTCGGAATTTTAAAACATCATTGATTTAATACAAAGATTTTGGGGTTAGAAAAAGAATTTCGAAAAATTATGATCTTGAGGCGGGAATCGAACCCGCGTCCGCTGCTATCCGGGCAGGTGCCTGACCGCTCGGCCACCCAAGACACTAATTAACTTGCCGAAGGTCTTGCCAAGGAATTAACTTGTCAGGCCATTTTTCGAAATTCTTTTTCTAACCCCAAAATCTTTGTACTAATTTTTCTAACATTTATATAATGTTAAAATTAAAATCGAATAGTTTATAAAGCAAACCCAAGCTTAACCGAACGCACGGTATTTGTAAAAATATCTGCGTTGGATATGTTTGAAATTTATTTCTACATTGCGAGGGTACCCGTTGGCTTACAACGTGAAGTGTAAAGGTTAGAAGAATTTCGGCAAGTTAATAACAGCGGACGCGGGTTCGATTCCCGCCTCAAGATCATAATTTTTCGAAATTCTTTTTCTAACCCCAAAATCTTTGTACTAATTTTTCTAACATTTATATAATGTTAAAATTAAAATCGAATAGATCATTGATTTAATATAGAAAAAAAAAATTATATTAAACAAAAAACTTCGAAAAAAGCTTTAAATTAACTATGAATATTTCTTTTCTACAATAATATTTTTGAGCAAAATTTATACTAAAATAATTGTTACTTTATGAGGAATAAAGATTTTATAATTTTAAAGCAAGAATTTATTATTCTATCTCAATAAACAGGATAAACATAACTGCAAAATTACTACAAAATACGATGCACCGGCCGTCTAAGTATGAGAGGAGTGAGATTTGTAATAGGGCTCTTATAGCGTATGGTCTTCTTTACCTTGTACAGTCAGCATCATAAGTACATTAACACTTTAGTAGGTACCTTGTCACAATGGTTGTTCGTGCAAATTTGTGGCGATTATTACTGCGCATGCGTTATCTTTGGTGTGACAGAGGGCTAAAGTGGTAATAGACTTATGACCATACCAGGAAGTTGATTATTTAATTCGGAATTTTATTAAAAATAATTCACAAAATAAACCAATGACGACCGAAGTGGAACAATATATTTGTATAGAAAAATAACTACATACCTATATCAGATAATTATTTATTTATCAATCAACCATTGTTTACATACACCTGCTTTTTATAATTAAGTATTTAAGGCCCCGTGGGCCGAAAGAGGCAACTTTTAAAACAATCTGAGACATTTAACATAGTGTTTACAAGTCTGAAAAAAATATATGTATAAGTTAAGGATTTATTCTAGTCAAATTCGCATTCACTTATAAGATTTAATAAACTTCACGCGATAGAAAAAAATCCCAAAGCAACCCCTTTTTACTAATTTTTTTTTAATATTATGACGAAACTACTGATAATTTAAATTTAATTCTTGTGCACAATTAAAGCCATTAAATATTTATAGACAAATTCGCAGGGTTAAACTTGATAAAATAATTGTTACAATTATAATGTTTAAATACCTATAAAATGCGCGAACGCAACAGCTCGGCAGGCCCGATCAGTCGCACGTTGGTGCTCTCGGACGACGGACCTGTGCCAATTTTTTGAATTTTTTCCGCTTCGCTTTTATCGTGCACCATCAATGAACTTCTGACGTCATGCCTAAAATACTATCATAGTGCCATAGTAAAAGAATATCGGCAGATGTTATACAGAGGATAGCTACGCATTTTTGATAATGCATATTTTGTCGAGCTCGCTAGCGAAGTGGTATAGAGCGCTTGGCCTGCGATTACGTAAACTAAGCAATGATTGCTAAAGCCGTTCATTAGATGGGTGACCAAAATTTTATTATCTCGAGTTCCTTCGTGCTTCGGAAGCACATTGTGTGTTTGGTAGTGTTGGGCAAAATTTAATTAAAAATAATAATTGATTAATTGTGAAATATCAACTAACAATTGATTAAATGATATATAGATATTTGTATTTATATAAAATAATAATTGTATTTTTAAATTATAAATAATGTAATTTGATCGTCTACAACGCTTGCATTTGAAAGATTTTTATTTGACCTAACAACATGTAATGAACAGAAAACACATAGAATATGCTTGACTCAAGCTGATTGATGCTTGAGTCAAGCATTATAAGTTTTGTGATTTGTTGGACCTAACAACATGTAATGAACAGAAACACATAGAATATATACATGCTTGACTCAAGCTGATTGATGCTTGAGTCAAGCATTATAAGTTTTGTGATTTATTTGACCTAACGACTTGTAATGAATAGAAACACATAGAAATTGGACGTGCTTGACTCAAGCTGATTGACTGCTTGACTCAAGCATTATAAGTTTTGTGATTTGCTTGACCTAACAACATGTAATGAACAGAATTTGGTTTTGAATCGGGGTCTTATCTCAATAAATAATCCCATTTGTAATTTTACCATACACCAATCTGTTGAGACATCAAGAAGTAATGGTGGAATAAAGAAACTTTTCGGTAATACATAATATTTACAAAACATGAATTCGAAAAACAATACAGCTCCATTTTGGCGGTAATTAATAAAAAAAATACATACATACATACATACATAAATCACGCCTATATCCCCGAAGAGGTAGGCAGAGGTGAACTACCACCACGTTTCGCCAATTATGTTAGGTCCCATGTAATAGGTGGCGAGCCTATTGCCATATATCGAGCACAAAAGTGTCGCAGTACAGATGCTAGGTGGTATAAGAGGAACGCTGCTGCCCATTCCTCATCACTGATTTATCCTTAGTCGCCTTGTACGACACCCACGGGAGAGATTTGGGGTGGTGACAATTGTATTCTACTCTGTCGTCACCACACGGCCATAAAAAAATACTGGGTCAAATTTTAGTAGTAATTAAGACCCAAATAAGTATTACCTATAGTTAATAAACAATAAAAATACATTAATAAAATGAACAAAGCCACAAAATTACGATTCATAAAAAATGCATTGTTTAATTTGAATAACATTATTCTATTGCTTCTTTTATACTGTGTCACTGGAGACCGCTTGACATCAAACTTAACAACTTTCGCTAAGGAAAAAAATCGAAATCTCAGAAAAAAAATCACTTGTTGAGTGTCTATTTTTTCTAAGATTTAGAATTTGGTCCCTTAGCGAAAGTTGTTAAGTTTGATGGCCTGAATAACCCCTTTAAATATGACTACACTTCTCTGTTACACTTTGTATATCAGAAACACTTGCGAGCAGTGCAATTTTCTTTTCTTCACAAATATTTTGTCCAGAGTGAATAGTAGGGACAGCGATGACATCATAATATTACAAAGATTTTGGTGGTTAGAAAAGAATTTCGAAAAATTATGTTCTTGATGCGGGAATCGAACCCGCGTCCGCTGCTATCCGGGCAGGTGCTTGACCGCTCGGCCAACCAAGACACTAAATCCAAAATATTTGTACTAATTTTTCTAACATTTATATAATGTTGAAATTAAAATCGAGTAGATCATAATATTAGATATAATTCAAATGTTTTGTAGTAAAAATATAAAATTATTTTTTATTTTTATTGTGAGCATTGAGCTCCAACAATGCCCCTCAGTCTCCGCAGCCATGAGGTCCACAGATACTATCTGAAAACACGCACAATATTCGTAATTTTTATTCCACTCTTTGATTAAACATAATATTAAGTATAAAATAGAAAGAATAAATGTATGTTCTTTTCAGAGTATGTATTACAATTCCACCCTGGCCACAATGATGATCGTCTCGTTTTAAAAGTATTCGACAACAAGGTTGATTTGGTATTAGTGTAGGGCTAGACTGGTGAATTGCCTTGGCAGATCCCTGACCCTTCCCGCTTAAAGGGCTAGAGGGACAGCGGAGGGTTTAGTGGGTATTGCCACATACGCCAGTCGCCTAGTTAGCGTCTGGTATGGAGCGTAAATGCATTCCACTCCGAAAAAATAGGTACCTGTGGGGATACAAGTGGGAATCCAGACCTGACGGCGGGTAGATGCAGGTGGTCTTGAGACGCATGGAGAGCTAGATGCAGGTGGTCTCGAGACGAATGGAGCGCTAGATGCAGGTGGTTCTGAGATGCATGGAGAGCTAGATGCAGGTGGTCTTAAGGTGCGTGGAGAGCAGACCCTGGGCGGTGAACCCGCGGCCGCAGAGGCTGCAGACGTACGGCCGCTCGCCGGTGTGGGACCTGCAAGGGGTTCAGTTGATACTTGTACCTCACAGTCCATCCATGGTCATTCCATCACACACATCACATAATCCGGTACCTCTCGTGGATTACGAGCGGGGAGCGCTGGCTGAAGGCCTTCCCGCAGTGCGAGCACACGTGCGGCTTCTCGCCAGAGTGCACGCGCTCGTGCAGGGTCAGGGTCCAGGGCTTCGCGAAACTCTTGCCGCAGGCCCTGCGCACAAGCGGAGGTCAGCGCTGAGCTAGGGGCGGGGTGGCCGGAGAGCGGGTGAGGGTGGGATCGGCTCACGCACTTGCACTCGTAGGGCTTGTAGCCGGCGTGGGTGCGCAGGTGCAACTTGAGGTGGTCGCGGCTGGAGAGCGCCTTGCCGCACACGCCGCAGGGGAAGCTGCTCAGGGGCGGGTGCGCGCGCGCGAAGTGCCGTCCCAGCGAGAGCACCTTGGAGAAGCCGCGCGCGCACTGGCCGCAGCGCAGCCGCCGCAGGCGGGGCGGCGCCTCCGGGTGGCAGCGCGCTCGGTGCGCCTCCAGGTACCTGAGGGGCCCGCTCGCTCACTCACTGGCTGCAGCCAGGCTTGATCCAACAAGCCCGCGCGGGGCCTGTAGCTGATTCTATCTAGGGGCCTTTAGACCTATTGGCCAATACCCAGCGATCTGAGCTTTCGACCAAGCCGGCCGTCTTGTATGTGTGCACTGAATTTAATTTACTATCGATGATGACACCCAGATCTCTTATTTCATTTACATTTACTGGCGTTGAGTGTCATAATGTTATTTTCAGATGAGGTTGAGATCTTTTTGTATGAGCCCTATACCTCCAAGAGTTTTCACTGGTCTCTAAATTTTGAGATCATCAGCAAACATTGAGATTTTACAGTGCTTGACCTGGTCTGTTATGTCATTTATAAATATTTAAAAAAGTATAGGGCCCAGATGAGAACCCTGGGGAACGCTGAATTAAGCAAAATAATAAAGTCAATAATAAAGTCGATGTTATTAATTGTCATCGTCGAAATTAATAATATTAGAGTAGCAATAAATTGAAAACCTTCATAAACTTTAATTTAAAACGTATTTGACTTTGAAATTAATTTCAAACATTTTAGATAAAATGTTTTTATTTTCGACACCGGAAACGCCAGTTCGTCAATTTTGACAAGTGATATTTTAATTTTGTGCCGTGTGGTGACGGCAGAGTAGAATACAATTGTCACCGCCCCAAATCTCTCCCGTGGGTGTCGTACAAGGCGACTAAGGATAAATCAGTGATGAGGAATGGGCAGCAGCGTTCCTCTTATACCACCTAGCAATGTACTGCGACACTTTTGTGCCCGATATATGGCAATAGGCTCGCCACCTATTACATGGGACCTAACATAATTGGCGAAATGTGGGTGCTAGTTCACCTCTGCCTACCCCTTCGGGGATATAGGCGTGATTTATGTATGTATGTATATTTTAATTTTTCGATTCAAGAGTGATTTCGCCATTCGTCCACGACAGTGACGTCATTTGGCACTAACGTCTGTTTAGAATGACCGGTATTTCAATCATGATTTTTTTTATGAAAACGACGGAATTCAGAAGAAATAAAAAATATGGGTGTCTTCATTTTTGGTTTAATTTCATATAACATCATAATAAAGATATGTTGAAAAAATGAAATGTTGTCAATTGCTAAATACATACATACATACATAAATCACGCCTATAATTCAGCTAAATATCAGTGTGATATGTAACCATTAGTAACAATTTTAGTTGCCAATGTTACTAATGGATAAATATCAGTCTGATATTGTTACTAACTGCTACATATCAGTGATATTTAAAGATAAGTAACAAATTTTAACAATTGGTTAACAGTTAACTATGCATCAAAAAACTAACTCTGCATTTGGGTGTTTACTCAATCAGTTATTTTTTAAGAAAATATTATATGAAAAATAAGTACATGAACATAGTAGCGTAGCGCCGCGAGTAGAGACAGCAGCTGCAATAGCAGTAAGTAGTGACCTGACCTTATGAAGCGAAAGCCCTCCGGACAGAGGTCGCAACCGAACTTGTTCATATGCGTCTCCGGCTCGCCCGGCTTGTGAGTCTGACCTGCGGGACGAGCAAATGTTGTAAGCCTACAGCTGAGGGGAGAGAGGAATGATGTATGTGCCAGACAGACAGTGCGTACCATGCTTCAGGATCTGTTGCGGGTTACGAAAGGTCTTCTCGCAGAGCACGCAGCGGTAGGGGCGGCTATCGCGCTCCTTCGTCTCGTCCATATGCTTCCTGCGGTCCAGCACACGGTTATAGCCAAGCCACTGCCCTCATAAACAAGCCTTCTCTACACTTTCGCTGTGCCGGTCTCATATTACGACAGTTGTACCAGACATACTTATCTATCACACTACATGAACCATCTGTGCAACTAAATTATTAAGCAATATTTATTTTTGTTATAGCAATTGGTATAAGCAGCACCAATAAGTTCAAATTATTTTCAGTACCAGACGTTTAGGACAACCAACAAACTAAAACCTATGAGTTTTGGAATTGTAAGAATGGTAGATTTAAAGCTTTTTAACGTTTGCATGCTATAGAAATTTGCAAAACGTGAACAATATTATAATAAGGTAGTCGATAGTCTGTGGTTGACGGGCGAGGTGGCCGGTCGAGTAGAGCGGTACAGAGCACGATTGGCAACGAGCGGGGGTTAACGTGGGATCTCGATTCTCGAGTTGGAGAGAACGTGTTACGCCATCATGAGATCGCCGCGTTTCAAATCTTAACGTATTTGAGCCATCATTTTCAAGTCTGTGTTAAGTTGAGTTACTTGAATAAACGGCCATCATTGTAGTTATTGTGAACCTTATTTATGAGAATAGAACACAACGTTATGGAAAATCACTACGACGATGCCCACATACTCCAACATCAGAAGTGGGATAATTGTCATTCTCCGACATGTATTTTTAAAAAGTAAATATTCTTCACAAGTATACTCTGATAACAAGTGACTATTAACAATTCTCCTTATCCTAAATTATTATTATAAATCTTTAATTCAGTGATTCTTTGTTAGTGTCAACATCCCTATTGCGAAGGACTGATCAAGTATCATTATGTTCATCCTACACATTTATAGACCTTGGTATTTATTTACAGAACTATTAGGTTGGGGAAAAAGTCTTTTCGCATTATAGTATGTATAAACTTGTAATAAAATCTCTTTGGCTATACTATTTGTATCTGGCTGGTTTTGGTATCATTGAAAGTTTAAATTTTAAAGAACATAATTCCAAATTCAAATTAGGAAAATGTGTGATTTTCATTTGTTTTTCGTACCGCCAAGATGAGTGAATCTAATGAAGAAATTCGATATATTTTAAAAATTTACTACAAAAAGGGAAAAATGCAACGCAAGCCGCGAAAAAAATTTGCGATGTTTATGGACCTAGTGCAGTGTCTGTGAGAGTAGCACAAATTTGGTTTAAGCGTTTTCAATCCGGAAATTTTGATGTCAAAGATGCACGTCGCTCTGGTCGCCCTATTACAGATAAAATGGATGCCATTTTTGAAAAAGTGGAGCAAGATCGACATGACAGTAGTTACGACGTAGCTGAAGAACTGGGAATTGACCACAAAACAGTTTTGGCGCATTTGAAAAAAACTGGGTACACAAAAAAGCTCGACATTTGGGTACCTCACGAGCTCACTGAAAGAAACCTAATGAACCGTGTACTCATTTGTGATTCTTTATTACGACGTAATGAAACCGAACCATTTTTGAAGAAGCTGATAACTGGTGATGAAAAGTGGATCACGTACGACAAGAACGTGCGAAAAAGGTCGTGGTCAAAGGCCGGTCAGGCTTCACAGACTGTGGCGAAACCCGGGTTAACTCGCAACAAGGTGATGCTGTGTGTGTGTTGGGATTGGAAGGGCATTATTCATTATGAGCTGTTACCACCAGGCAGGACCATCGATTCTGAACTCTACTGCGAACAACTGATGAGATTAAAGCAAGAAGTTGAGAGAAAGCGGCCGGAATTAATCAACAGAAGGGGTGTGGTTTTTCATCATGATAACGCTAGACCTCACACATCTTTAGCCACTCAGCAAAAATTAAGAGAGTTTGGCTGGGAGGTGTTAATGCATCCGCCGTATAGTCCTGACCTTGCACCTTCAGATTTCCACCTGTTTCGGTCTCTTCAGAATTCTTTAGGCAGTGTCAAGTTAACATCACGAGAGGACTGCCAAAACCACTTGTCGCGGTATTTTGACCAGAAGTCCCAAAATTTCTATAGGAATGGGATCATGTCCCTACCTACAAGATGGCAAAAAGTTATCGAACAAAATGGTACCTACATACTTTAGTAAAATGTAAATTAACTATATTAAAAAATGTTTTGAATTTTCTTAAAAAATGCGAAGAAACTTTTTCCCCAACCTATTACATACATACATAATTCACGCCTATATTCCCGATGGGGTAGGCAGAGGTGAACTAGCACCCAAGTTTTGCCATCTATGTCAAGTCCCATGTATGGCGAGCCTATTGCCATTTATCGGGTACAAAAATCAGAGTACATTGCTTAGTGGTATAAGAGGTATGCTGCTGCCCATTCCTCATCACTGATTTATCTTAGTCGGCTTGTACGTACCCAGAGGAGAGATTCTGGGAGGTGACAATTGTATTCTACTCTGCCATCATGTAACGTTGTTATTTTGTCACTTGTCAAAGTCGTCAAAGTCAAAATTGACAAACTGACTGAGTGACAATGACATTAGTTGTCATAATAATTTTGGGTTTACAAGGACAAATCGGCATAATTGGGGGACTTATAAAAAAAAAAAAGAAAAAAGTTCAGATAAGAGTTGCTTGGTTTAGGTGCTTATATAACCTCCAGGTGTTATAAAAATTTTTACTTTACTTTTTCCTTGGTTTCCAGACGATAATTTTGTATTTTGGCAGGTTAAGATTTTATTTAGTATTTATTCGGCGTTTAGGTTCCGTTAGGTCTTCAGTGGTCACATTTGTTGTCTAAAATTCCCTTAGAATAAATTTTTCAGAGATCGAAGTAATTGTCAATTTGTCAATGTTATCTTGGCTGTATGATAACGAATCGTTGCCCTAGTCCGGCCTAGTAGCCTTAAAAAAATGTCAGGATCTTGAATTTATTTTGAGGGGTGTTTGGCGCGTTTCGTGGTGTCAGTCAGATTTATTTTCGCTAGTTCAAAAATTGTTACAGAGTGGATTTTGTGCAGTGAAAGTGGTGTTATTTTGATGCACAAGCATCCGTGTTGATGTGCAATTATGCAGAATCATTGAAAATAAGTCTTGTGATGGTGCTTGATGTTGTGGTGAAAACCACGTAAAAAGTGGTTTAGCTCACTTCATCAGTCACCATCATGAACTCTGTTACCATTCAATTTGCGCCAAGCACTCCCAAGATGCGTTAAAATGTGTGACACCCATATTTTAACGTAATATTCATTTCATTCATAATTTCATCCACTCATTATTTCATAAAACTACGGATAAAATATACACTAAAGACATGGCTGTATGGCCTAGACCCTTTGCCTTCTCTAAAATATAGGGTGAATTTAACAAAAAAAAAAGGAGTGTTTGGCGCGTTTCGTGGTGTCAGTCAGATTTATTTTCACTAATTCAAAAATTGTTACAGAGTGGATTTTGTGCAGTGAAAGTGGTGTTATTTTGATGCACAAGCATCCGTGTTGATGTGCAATTATGCAGAATCATCGAAGATAAGTCTCATGATGTGTTTGATGTTGGAGAGAAGATCACTTTAAAAAGTGGTTTTATCTATTTCATCAAGCACCATCATTAACTCTGTTACCATTCAATTCGCGCCAAGCACTCCCTAGATGCGTTAAAATCAGTTAAAATTAGCACCCATATTTTAACGTAAAATTCATTTCATTCATACATTTCACCCACTCATTATTTCATAAGACTACAGATAAAATATACACTAAAGACATGGCTGTATGGGCTAGACCCTTTGCCTTCCCTAAAGTATAGGGAGAATTAAAAAACAACAACAACAAAAAAATGTCAGGATTCGATTGTCAAACTATACGGCCAATGACGAGCGCTTATTTTGAAATTCGGAAGTGGATTTCATTCCATTTTAAAATTCCTACCTATAGTGCGTTTCATCATAAAGTTCCTATGCCGTCATGGTGGTAGTATTGCAAGAAAATGATACCATGTCAACTTTATTGTCTTACCTTTAATTCAGGGAGTTATTTTTTCATTACCATCATAAAAAATGATGCATCTATCTTATTTTGTTACTTATAACTACTAGCGGTACTAAGCAGTAGTTACATATTAGTTTATTTTATGAAAGTCTTATAATCTAACTCGTGAAAATTTGCGAGAACAGTTAGTTCATGATATTATTAGTATGATTGGGGGTGCTTGTTCACCTCTGCCTACCCCTTCGGGGATATAGGCGTGATTTATGTATGTATGTATGTATTAGTATGATAGAAATTAGATAGATAAATATAAATTGTAGTGACATAAGAAAGATAGGCTCATTAAGTAAAAAAAGGTTAAATTATAATAAAATATTATATTTAATATGATTAACAATAATTGTGTTCATCTAACATGTCTACATTTGACATTTCCCCACTCTTGTCAGTCGTTAAATCGTTATAAGTACTATTTATTTACAGTTATTAAACTGAAATAAATATATTTTATTTATTAATCAAACACTTAATAAAACTGATACTGGTAACCCAATTTAATGGCGGCAATCCGAACTTGTACACACTAATATGGATTATGCGGCACCACCTTACGTTTTTCACCTTCACAAAACACCTTAGCTTGTAACACAAATAATCTTTCATCACTTTTCTATGTATTGGACATCATTTTCTCAAAGATTGTCTATAAAACATAAAAAACCTGCAACTATGACTCACGGGTTGTTGTTGACAGACAGGGCAGCCATCATCACGGCATAGGAATTATAAGATGAAACGCACTATAGGCGCTGTAAAATTTTGATGGTCTTCTTATCTTGGTGAAATTTTCCAAATTTTAGAAGTATTTTATAAATATTATATCGGAGAAAGCAAGTGATTCTCCGATTAACAGCTGTTATTAAAAGGAATACATACTGTGTCATTGACCCGAAAGGTAAATATACTGAAATGTCACAATAAGAAGTCTCGTTCTAAATTCGAAAGTAAATTAAAGTACATAATTAAATGCCGTAATTGTTGTGTTTCATCATCATTTTGCATATATTTGGATCGGCAAAGTCGGTTGAAAAACCTTTGCTCAGACAATTCTCTGGTTACATTAAGTTGTATGGATAAAATTTCAAAGTAGAGTTATGGCAATTTTCGATATTATTTGATCTAAATTGATTATTAATATTGTTTCTTTTTAACCTCATAGGTATTAGCTGCCAGCTCGAACGTGTGCGATAGCATTCGTCGGTGGTAATTCAACAAAACCTGTTTATATGAGTTTGTGTTCATGTCAATTTTAGGCTTTTGAGTGTTTTTCGCATATATTGAGACGTTTTATATTGGTCCTTTGGTATGGGTAAAGAGATTAAGAGACTCCAGTTATCAATCTCTGAGAGGTCCAAAGCTGTCTTGATTGTGGACTGGAACTAGCGGGTAATCCTGTGAGGAATTGCTACTCCCTACTACACTTCTCTACAGTCAGGTACCTTACTAACCACCAGGCGGCTGAAGGCTCGGAGATATAGATAGACATAGATACATAGCATTTAGTTTCGTATACCCATCCCACTCATTATTGACCAGAATGACTCCGACCGAACCCCTTGGTCTTGGTTTTTTTTAATTACATACTGCTTATGTAAAATTGAAATTATAAATTGTGTTAAATTTGTGTTAAATTGAAATTATAAATTTATTGTCCAACTGGTTGTTTTTATTTTATTGTCACCATTAGGTAAAAGGGGGAAATTCTAAAGTATTATTATATAGGCATTCATAAGCAGGAAAAAATAGGAGTATTACAATCACCGCATGGCTAATTTACAGATTAGTCCATACATGATTTACAGAACTAAATAATGAAATAGGGTATTTCATTATTGATGATTGGCTCTATGTTCAATTTGTTTCTCCTATATTGCATATCTTTGTAAATACCCCATTTACAAAGATATGCAATATAGGAGAAACAAAGAAAGTAAACTGACCTGTAATGCTGCAACATGGCACTGCGCCTGTCGAATAGGTTGAAGCAGATGCAACACTGGAAAGCCTCCTTATCCTCCAGCTCTTTCTTTAAACTCTTTCCATCCAAGGACATCTGTTCACAATCATAATCCTTTGTTTGGTTTTTCACATCATCTTTAAGTTTTTCCACCAAGCAGGCTAGGTCTGTTTGCATTATGTCTACAGCTGCCTGTTTAGATTTCTTCTTCCTTTTCCTCTTAATGTGCAATTCACCATTACTAATAGTTTTCTGACTCCTTTTGTTATTTTTCAAAACAATAAGGGATAAATCATCACTGTCATCTGATGATATAGGAGCATCATACTCAACTGAGCTTTCTCTCTTTATAATGGATGGTGAAATAGACACATGCTCCTCTTTTAGCTGCACATTTGAAGTTGAATTGAAAACACTGTCTGGAAATGTGTTCAAATCCTTCATCTGCGTCTCTTGGTTCACTTTCAGCTCCTCCAAGGGTACAGGCAACAATGATTCTTGGTTAGTCAGTGTCAACTCAACCGACTGGTGAAAATTTTGATTCACTTGAAGCAGCATACCACGAAGCCTGAAATGTTATAGCAAAAGAATACAAATAACTTGCTATCCATTTGGCTTAATGAATCAATTTTAGTGTTAAACGTAATAAAGCTAAAATGTATAATGCTGTCAATATATTTTGGAGAAAAATATCACTATCTTCATCATAATATTATCATTAACGCTACAAAATAAACAATAATTGTGAGAAACTAACCTGTCCTGGGTTTCTATAGCGAAATTACAAAATCGATATATATCGTTCACTTTACAGCTGCACTGATTGCACACTTTCTGCGGCAGCTCGTCCCCCTTCATTACCTGCCGACAACAAAAGTTCATAGCCAAAAAAGGTTATAACATAAAAAATATCAGCATCTAACCACAAAAACAATAAAAACCTTAATAGGTAAAAATAGTTCCATTTTCAAGTTAAGAGCACTTTCTTCGTCAAATAAATAGTTGTTCACGAATTTCGTAGAACAGCATAATCGGCATACAGAATCCATTTTATTTAAATATTTATTTACAAGGGATGTTTACTTCGCACTTTCGCATCGCAGGCATTAAAGTGAAGGAAGTGAGTGACAGACAGACAGACTTATCAAACAACAAACCATTTGTCAAATATTGACCTGCTAGTCTGGTGTTGCCATAAAGAAAAAATGCAGGGGTCTTATGAGAGACCTAAAAAGTGTCTATGTCCTCTATACATACACACGTACCTATTGTTATATCAACGATAGGGCAGCGGGTGGGAGGACGCGGAGATGAGATGAGGGCGTCGGAGAGGCGCAGCGCCAAACTTTTGATTAATGAACACACAATGTTTGAGAAGTTAACTTACTTTGGTTAAATTGCAGACATTCAAAACATTGAAACTTTATCAAAAGGTTGACCGTGAATTTAACAAATTTGCATACATCTGGTAACGTATGCATTATGATAATGATCCTTTTACTATGTGGAACTAATATTATTTGAGTAGTAGGTACATTTTGTATATGGAAACGAATATTTTATCCACAGTTTAATGCATAAGTTACAAATAAAATACAGTGGCACTAAGACAGTTTCAATGCTCCCAGCATTGTAACTTGCTCATATTACCTACCTACCTACCCATTTTTCGCGCGATAAAACTGTTCCTCGTAAGTACCTAATACTTATCATTATCGTACTCCTTCGACAAACAAAACGTAAAAATTGAGATACGGTTTTAAATCTACAACTGAGAATGTATAAAATAGTACGCACACATGTATATAATGAGACAATCTGCAAAAGCGGGCAGGGCAGCTTGCGAGTGTAAGGCGCCTGCCGCTTCCCGCAAGTACAGGATAGGAACTACTCCAGGGAGCAAGCCAGTAGCTGGTTTGTGATGATAAGAAGTTACCCCAAAGGAGTAGCCCTGGCTGGCTGTGGGGAGGTAGGTAGCTGGTTTGTGATGGTAAGAAGTTACCCCAAAGGAGTAGCCCTGGCTGGCTGTGGGGAGGTAGGTAGCTGGTTTGTGATGGTAAGAAGTTACCCCAAAGGAGTAGCCCTGGCTGGCTGTGGGGAGGTAGGAGTGAGACCCAACACCGCCGATAGGAATCTGATTTTTTGTATAAATAATTACAGAGACATATATGGTTTGGTTGGTCTGTACACATTGAAAGCTATTTGTACCAAGGGTGTTTACTGCAGACGGTGCGCTTGGTCGACGTCTGGAGGTCGCCTCGCTGCTGACTCCGCTCTTGAGAGAAGATTGAAAGAGTTGAGTTAAAATTTCACAAGTGAAAACTAACCTAACGTAGGTTTTTAGGTAGAATGTTGCTATGCACCGGTACAATTGGGTACAATGTTGCACTTGTGGCTCTGAAATTAACAAATCGGAATTACTGCATAGGTAAGGTGAGGTTAAAAAATATTATCCACAGGAATTAGTTTCATTTAAGTCTGAAATCGGGAAAGTTCTTTTGTATTTGCACGAGCAGGAAAGATAATAGATAAAAATTACATACATGCATAGGTAGGTACTTAAATCACGTCTATATCCCCAAAGGGATAGGCAGAGGTGAAATAGCACCCAGTTTCGCCAATTAGTTAGGTCCCATGTAATAGCTGGCGAGCCTATTGCCATTTACTATTAAAATAAAGCCCTTATTCTACTTTATTAATTCATTTATTAATAATATACTTGGATGGTATGTTCATATTAGACAAATAATGGTAACCTATCATGCTGCGTACTGTACCTATGTACTTATTAAAATAAAGCAATATAACATGTAAACAAGAAAATGTGTCTCAAGCTTACAGCCACACCATTTATTCCAAAATGCTTGAAAGAGCACTTGTGTTATGAATGTTAAATGTCCATCATTTAGCATCCATAACACAAGTGCTCATCATATAAATAAATATACATAACCATTATATTGACATTCATAATAATTATAAATACATACATAAATCCATTGATAAATCACGCCGCCTATATCCCCGAAGGGGTAGGCAGAGGTGAACTATCACCCACGTTTCGCACATCATGTTAGGACCCATGTAATAGGTGGCGAGCCTATTGCCATATATCGGGCACAAAAGTCGCAGTACATTGCTAGGTTGGTACAAGAGGAACGCTGCTGCTCATCACTGTTGTAATTATTACTAAGCAAATATTTATATCTACAACTATAATTCGAGATTAAGCGTCTGTGATTATCGCATAAAATTTTAGTTTAATTAATAAAGTGTATGACCTGATGAGTGTAACAATAGTGATGATGTGTCGGGGTGGACACAATGTGCCCTATTACTATTATACTATGGTTAATTAAGGTAAATGGATATAGTAGGTGATTGAGCAACGGATTCACAAACAAATTTCATGCAAAAGTTAATACATATCCTTGACTAACAAGAAACAATATTGATAACAACAGAAGAAATTAAAAGTTGTACACTATTTATCCATTTAATTTTAACTGTGAAGTTAATTACTAGGTACTTATATTTTTTATAGCGTTGGTATTATAGCAGGTAACAATCTTAGTTATTGATATCGACGTGAGATTAAGATAATAATTGCTTTGTTGATAACAAATGTTCATAGATCGGTTAGATTACTAAAAAACAAGGTAGCCACGTAGGTGCTCGGTAACAGTGGACTGCTGGGGAACTTTTCGTGTGAAAAGTTATCGGGAACAAGTCTTTCGATAACGAAAATGGGTTCAGGTGTGGTTGTTATCATTTATCGGCGATAGAGTTGAATTTTGACACGCCAAAAGCACGCCAGGGAATAGTCATTCGCCGCGCCCAATATTAGCGCAATAGCTTTTTAATCAATAGGTACCTGCCCAATTATTGCTAGTATCACAAAATTTGTGCGGTGAGATTTGCCTACAAGAAAACTTTTGGGTGGCTAACATTTCACTAGTCTTTGGTGGTTAGAAAAAGAATTTCGAAAAATTATGATCTTGAGGCGGGAATCGAACCCGCGTCCGCTGCTATCCGGGCAGGTGCCTGACCGCTCGGCCACCCAAGATAATTCTAACATTTATATAATGTTAAAATTAAAATCGAATAATTTCACTAGTCGTTCGGGATTTTGGTTGGTTACTCAATAAAAGACTAAACGGACCATTGACTTTTTTTTGTTAAAGTTAGAATGAGACAAGCCTTGAGCAGTATTTGAATGTTGTCAGCCCAAATACTCTCTCCGTTTAACGGTTACTCGACATGATCCTTTCCATTCATTCATCACTAACGATCTTTCTCATCAGAAAGGTTAGTTAGTGATGAATGATATAAATCACGATGTCTTGGGGACATGTGACCGATATTACATACATACATAAATCACGCCTATATCCCCGAAAGGGTAGGCAGAGGTGAATTAGCGTTTCGCCAATTAGTTAGGTCCCATGTAATAGGTAGCGAGCCTATTGCCATTTATCGGGCTCAAAAGTCGCAGTACACTGCTAGGTGGTAGGTATAAGAGGAACGCTGCTGCCCATTCCTCATCACTGTTTTATCCTTAGTCGCCTTGTACGACACCCACGGGAGAGATTTGGGGTGGTGACAATTGTATTCTACTCTGCCGTCACCACACGTCACCACATGTGACCGCGATATTAATGGAATAAAATACTGTTCCGACCCCAGATAAACTGGGAACAGGGCAGGTAGATGGGTGTCATCATGTGAGATATACATTAAGCTTTTGTCGTGTTCGTGACATCTCTCAAAATTATAATTTTCTTGCTGCACATTTAATTAATGATTAACACTATTTTGCAATGCAACAATTTGTAGAATTTTGCACGTCTATCTGCAAGCAGCTACACTACACACATGAAATTAGTTTCCTATTTAAGTAAGAATTGCTCAACTGTGTTCTGTCCAAGTGAATAAATTTCATGATTTATCGTTTCTAGTATATCATCTAGCTCAAAATAAGGAGCTTAAGCACATTAGCACTTAGCGTAATAAGTTATGAATAAACATGCTTAAGAGAGGAACAGTACCTATCGAACCGAAATCTCTTGTCGCTCTAAGTTTAACTGTAATGTGTCGCAGGTTGCCTTGCCACAGAGAAGACAGTCAGGAGTAGTTAAACTGTCAGTCTTACTGCCGCACTCAGAGACGTCAAATAACTTTAATGAGTACTTAATGTCAAAAATTTTCATTTAAATTAAGACCAAAGACCAGACAAGAATAGAGACTAGTTTTGAATTGTCATTTTTTGACATTCAGTACTCATTATCGTTAATTGACGTCTCTGAGTGCGGCAGTTAATCATTAAAATAGGATTCGGACCAGTCAACTATCATCGTGTAACCTGGCTATCATCATGTAACTTCAACCTGAAAACTACATCAAACATGTAAGTATACGGGCGTCATCATCATTCACCTGCCTGTTTCCAAAACCTGTTTGTAGAATATACAATTTTTCTACACTTTCCTATTTTGCACCAGTTCTATTTTTTTTGTTAACTGGAAATGTGATGTGTGATGATGTACTCAATGAAACTATAATTTATTTACATACATAGATTCCTTTGGGGATATACGCGTGATTTAAGTATGTATGTAATACTATTTAGAAAGTTACGGTACTATTAAGAATGTTAAAAAGTTAAGTATATTATATTATCGTCATCATTTAAGCCGAGAGACGCTCACCGTGGAAAATAGGCATCCCAAGGAACTAGCTCAACGGATCGGTCCTGGGCATCTCCCCTTTCATATAGTGCCCTTCACCCCCTTCATGGCATATCGACCTTAACCAGATTGTCGGCCCTCTTTGTGAGCCAGCTATCACCGCTGTACGTCTAACAATGCACTGATTTCGAAGTTTTCTAGAACAGTAGTGGTTCGTTCATATTTGATTGCGAATTTTTAAATGGACATAAAGCTTTTGTTCAATATTGCAACCGCAGTCTTTAGGAGCCGCTATTACGTTCTAGATCTAGTACCAACCAATCAAAGAGTTCTTTATTGAAAAGAAAAAAATAAGAACGTATGTCCGGCCCAATTTGCCTGATGTATTCTGATGTGAATACATCAGGCAAATTGGGCCGGACATTTTATAGTGTCCGGCCCAAGTGACATTTTATAGCAAAATGCAGGCATGTGTGCTGATGACGGCGTAGTTAACGTAATTAATAATATATTGAGGAATTCATAGAACAGCGTTCCTGCTGCGCCATTTCGAAATACATATAGCGGGTAAATAGAACCTTATATAGCAGGTGAAATTAAGTTTAATGTTATGTAGAGTCTTTCATATTGGCCTGGCCCACGAGTGTTGTGTAAGCCAGTTAAGGTAGTGTGCCTGGTACCTACGAACACCTTGGGGCACCCGAATCGAGGATAAAATCACTAATATAATTGGTTAACAGTTCACAGATGTACATAATTCAATAACCAACAGTGCTAACCTTGAAACATCTGATAAACATGAGATGAAAATCGATACTACAAACTTGAGAGTCAACTTTGCAATTGAGTAAAACGAGCGGCACATACGCCGTTGAACTCTGGCTTAACTTTAACCCACATAACAAAGTTCAATGTAAACACAATACGGCAGAAGTTTTCAAAGTTTCAGTTCAGGGCCGCGAGGCGAGGCCGCAGCCACCGGCGCCTCCCCACCCCCGCGGCCCGCCACCTGCCCCGTAGCGCGCGACGTGGACACATCTCCTTTGGGGGGGAAAGAAAATCTTTTCCTCTCGCTCTAACTCCCACTAAATCCCGAGACAAAGCACTGTCAAATTGTGGAGAGAGACTTGTCCACGTCCCCGTGCTTGGCCCGCTGACGTTCCTTCCACCTCATGGTAAAATTCTCTCAGTGGCGGCACACACGCTATGAATCTCAGGAAACCTTACTGGTTTTCATTTGCATTGCATCCCTTTTCATTTACGCTGTAATAAAATTAGGAAATTACTAGTAGTCGCCCGCGGCTTCGCTTGCATTAATAATATATATAATAATAAATAATTCATTTATTTCAGATAATATCCATATATTGTATACATTAATGTCGGTTGATATATAACCTACAGCCTTCCTCAATAAAAATACTATCCAACACAAAAATATTTTTTCAATTTGACCAGTAGTTTCCGAGATTAGCGCGTTTAATCAACAAACCAAACAAACAAACTCTCCAGCTTCACAATAGCTATAGTTCACAAACACTTTGACAGGCGATTATTATTTAACTGACAGTTTTTGACATTTTATCGTATGGAATAATTGTCAAAAACTGGAGGTTATCTTTTAATCGGCTGTTTTACGTCTTGGTGGACTTGGGCTTTAGTATAGATTTAAACGTAACAGCTTATGAGTGGACCAAATCTTTAGTAAACTAGGATTTCAAAAGTTTTATCATTTTATTCCGTGTGTTCCTGACAAAAAGCACTTCCTTCTTATAATGTCGGATGTGAAGAGCGAGTCTTAAGGGGGCACCGTATGCAGCCTATTATGTATTTGAGGGGGTCATTGTGAATAGGCTCTAAGTACCTCACAACAGTATTATATAGGACATATTGGTAGTTCCATAATTATACGACTAGACTTAACCCTCGCTGGGAAATAATTTTGGCAATTTCTATTTTAATTATCTAATAAATTACTTTATGTATATAAGGTGTCTTCTAAACTTCTAACTTATTCTACAATATTGACGAGGGAAACTAATACATACATAAATCACGCCTATATCTCCGAAGGGGTAGTCAGAGGTAAACTAGCACCCACGTTTTGCCAATTATGTCATGTCCCATGTAATAGATGGCGAGCCAATTGCCATTTATCGGGCACATAAGTCGCAGTGCTAGGTGGTCTATAAGTCTCGCTGCCGACCATTCCTCATCACTGATTTATCCTTAGCCGTCTTGTACGACACCCACGGTAGAGATTTGGGGTGGTGACAATTGTATGCTACTCTGCCGTCACCACCATCCGTAGATCACGCCTGCTTTTCCTGAAGCGGTACGCAGAGGTGAATGAACATCCACGTTTTGACAATTATTTTAGGTCCCATGCATAGAATGGGTAGCGAGTCTAAAGGGCACGTAAAGCAGTATATTGCTAGATGGTGTAAGAGGAACGCTGTAGCCCATTTGTCAAGCTGTCTTCACCTTTAGTGACCTAGTACGACACCCGCGGAGAGATAGAGGTGGTGACAATTGTATACTTTCATAGACGTTTCACACTTTCTGATAAGGCTATTATTTTGTAACAAAATTATTATCACGACTTGACATCATCAATTTAATGACAGCTCATGAGAACTTCTCCGATAGTTTTATTGTTTTATTACTATTCAAATGAAGACAAATATTATCTTCCTTTCGTCTAGTCCAAAGTAAGATGATTAAACGCTGTCGTTTAAATAATCATAATAATAAATAAATGTTTTAAAACTAAGGGACTAAAAGCTAAATTAAAGGTAGAAAACCTCGCCTAGGTCTTCTGAGACAGGAAGTGTACCAATAACGCTGGCTGCATTACCTCGCTGAATGGCGAGACTAATTTTTTGCGCGAAATACAGACCAGCCTTATTGTCACCTACTGTCTCACGTAGCCGCTTTGTAATGTCCCGAAAAAGTCGGTGAGCTCCTGGACCCCATGGTCCCAGAGTCTCTACCCCAAACGGCTCAAATAGGTAGTCTCCTGAGAGACCGGCGTATTTGCGCCGTTTAAGGGATTCAGCGGAAGCTGCAGCCGATCCGGACATTGCTGAGGTAGCTGGAATATGGGACATTGCTAGAGTGTCCACGCAAGTGGCGTCCCATACCAGACATTTTCCCTTCTTCCAGGGAACGAGAGACATTCCGTCAGGCCTCTTACCATCATCCCGTGCTAAGCCATTAGGCTCCAAAGCAGCGGGCATTCCGGTAGTTACGAGGGCCCGGCGGATGATGTCATTAACCTCAGCATGTCTTCTAAATCGGCCTGCACTTCTTGTGCAAGAGAGACCATGGTGACCAAGATTATCGACCATTATGCCACAGCGGCATTGGTGGGGGACATTACAGGCGATGCCTAGGCGCAGGCATGTTGCAATTCGAAATGCAGTGCGATCAAGAAGTGTCCCTATATTAGCCGATGGCAAAGCCTGCAGCCATAACCCGGATTCCCACTTCCCTACAGCTAAGAGACGAGCCCGATCTGCAGAATTGGATGACGTGTTTAAGAGTTCTTCCCGCACCAATTTGCAGAGTGGCTCGTCCCACTGTCTTTGGGAGCAAGGGGACGCTGGCAATCCTAGATCAGGGCAAGCCGCGGACCAAGTTGACTTTGCCTCGGCTAAATGAGACACTTCATAGGTACTGACACTATTAAGTAAAATCCTGTCGACTAAATTAAAATAATAAATAAATTAAATAAAAATTTAAAATAACACAAACATGTCTGGAGAACCAAGTGCGCGCTATCACAAAAATAATTGCCTCTACCGGGATTCGAGCCTCGTAGCCGATACCTAACGAACTGAGTATTCGACCATACCGGTTATTTGTAATTGCTATTTATTGTAAAAATAATATACAGGACTTATGAACTCTCCAATGTTCAAATAAGTATAATAATACTCATGTAGTGTTATTTTGACAGCTATTGCTACATTGTTTGTGTAGTATAATTTTCATTATTTATATTAGGTAATTATTTATACAAATATTATAAAGCTGAAGAGTTTGTTTGGTTGAACGCGCTAATCTCAAGAGCTGCTGATTCAAATTTAAAAATTATTTTTGTTGTCCATTTATCGAGTAACGCTATAAGTATTAACCTACATTAACACGAGCGAAGCCGCGGGCGACCACTATCATGTATATGTGTCCGCTATAATGTCCATAACACAAGCACTTACCTTGGGCTAGATTATAGGTCTGAATGTAAGAAATATGTATGTATATATTTCTAACACTAGGTGTACTACATTCTTACAAATCTATGGTAAGCGTTTTAGCTCCAGAAATGTAACTATTGTAAGAAATGTAATCTAGGAACATCATTCATTAATATGTATTGCTGCAATTTAAATCAAGCTGCAATCAGCTACACATTATTCCTATTACGAGGCATATATCGGGTTGGTGTGGATTAGGTTTTGATATAATATAGTATGGTAGGCGAGTTAAAGCGTATTAGTAGTAATACACCTGCCTATAAGCGTTCCAACTAGCACACACCTCGCGGCTTATCAAATGACACCGTTTGATAGCGTCTTTTGTCACCTTATCTATCATGTCGAAATTCTTCCACGTATCACGTATATACCCTAGCTGGGTCATATCATATTACACCTACCGACTATAATATTCATACTATTTTGTGTACATAAATATAACTTCATGATAATGCTTACTAGTCGATTTCATTGCTTTAAAAGTTGCATACCCAGCCACTTTTGCTCATAACAAACTTGCCGAAACCCAATATTGTATGAATGTGATATAAAGTTAGTTCAAATACTTTTCTAATGATCTAATTGCATACAGTGACTAGAATTATCTGTCAGTGGTTAGATATAACGTAATAAAGGTGTATCTCGACTGTAAACAAGCCAAGTAGTGATTGTGGTGCCGCCTCAGGCTGCAGATAGCGGCGTGGTGGCGGCGGCCCCGCACGCCGGCGCCCTCGGCCTGCCGGGCTCCAGCGTGCTATCGCCCGCCGGGGAAGCTTATCGCCCATGCTGTGCTGATTGGTGGATTCGAGTGTTTGCGCGGCCGATACACACGCCAGTGACCAATCGATATTCTATTCAGCGAAATCTTATCACAATCATGGTGGATATTCGTACCTCGTGTCGCACCTCTGATATCGTATCTGACGATATCATCGAAAGTATAAATATGGGTCCATCGATCGATCGGGTCTCTATCGAACTGTGAGCAGTGATTACGATTGACTGACTGTGGCGGCGCATCCAGTGTTTTGTGATATCTTCATTGAGGCTCTCTATTTTGTCACCTTCACAAGGGTAAAACTTCGTCTACCAGTGTCGTTCCTTTGAAACCCATGTTTTTCGCAATTAATAGTGTACATTTTGCTTTCCATTTTGTATTTGTCGCTATTTGGAATCCTATTTGATCGGTATCAAACTTCCACAGCTGCTCAAAATTTAAGTATACCACACGTTTACATTTTATTCGTCTTCTATGTATGTATTTATTGGAACGTTTACCAACTGGGCCGGTGTCTCTGTTAACACAAAACGATAATGATTACGTAATAACATATGGTGATCCAATGGCACATGTGTTTGCTCGTCTCATGTGTTTCATATGATTATTATTATTGTACCAAATTATCCTCTAAATATTCAACTATGAAATGGGCAGTACATTCGTAACGAAGCTAGGTGGAATCGTCGACGCGACAGGGAAAAGCGACGCTCTTATCAGCGAACGTTAGCCGCACCTTTTCGAGTGGTGATAGCGAGCTACGTAACGCCACATTGAACGCGCGTATGTCGATTGTCACTACAGCCACCATGTGATCGCACCTAATAAATATTGCACTTTATTTTCCAGGGCAAGACCAGTGTAAGAAGGCTCGGCTTCACGTCTGAGTTGGACAGGGGATCTAGACAGTCTGATGCGAATGCTGCCAGATCTATCTTTCCAGCTCACGCGTGGAGCCGCTGCACACCAATTCAGCTCACGTGACCTCACCCTGCCGACACAGATGTACAGTACCAGCTACAATAATTAGAAGACAGCGTGATGGATTAAGTGGAGGTGTGATCTCTTCACTTTTTTTGCTTAAAGTGAGATTCAACTCCTCCAACTTAACCCTGACTCGCATTTTCATCACAGACGAGGCGATCTTTTCGTAACATTAAGTCATTGCCATATTCCACGATATGTAAATTAAATATATACTACCAACAAATTCAAATAATTGGAAAATGAAATCACGAAAAACAAGCAAATGTATTTTACACAATTTATTCTTTATGAACTGTAGATTATTTAAATTTAAGCATGTTAAATAAGAAATCACAAAATAGACTATTCACATGTTTAAGCAGGACGCGGACAAAATCTCCACGTGGAAAACAAAACATTTTCCTCTCGCTCTAACTCCAACTAAAAATGGAGACAAAATACTGTTAAGTGGTGGAGAGTGATTTTTTCCACGTCCTGTGCTAGGCTATTATGTTTACTCTCATACACACACAGTCTAACTGCTGCACTCAGAGACGTCAAAAAACTTTGATGAGTACTTAACGTCAAAAAAATTCATTTAAATGCAGACCATAGACCTGGCAAGAATAGAGACTATTTTTGAATTGTCATTTTTTGACATTAATTACTCATTAGCGTTAATTGACGTCTCTGAGTGCGGCCGTTAATATGATAAATTGGCAAAGAACATTAAAAGATAAATTTTTGGCGAAAAAGTTTATTGAAATATATTTTATTTACAAATTTCAGTTTTGTTTTATTTTCTCTTGTAACATACTCCTTAAAATCTTTAATTGAACAAATTAGTCCAAAATGATTTAACAGAATACAGATTATCTAGCTTAAATGCGTCTGAAATGTGAAACTTTGGCGCTAGTGAACGCTACGTCGGGAGTATTATGAAAGACCCAAGCAAAAACTGACTCGAGTGAAGTGCGCCACAAATCAGAAAAAAAATCACAACACCAAAAACAAAAAATGGGCAAAAAAATGTTGGTAACACCGGTGCGCTAAAAAAGCTTGCAAACTTCACGCACCTAACCTGCGCTGGACATCGACTCGTCCGTATCTCTAAACTCTAGGAAAATGTATATTGATTTTTCAAAGAAAAGTCAACCGATGTAACAAAACACCGTTCGCGAAGTGTTTAGACGCGTACAGTGACGCCGCGGTCGATGTGCAGTGTCGTCGAGATGGTGCGACGGTGTATCTCGTCGCGTTCCGAGTGATATCAGAGAGTGTTGCGTCGCTCGGCCGACGGCCCGGAGCCCAGGGCCTGGCGCGAGTGGCGCGCCATGGACGCCGGCGCTGCTGACCCGCTGCGGGCGGCCAGGCCGTGAGTATCGCCTCCGGGCGCCGTCCACTCCCACACTCCGTTCTCCGCGATCCCTGCGTCTTGAATTATTTCGGTCCTCGTGTGCCCGTAAGAGGTTGCGAAACGTCCCGTCCGCTCTCAGTTTCGCTCACGGCGGACATTCTCTCGCCCGTGCAGCGTCACGGCCCCGTCGCGTTGCGCCATTTCGGCTCGGTCGCATCGTCCGCGCGGCGAGGACACCTCCGCGGACCGCGGGTAGGGCGCCGCCGCCGCCGATACAATCTCGCGGCGCGGCGGCCGAGCGTGACCGCCTCCGTCGCTCGTCGTGCTCGTGCTCGCTGAGCCCGCGTGCATGAATGGCTCCCATCCGACGGCCGGGCTCGTAAATCAGAATCGTGTTTACAGTTTTTGCGGGGCGCACGAAACCTGTCGCGCCTGCCCTTTGTCCGGGGCGCGGGCTCCGCGCTCGGCTCGCCGTGGCGCTCACGAGACGCCCGAGTGAATTATGGCTAGGTGCATATACGCCATGCACTGCACATACCTAACGCACGCGTCTACCTATCTATAGCTACGTGCAGTGAAGGCTGCGAGTACCTACCTACTCAAACAAAGCATTTTGCCCACAAATCCATACTGGCAGCCTCACACGACCAGCTTTTGCGTTCTTTGTGAAATTACGTACGACACATCTGCTAGGGTGATGTCATGTTGTAAATAGTGCATTCAAAACATCTGTGATTGTCAATTGTTAATTTTAGTGTGCTTTTTGAGGTTAGATCGTGATTTGGAACACTGGGCGCCCATGGGCAGATGTTGTTGAGGATTAAACAGTGAAATTGAGTCAACCCCAAGGACTGTGTACCGTATTAGTGAAAAGTGTGTGCTGTGAAGTGTATTGTCGTGTGACATAATTGGCAGTGCCAGGGTGGAGGCATGCACTCTGTGTAAGGCAAGCGTCTGCTGAGTGCACACTGGGACCGTGTCTCTGAGGAAGGATTGGAGGCACCACTGTGCCCAGTCACATTGTCTTCCTATTGGTGTGATCCATGTGAGCACAGAGGGCCTCATGATCAGGTGATGTTTCTACATGTTACATACACAGCTTTATTTTGTTTAAATGTTACTATTTACGCTTACTGTGTCTGTGCCTCACACAACAAGTCAGTTACCAACCTCATTTTTTTGGCTATTAAAAAACACAGGTACAACCTGCCTTTTGTTTACCATCAAATAAGGCAAAGATATAGGTGTATTGCCAAATGTAAACCTATCTTTCATTCACAACAACAAAAGAAAAGATAATGTGCCTAGCTGTCATTCATTAAAATGCAACTATACAGAATCAGTGTCAATAATTAATTTTTTATTTAGGTAGTCCCAAAAGTTATCAACAATTTAATTAAATATATTTGGCATAAATTAATCAATTTTAATAAGTAGTGACTGCTGTTATTGCTTAATTGTCTCTTATAATCTATTTATACACTATAGGCATTAGTGACACCCCAGTTTATCATTCTGAAACCATAATTTATTACTAACCAATGAAGCATACAGGAAAATAATAAAATTTTTTGCTTACCAAGGTCCATCTAATAAATTAAGTTATGATTGTTCTGACACAGGGACAGTTAGTGCGTTTATTTGTTTAGTTAATTTTGTAATAAATATTTTGTTCTGCTCTATGCAAACAAGTAACAAAGAAAAACTCTTTTATGTATTTAAAACAGCTATTTTGAAAAAGAAACTGATAAGTGGCGGTTATAGATTAAGTGTAAATATCATAAATTCATATTATATAACACTATTTAACAATAAAATAATAACTGTATTGTCTTTTGCGGGGAGGGGTTGGTTCAGTTTTTAGACCAAAAGGGCAGATAATATAATTACTGTTAATTCCTTAGAAATTAAAATAAGACTGCTATATTTTTGAATTAGTTTAATTTAAAAAACCAGTTGATTTTTATATTTGCCAAAGAGGACAGCACCTAAACGCATTTTAATGAATAAAATTACCTTGACTTTGCATAGTTTCCAAGTATCCCGGTTAAAGCTATCATTAGATTATTGATGCAGATCAACCTGTGACACTATCATAATATTAATGATAAACATATAAATTGAGTACACACATAATAATCTTTTTGAAAATAATATAAATTTATATTTGTTTGGCAATGATAACAGGTTATTTGTATATTTTGAGATGTTAAGATGTTGTTATCTTTTATCGTCTGGTCAAAGACATAAAGAACTAGGGAAAAACTTTTCGTATTATTTATTACAGTCTATTATTTTTACTGTCACTAGCCCTACTTCTTTAATGGGTGTTATATTTACCAATATAGCAATAAGAGAATGCCTGTTTGATGGTAACAGCATCAAATGGGACCTAATAGAGACAACCAAAAAGGATTTATAACTTGATCTGTCCTTTGGGATTTGTGTGAGTAATTGTTAAGGTGAAGAAACACTGAAAGTGAATCATCAAGTTGTTTGTAACTCTAACCTAGTAGATTTTCATAAAATCACAAGACAGGATCGTATAAATTTGTGACCAATGATTATTGAAATGTCTATCACTCACTTAAAACAATCTATCTCTCTAGTATTTCAGAAGCAATATTATTGATTTACTGTATTGTTACACTGCATAAAAGACATGGACTTCCTATTATAATTGAGCACTATAAGAACTATTTCCCATATTATGGAAAAAAAGGTTATTAAAATAATAAATGTTTGTTTTGACACCCGTGCACACACTGTACAGAGATTTTTTTCAAATACAATGAGCACTGATTTCCTTATGGAATACGTTTGTATTGGCTGAAAATTTTTCTCTATCTGCCTCTACACATGTCATGTCTGTTTTTAGCTCAAATATGGTGTTCATAAGGATTGATTTTTATATCTGTAACTTTTATTTAGAGACAAAAATATTGTAAACTGTCAATCTCAATTGGAATAGCTTTAACTGAAGAATAGCAGGTATTTGCATTGTTCATTTACCTGATCCTTACACATTGAAAGACCACCTGCCATAATGGACAGACAAGAAATATTGTAATCTAAGTACTTAAAGTTTTTTTACTTTACATTTTGTTACTTTACAAAACCTTGAGCAGTTTGGATTGGAATTTTGTCATTCCAATCACTCTCTCTGTTCATTGGTCTCTAGACATGGTCCGTTCCATCTCTTTTCTATGCATTCATTCATCACTATGGCACCTTAACTGTGTGATGGATGATATGAATCAATAGTGAGTGGATGGCTTGATGACGTCTGACCGTTTTGTATGGAAGAGGAAACATATATATATATTCTAAAATGGAAATCAAAGAAATTTACACATAGAGACAATAAAGAAAATATGTAACATGATATTATGATTATGACACGCTAACAATGTTGTTAGCATGCCATAATCCCTAAATGAGGATAGATCATTATTTTACAATGGTCTATTTTGCATATTGTGTTACAGGTACCATGATCTCAGTTAATTACAAAATATGTTCTTAATTCTTTATTAGGTAAACACATTGAATGCCTATTTACATTCTGAGAGTTAGCATGACCAATGTACTTTTAATATTTACTTACTAAATTAAAATAGACCACAAAAATTTGGAAGATTTAGGGCCTGTTTCACAATCGACAAGTAAGTTCGAAGTAGCTTGCTTTGCAGTTCAATTGACATATATTTCATATTACAACTGTCAAATGATCTGCAAAGTAAGCTATTTAGAACTTACTTTTTGATTGTAAAACAGGCCCTTACTGTTAGAAATTATGTACTGATGCACAACTCAAACTGCATCTGCAACAATCATGAAATTAAATTTTACTATTGCTAGTGACTACTTGTAACTAACTTATTTAAGTATAAATTATTGTTTTTGCTGAGTTTGTCTGAGTCTGAGGGGCGGACACGATAAGAAGAAGATTGTTTTGTTATTTTATTTGAGCTAGAGCTGATGATAATTATACATGTATATTTCTAATACATATTTTTATAATTTATTTAAAATAATTACATACATACATACATAAATCACGCCTATATCCCCGAAGGGGTAGGCAGAGGTGAACTAGCACCCACATTTCGACATTTAAAATAATTAATATAGACAAATACTACTACAATAAAAACAAATAATGGACAAATTCTACTTTCTTCTTAATTAAATATTTTCCAGCATTCTCATCTTACCACAGAGAGAAGAAAAGTGAAAGCAGATCAATGCTGTTTGGGTCCCGATCATCATGATAATTAAATCCCAACACCGTCCTCATACTGCCAAATCCATAGACACAGTGAGCTCCGTCTGCTTAAATCGGTCCATATAAATATTAAATAATTTGACGGTAGTTAATAAAAACTTATAATGAAATAAAAATGCCAAACACCTAAATATACACGAGTCTAATCCGTAAAAGTTGTTTTATTGACAATGTGTAGTGCTCATGCAAATATAAAAGAACATTAAACCTATTTTAGTAAAACCAAAGAGCAAAAAACACAGTCAAAAGTATTTCCGTTCTTAACTAAGTAATAACCCTGGCGAGACAAACAAGAATCATAGAAGAACCATTATTAAAGTAAAACCTGCTACCCTACTATAGAAAGTAGTCTATGATAACTCATATTAACTGACATGAGAGGCTCACTTGATATTATTTTTGGCTTTGATAAATAATTTAGTTTTTTTGGGTATATTGTAATTTGTAATACATAATATACACAATTACTAACCAGAATTATTGATTGTACCTACTGCCTTTGTATAATGAGCTTAAACATACCTATTTCTGAAACAATGATTTGCAATCCAGAATTTAGTTTCATAGAAGTCCTCTAAATTTGGCTCAAATCCGAATTCCGCTACACACTACTGCAATTATCGATGTGTGACAATGGCCATTACAAAGGTCAGAAATTGTAAATTGAGATCAATAATAAATTACGAAAATGTATCTATATTGGGAAATAGACAATACAAATGTTTATTTTTAAGTGCGCGCCACTTGTGTTTGAAATTGTTCTATAGTAAGTATCTGTTAATTGAAGAAATAAATTCAAGCATAGTTTTTCAAATAAACTTCGCAGCAGCCTCAAATAGGGATTGGGGTTAGACTTGTTAGCTTCGAATTTGCAGTCTGTTTTCTTGAGTTGTGTGGGCAGCTGACATTTGTGGGTTACGTCTTGGTTGGCTGAGTGGTGTAGGCATCTGCTCGGAATGCAGAGGACGCGGGTTCGATTCCCGCATCAAGATTATACATTTTTGAAACATTTTCTGACCACATTTTTCTAACATTTATTAATGTTCAAATAATCGTTTGTGTGTTATTTTGTTACGAATATGAATTCATTGTTTGGAGCTTAATAAATAAATATTTCAGTACCTCCGCATGGTTTAAACGATGCAAGCCGTAGGAGATTGTCCCACAACTAAATTTATTTTTGTAAACACGACATACTTCTATCGAGTTGCACGCGACCTCGTTTAATTCCTACTACGTGACCGTTTGGCTTGGAAAAAAAATTATAAGACAAAACAAGGAACTGTCGGAAGAGTTGTAACGCGCGCGTGAGGCAACCCTATCCTTGACATTTGACATTAGCTATCTGTCAGGCGGCCGCTGCAGCGCGCGCCTCACCAATATTATCCACACTATTTGGGATGTCTATTCCAAAATTGTGGCGACGGCAGAGTAGAATACTATTGTCACCACCCCAAATCTCTCCCGTGGGTGTCGTGCAAGGCGACTAAGGATAAAACAGTGATGAGGAATGGGGAACAGGGTTCCTATTATGACTAGCAATGTACTGCGACTTTTGTGCCCGATAAATGGCAATAGGCTCGCCACCTTACATGGGACCGAACATAATTGGCGACACGTGGTTGCTAATTCACCTCTGCCTTGCACCGCTTCGGGGAAATAGTCGTGATTCACCTATGTATGTATTCGGAAATTGCATCTCAAAGGCACACAGCGTGAAGCGTGGTTACATAAATGTTTGGTGGAGACAGTAAGGTGTATCGCAGGGGAGGCAGCCGGTGGTTGGCGAATGTGAAAGCGAGGCCGTCCTTGGTCGGGGAAGTGACTCGCCGGCACCATTAGTGCCTCGGAGCGCTGCCACATAGTTTCGCAATGGCGGCGACACCGACAGGGGCGCCTCAGATAAAGCGTCTCACAGACAGACGCGGTCAGCGGTGGCGGTAGCGGGCAGTTGTATTCAAACCAGAGGGCCTAGCCAAGCCTAGCTTTTCTATTGATAGAATACAAAAGTATGAAACTGACGATTTGTTTTCTCTGTAAGACGTCAGTTTTATACATTTGTTTTCTATGCGTTCGAATAGATTGGCCACTTGGCTAAGGCCACAGCGCGGCCAACGTTTGTTCGCCACCGCCACCGTCCCGCCATCGCTGCTGTTTGAGCGAGGCTTAAATCGTGGCCACGCTGGACTTTCGTGAATATCGTGGGACACGAAAAATGGCGAGACCTTTTGTGGGGCGCAGCTGTGGGTGTGTGCGGCAGTTCACGCTACAAGGCGCTCCTCGTGTCGTTCGCTTCGATTTTCCTCGTGCGAGCGACTATGCACCTTGTGCCCACAGCCGAGGGTCGCTTCCGCTCCGCGCCTCGCCCGCAACTCGCTCGCCCCTCCGCACTGCTCGCCATCATCCAATGGTTAACGCTTTCCTGGTTTTCAATGAAAATGCCAGATAGATGCTTAGATTTATTGTGAGTTTACACTAGCTGACTCATTATTTTGGCGTTTTGTCAGGGATTATCTTCACTTTTTAACGGCGGTCGCGGTCGGTGACGTGTTGGAAGCTTTTGTTTTCGAGCGATGTCTTCATTGATAATAATTTATGAATACTTTTGTTAACAATATGAAAACACATATATTGGGGGGTCACAGCACGAGTGACATCTATTGTACTCTCATTGACTTCTTACATTAACGGTAGTTGGCATGCAGTGCAAAATAAATTACATTACAGGAAACAAATGACAATACAGGAAAAATATTAATAACTGGAGGTCTTCAGTTCTATTGTATGCACCGATCCAAACAAACGGATGTGCTCGTGTCTTCTGTGAATTTTTGGTTAACCGTGTGTGGTAAAGCTATACACCAGTTTGTCTATCATTATATAAATCTTTATATCCCATCCTTGTCTGTCAAATTCTATACATCAACATTTCGTTGTGTCCACACACAACTATCCTTTAACCTACATACAGCTGGGGTGTCACTTATCGATCGGTTGGAGATGAATAGTCCGCTACGATGCGTTGGTGCAGCACTGGCCCCGTGATAGCCGCCCGTCACTGGTCTACAACCCACAGAGTAGCTCGAGCTGCAATAACACAGTCCTAATGTTATTTCTTGTGTGCTGACGGCAGAGTAAAATACAATTGTCACCACCCCAAATCTCTCCCGTGGGTGTCGTACAAGGCGACTAAAGATAAATCAGTGATGAGGAATGGGCAGCACCGTTCCTCTTATACCACCTAGCAATGTGCTGCGACTTTTGTGCCCGATAAATGGCATTAGGCTCGCCACCTATTACATGGGACCTAACATAATGGGCGAAGCGTGGGTGCTGGTTCACCTCTGCCTACCTCTTCGGGGATATAGGCGTGATTTATGTATGTATGTATAATGTTATTCGGCTCAAGATGTTCCGGTGCCTGGCTCCCCTAGGGCCCTAATGTTAGCTCTGCGCTAACTCCCCTGAGTTAGATCGATTTTTCCAGTTCTCTTCCCACAATTCTGACTCGAATTTCAACTCTTGGTCAAGGCCTGATAACAGTTACAAGTGTCTTTCGTCTTTGGGAGAAATCCACACTGTATTATTGCTCAAGCTATTACATAATATTGGTTGGTAGGTACCTAATAAATTATTGGTTATGTGTAAAACTAATTAATAGTCGTTCATTAGGTAAGTAACTGCCGCACTCAGAGACGTCAATTAAAGTTAATTAGTGCTTAATGTCAAAAAATTTCATTCAAATCTAGACCACAGACCCGACAAGAATGGCGATTAGTTTTGAATTGTAATTTTTTGGCAGTAAGTACTCGTTAACGTTATTTGACTGTGAGTGCGGCAGCAAGCCGTATCGTATGCCTAACGACTGATCAAGAAGAAGTATTGTTAGCTTCAATAGTATAGGTATTGGCTTAAAGTCGACTAGTAGGCATTGAGTGGTTCTTTAGTGACAAGGTAGACGACATTACAGGTTATAATAACCACTCGTCCTGCACTACCTCGGGTTAAAAACCAACCACTGTCGATGTAGCTGAACTAATATACGTAATTGATGACCAAACGACAAATTCAAAGGTTCTGAACTAAGCGTTTTCGTATACGCACGAAACTGCGAGCAATGTGCTTTGAAGTAATCAGCAGTTATAAATATGTGTGGCATTACTCATAGTGCTTTTGTGTGTGGCATAGAATAACATTGGTGATATTGCAATACCGCGTAGTAACCAACAGTGGTCTATACCGCGGAAATACTAAGAGCTAATTTTATTTTTGACGCGATTTTGTGAATATTACATACATAAATCACGCCAATATCCCCGAAGGGGCAGGCAGAGGTGAATTAACACCCACGTTTCGCCAGTTATGTTAGGTCCCATGTAATAGGTGGCGAGCCTATTGCCATTTATCGGGCACAAAAGTCGCAGTACATTGCTAGGTGGTATAAGAGGAACGCTGCTGCCCATTCCTCATCACTGATTTATCCTTAGTCGCCTTGTACGACACCCACGGGAGATATATTTGGCTTGGTGACAATTGTATTCTACTCTGCCGTCACCACACGGACTTTTTGTAGTTTCGCGGTATTGACCCTTGCAGTTGGTTGCGCGGTATCAGCGACTATAATATGTCACCCAGAGCCACCTGGCGGCAACTCTTCCCCGTGGAAAGCTATTCGAGTCTCCTGAGGGAGCGCGGAGACGAACTATCCAACGTATTCCACAAGGACAAAGGCTTACGCCGAATTCCATATCGATCAGCCAGCACGGCAGGCACCCGCACACCGGTCGGCTTCCAAAATTGTTGGACGATTTAAAACTATTCAAATTCTCCAAGACAAGTGTGCTAACTCGAGTTGGGGGGGATTTTTGGGATATTCGGAGAGAAGTCTTGTTGGAGGGGATTTGGTTGCTAGGGCCGCTGTCTTTCAATTTCAAGGTATTGGCCACCACTGCACGTTACCGTACCTTACCATTATAATATATCAACCAATGCCCAGTAGACTGCTCTGTCATCGGAATATCGACACTGAATTAGAAATATTTTGCCGGTGCGGATACGCTCCGTGCATCGCCGGCAGTGGAACGGTCTATATAGTGGGCAGAGACCGTAATGAAAATCATTGGATATACGACGACGGGCCCGAACTTGGCCAACCATTTACATAACCATGGAGCTAGTTTTTGTTGCAAACAGCGCGTCTAAATTAAGAAATCACACGTTAATCCAGTTTCGAGTCTTCAGCCGCGCCACGTTCTAATCAGTGTTATCGCTCTCGACGATGGTGTTAGAATCGACCCGCGGTAATTCTGATTGCATGCTCTAAGGATAAATCAATGATGAGGAATGGGCAGCAGCGTTCCTCTTATACCACCCAGCTATGCACTGCGACTTTTGTGCCCGATAAATGGCAATAGGCTCGCCACCTATTACATGGGACCTGACATAATTGACGAAACGTGGATGCTAGTTCACCTCTGCCTACCCGTTCGGGGATATAGGCGTGATTTATGTATGTATGTATGCTCTTGGACTAATGCTAATTGGTTGGTTGATGGAATTGTAAAAGTGACGAAATATCGCGGTTTCAAATTATCATCAGTCGCACGCATTATACCCCCTTCTTCTCCCTGCGCTGTTCCCAGTCTATCTGGGGTCGGCGCAGTATGTTTCCTCTTCCATTCATATCGGTGACACGTCATTAAGTGATTCACTCCCTTCTGTTTCATATCGTCAATCACACCAGAAAAGTGCTAGTGATGAATGAATGAATGTTACAAAAAGAGACGGAAAGGACCATGGCGAGAGACCGATGAACGGAGAGTGATTGGAATGATTCCAATCTCTACTGCTCAAGGTTTTGGCTTAGATTTTACAGCCGGCCGCCTGCCTGACACCAACCCTCTTTGGGTATGCTGTTGTTGGTGGTTTGCTCTCCACCATTCGGGTGCTTATTGGTTTGCACCGGGCCTTAGTCGACTTTTAAGACACCCATGGAATGAGTCCGGTCTGGCACATTCTACGTTGTTTCATGCTCCCATGGAAGCCCTCATGTAAGACCACTTGCATTAAACCCTCTGTTGCTGACTGATACTTTTGTATCAATCCTTTTTGATATTTTTGGACAATCGTTTTGTTTTTGATACTTGTCAGTTGTATTTGTAACGTCTATCAATGAATACAGTCCTCTGGTCTACAAAAAGGGTGTTTCTGTGTAGCCTTTGCCGCCCAGCCCCGTCTACATCGATCACACCCTCTCCAGAACAACACGGCAGTGCAATGCTCCTTGGCCTATGTTTGTGCCAGCGCCTCTCTTGCTGCGCACAACGCACATGTTGGCAAAATGGAGCCGAACCGGTGGCGGGAAAGTGAAAGTGATTGCCTTAATCCTATTTTTGTATCGAACTACTTAATTGAGCCGCTATCGGCTTCCAAAAGATATCAGTTTTCGTTTTGAAAAATTCGTGCGTTGTGAAAGTTGGGCCGTGTGATGGCGGCAGAGCTGAATGCAATTGTCACCACACCCCCATCTCTCCCGTGGGTGTCGTACAGTCAGTATTTTAAATAATTGAACACTTTGTTACTTTGTCACAATAACCGTTTGTACAAAATAGTAGCAACTACCTATTGCTGCGCATGCGCTGTTGTTGGTATGACAAAGGACTAAAGTGTTCATATATTTATGATGCTGACTGTACAATGGGCAGCAGCATTCCTCTTATGCCACCTAGGAATACACTCCGATTTATGTGCCCGATAGACGGCAATACGCTCGCCACCTTTTACATGGGACCTAACTTGGCGAAAAGTGGGTGTTTAACTCACCTCTGCCTTCGATATAGGCGTGATTTATGTATGTATTGACAAGCATCGAGTGTCGACAGCAACGCCCTGCGGAGGCGGCATAAGAGCAAGCCCGGATGAGAAGCGGCGTGACTAACTGGTGATTAGCCCCGAGCCGATATCTGCGCGTTATCTGGCGACTGGGTCGACGCACCCGCCCTGTCGACAGTGCGCTCTTGCACCACACACGATTTGCCAACGCGAATGCATATATGTAATTATAATCGTAATGCCAGCCGCGGCCTAGAAAGGACCCGCGGGGTGACGCCTTGTATGCGAGGTGCACACGCGCCTAGGCATCTTTGTCCTGCGGCTGTACCATGAAGTATTAGTGCGATCCAAATGCGGGTGACAAAACGGGACGCCGCTCTACTCGGCTTATAGCGTTGTCTCACTTTAACAATGGAAATTGAGTCGCGTTTAGAGTTGGTCGTAAGGCCCCTGTGATCCTAATTAGGAGTCGTAAAACCTAAGCCAATTGTTCCATGCTGGCCTAGGAGCGAACAAATAACGTAGAATAGGCTAGCCCCGATTCATCCCATGGGTGTCGTAAAAGTCGATTAAGGGACATTGCCCGGTGTAGACCATAAGCACCTTGGGACACCCGAATGGTGGGCAAACCACCAACAACAGCGTACCCAAAGAGGGCCGGCTGTAAACCAAAACTTTGAGCACTATGGATTGGGATGTTGTCATTCCAATCACTGTCTCCGTTCATCAATCTCTTGACATCTTTCCGTATTTTTTCAAAAATTTTATTTATCACTTTCCGGTGTGATATGATCAAAAGGGATGGCTTGATGACGTCTGACCGATATGATGGAAGAGGAAACATGCTGCGCCGACCCCAGCCTGGCTAGCATGACCACCGAAACTCGATAATTTTATACCCATTTATCGCTTGGAACTGTCAATAACATTGGTTTTTTTTGACAGTTCTCAGTTCTCACAGATAAATGGCTATATCATGCAATAGATAATTTAAATATCATATCGTGTTTCGATGGTTATGCTTACCAGGCTGATAGACTGGGAACATAGCAGGAAGAAGGTAATTAAGAAATTAGAACCTCCCAGTGTAGCGTTGTTAATTTGTCACTTGTCAAAGTCTTGACAGACCGACCGACACAGTGGGATTGGTTTCCCTAATATTTTGTCAGGTATACGCAAAGGGGTGTATTCTCGTACTTTCGCCCGATGCTCGCCGGCCCTTGCGAAATGCATCGAGCGCGTTGCTAAAGAGCGCGCATCCAGTTTCACAATAGGCTCGCCAGGGTCGCGGGGTCACCATTTCACAAGTGATCACTCGTGACGTGCGCCTTTCCAATCCCGCCGGGCTGCGGGCTCGTGAGGTCACACACTCGAAGTCTCGAAGTCCTCTTCCCAACCGCGTGGCTCATTGAATATTCCGATCGGAGGTCGCCGCTAAGAGCGAAAGCAGACATTCGGTTTCAAATGGGCCGACTACCGAACAACTAAGCCGCATAGTCTGCGGACTTGCATAGTAAAGCTTTGGTCTTTTATAACAACGCTGCGGTATACGGTATGCGGCGTTTGCTCTTTGCCGCAGACGCATACTGCTACGACACAAGAGGTCACTCCACTAGTTTTTGATACGATGATTGTGTCCGACGCCGCATACCGTACACTGCAGCGTTGTGCGTTACGATCACGAGACCAAAGCTTAAACCCGTCCCAATAAGCTATACTTAGTTGGCCAACTTTTTAGTTGTACGATTTAGTTGGAAAGATGTGCGGGCTATCATAAGTTTCTATGACTATTGGTAGGTACAATCTGCAATTTCGACGACCAACTTGAAATCGTATGTCTTTAATGCTACGGCCACACTGTCGCAGTAACGCGAGGATTTGCGTTGTCGCGCGCTACACTTATGGCCAAAAAATCGCCCTATCGCGCGAATAATATGAATGCCTTGGGTGTCGGTAAGTTGCCGCACATCAGAGGGTTTTGCCGCGAAAGTTCGTGCTGTTGGGTACACTGCGAGGTTCTGGATTATAGCGACGTTTGTTTGATGTGCCTTCGTCAGTTTTGTCGCGACAACGCGTACATGGATCTTCGCCTACAAGTCAGCATACATACATACGTCACGCCTTTCTCCCGCAGGGGTAGGCAGAAATCACTTCTTTCCACTTGCTCCGATCCTTACTTGCTTCTTTCGCTTCATCCAATCTCATTAATGTCTTGATGGCCTTTGCACCTGGCCCTTCTTCAATAGACTTTATGTCACACCTGACCATATTGAGTATAGAACCGTTCACATGTGTTTTTTGCAGCACAGCCGACTTGTGTACAGTTCTATACTCAATGTATGAGCCACTACTAATTCGGTAAGACTCATCCTGCAATAGAAACGTGCAGTAAGATGCCGTGTGAACCCAGTCTTCAACTACAAGTGTGGCCGTAGCATAACACATACATACATAAATCACGCCTATATCCACGAAGGGGTAGCCAGAGGTGAACTAGCACCCACGTAGCACAATGATCTCGAATTGTGCGTCAAAGCCTTTGCAGCATCTGACGGGGACGGTGGTGTTTCGAATTGTCTACTGGAAATAATTGGGGAGTGTAAAGAGAAGACCTGGAGCGGTGGCCAACGTTCCTTTGTGAGCACACACGGTGTGGGAGCGTGCTCGGAATTCGTACAGAGTACAGAGCTCTCGTGTCGTGCGGCAGGTGCGGCGGCCCGGGGCCGGTGCGGACTTTTTCACGACCTACATGATCGCCGGATCGTGGTACCGTACATACATCACATATATACAGACATACATGTATGTATGTATATACGTACGAACCTAACTCGGAGGACGCACAAATGCTTTAGTTGCGCCAGGGGCGGACCGAGGGCGGAAAAGCGCCCTCTGTACTTTTTAATGTCACGACACTGGAAGCGACTGCCTCCACATCTCGACAACGATATCACCCCTAATAGATTGGAAAATTTTAAATTTATTTATTATTTTGGGTTGTCTTTCTGATTGTCGCTTTTTTTCATCGTCTTTTCTTTATTTTATTGCACGCTGAGGATCGTAGGTATGTGGCGGAACGGTCTGATTTATATTGACTCTCCGTTATTGCATGAATGCGCCCCCTTTCTTCAATGACAGTAAGCATTTTATCATGCATGTCTTTTTTTCTATTATACAACAAACAAGACATACAGTATTTTCGGTGGTTATACAATTATACTCTGTCGTGTCCCGTGTGGGTACCCTTCACCCGTCCCTGGCTGCTTGTGGAGTTAATCGATAACAAGCGCACGTGTTATAGCCCCGGGTTCTGAGGCTCTAGTTCGTGCCTGGTTGGTTTTATTCTGAGAGCTTTGTCTCTTTCACACTTCCCTCCAGACCCGCAGATGGAAATGAGAAATTGTTGTTGAATTTGTTGAAGCTTTTGAAACAATTTAACTAAACTACAAGACTGTTTTTCGCAATTGAACATGACATTGACATGGATTTATAATATCATCTACACAGGAATCGATCTAGTGTTACGGTACATACCGTGAAAGGCGAATGCTTAGTGAAATGGTGTGGTGGCGCGGCCCTGAGTGCGTGCCTGGCTAGTTTCAGGTCACGGGCGGCAGGGCGCTACACCCGCTCCCCGGGATACACGTTAGCGTCAAAAGTCGATCGATAACTTCAGCCAGTAATTAGGCATAACTCGTACTACACGAAACTATGCTATGCTACACTATAATATAATACTCACTGCTATGGTTAATGGTGGGTTTGGCCTTTTTGGTATTGAGTAATCACTCGTAACTTTTTTTTCTTAATATGCTATCTTAACTTTTCGAAAAGTATTTCTGTATTTGTAATTGAGTGGATTTCTATTATATTTTATTGAATTTCGACTTGCAACACTCATTTCACATAGAACGCAGGACCTAAACTCCCTTATATAAAAGCGCAAAAAGTTATCGAAATTCCTTTTTTCCTAAGTCGAGGAAAATGTCAATGCCAAACAGCTGTGTTTACATAACCCATAATGAAATCCAACGGCCAGCCTTTAGATTTTTTATTAATGATATGGAACAAACACGTTTTGATCACTAAAAAACATTTCACCATCCTTGCTTAGTTGATGTGGAAAAAGAAAATTCGTTGATTTGAATTATGTATAGTATTGTTATGTGACGTCTGCATTGCAGGACACGTCATGTTTTTTCTTGGGATAGAAAGACGGTGAGAATGGTACATAATAATATGTACATACATAAATCAGGTCTATCCATCCCCGAAGGGGCAGGCCGATTAAGACCCACGTTTCGCCAATTATGTTAGGTCTCGAGGCGAGCCCATTGCCACCTAACGGGCACGTAAATCGCAGTATACTTATGCTAAGTGGTATAAGAGGAACGCTGTTACCCATTACTCATCGCTGCCTTAACCCTTCGTCGCCTTGTACGACACCCGCAGGAGGGATTGGGGGTGGTGACAATTGTATTCTGCTCTGCCGTCACCACACGGCCTATAATATACCTACCACACACGGTTGCAGTGCGAATGGTAAAGTGCTAAATACTGCACTTTGGATGTTAAATACCGCACAAAGAATTAACTAAAACCCAAATAACGGTGTCAATTGACCGCAAATCGTGATGACAATAACTTTATCCCGTCAACCACCACACACTAATTGATAGTAAACTGTGTCAAAGTGCGTCAAGTTAAGTAAGCGATTAATCAAATGACGTATAACATCAGAATAAAAGTGGGAACAAGCGCAATTACAATAAATAAGTACGCAGTACGCCGCGTAGGGGAAGGCTCCCAAAGAGGGCGCTTTGCCTGAACTGGCCGCTCAATCGACATAGTGTGTTGCATTACATACATACAAACATAAATCACGCTCATTTATCCCCGAAGAGGTAGGCAGAGGTAAATTCACATCCACGTTTCGTCAATGTTAGGTCCCATGTGAAGAGCCTATTGCCATCTATCGGGCACGTAAATCGCAGTTAGGTAGGTATATCGCTAGGTTATGTAAGAGGAACGCCGGTTACTCAGTGCTACCGTAACCCGTAGTCGCCTTGTACGACCCCCGCGGTTGAGATTAGGGGTGGTGACAATTAAGTTCTACTCTGCCGTCCGTCACCACATGGCTATGTATGAAATATGTATACCTATTGGTATTAGTATATTTAGCAGCATCTTTAAAATTAAAATAATCAAAAAAATTGCTTACGTCAGATAGCCTGTCTGATGAACTCGATGGCGCATAATAAGTAATGTTTGCTAAGGTTGGTCATTGGATGGGTGATCAAAAACATATTATGTCGAGTTCCTCCGTGTTTCGGAAGGCACGTTAAACCGTTCCGGATGACATTGGTGTATCCGCCAATCCGCACTGTGCCAGAGTGGTGGGTAACATTCTTTTCACTTCTCATGCTCTGAAAGTGCTCATTTGTGCAGGATATAGGCTGCACAAAATCGAATTTTGTGCTCTAGAGCATTAACGTATCTACTCATAAATGTGTCTATATTAAGGCAAAGAAAATGAGCCATGCAGCCAAACACAATGAGAAATTCAGAGATAGAATTTGTTATATTTTAATATTTACTTAAATTTATTTGCCTAATGTGTTTTTTTAAGATATAAAAGATATTAAAATTTTAATTCAAGTAGGTACGGTAGGTTATTAAATTAATTTACGAAAATTATTATTTCAAAATTAATTTAATACTTTGCTGTATAGGTCTGCAGCCCAAACCTAATATCACTGGAAAAAAACTTTTCCTTCGGTATCGAAAACTGTACTAATTTTAGTTTCAATTTTAAGAAATGTTATGATAAATTACTGTTTTATTTCCTCGCAATCGAAGTGAAAAGCAGAGTTTCTAACTCGTCCACAAAACCATTTTTATCCTCGACATTACTATCAGCCCTCGCCTTCAGCTCGGGCTGCTAAAAGTCTCGGACAAAAATGATTCGTTTTGTGCACTTGATGGAAAATCTACTAATATTTTGTTCCATCCGTGGGGAGTGGGGAAGGCCTGGCAGGCCCAGCAATGGGGACATTAAAGGGCTGGTTTCGTAAGAGAGAATGGGCCATAACCACGCTGACCCATTGACGGGTATTCACGACCGACTATAGCCGGGACCAACGGCTTAACGTGCCTCTCAAAGCACTGATGTACTCGGGAGTATTGTTTTTATTAGCCATCCGATAAACGGCCTCTTCGCACTGCTGTTCCTCTGGTACCAAGAAGTGTTTCCTATAGAATGAGTTTAGTCACCGGGCGGCCATGCCCTTTTAAGGTCAGCCATCGCGGGAATCGCTTTGTTAACCAAATTACTAAAATGAAAGGGTTTTCGCCGGCAAATGTCACATGATCTAATTTATGGGGAAAGAAAGTCGGTGTTGGCCCGGTGGCTGAGTTTTTATTTGTTGTTTTAATTCTTGCCTTTTTAGGGAAGGCAAAGAGATCTAGCGCGCTCAGCCATGTCTTTAGTTATATTTTTCTTGAACTCAACATTAAAATATGGGTCTATCTTAGGCAATCGCATAAGATAATACTGGAATCGCAGCTGATTACGTTTCTTCGCTAGCTTAGCTCTCAGACGCCGTTGTCTGCATTTCTGCAATGGGCAATGAAGCGTGTCGCGCCACGTCTCCTTGTCGCCGTCAGTTGGTCGCCGTGCCGCAACGCGCCATTTCTGTATTCCACACCCAACATAGCAAACGCATATATAGGGCGTTCCAACGCTATGCAACATGCGGAAAAAGCATCTTAAATACCTATTGTAGATAGACAATTTTACCGCAGTGTGGTGATGGCAGAGTAGGAGAATACAATTTTCACCACCCTAAATCTTTCCCGTGGGTGTCGCACAAGGCGACTAAGGATTAATCAGTGATGAGGCAATGTACTGCGAATTTTGTGCCCGATAAATGGCAATAGGCTCGCCACCTATTACATGGGACCTAACATAATTGGCGAAACGTGGCTGCTAGTTCACTTCTTCCTACCCCTTGGGGGATATAGGCGTGATTTATGTATGTATGAACAATTTTACTCAAAGGTCGTCAAGATCGTCTGTCTGAACCGTGCTTCGAACCCGCCTAATATAGGCAGCATCTCAAATAAGAGGAAAATTATGTCATCTTATTCACTTTCATGTGGCCGTAGTACGACATCCTGTATATTGTTATTTTATAATTATGAACAAGCACTACACATTTCAACTAAAACAACATTTTTTGATCTTAATGACTGTTTAGGTTACAGGTTTCCAACCTTTTTATTTCATACTGAAATTCATACACATCAGGTATATCACGCCTTTCTCCCACAGGGGTAGGCAGAGATCACTTTCCCTTGCTACGGCCCCTGCAGGCATACGTCTTTCGCTTAATCCAATCTCATTAATGTCCTCATTCATATCTGTCGGTTTCAGGTAGCCTTGACCTAGCCCTTTTTTAATATGCTTTCAATTTAATTATGAAAGATCCCACTAGGCCTCCCCTCTTCCGATTCCTCCATTAAAATTTGTCATGTACATTATATAAATCCTTTATGGCATTTCTTTCACTCATCCTTTCTACGTGACCAAACCATTCGAGTGACTCTTTCTCAACTCTTGTCATTTCGTACGTTCTTTCAAAGCAAATTCAGATCTTCCGAATCTAAACCAATGTGAGGAAATGTTATACATTGTGCTTATGAAAGTACCTATAATCATTTTATTTTATTAAATAAATATATAGATGGTATAGATAGGTGGTATTGACAATCTATAGCGCCAAACGCGAAGATGTAGTTTTAAACTGTTACATGTGTGCATAATCTGTGGCGCCTGTAAGCGCGGGAAATATGATTTTTAATTATTTTATTCTCAACACTTATTTTATCATTATGAACGTTACAATTACTTACCTACTAATTAATTACCACCATAACTGAAACCCAAACAACCATCATCACCAGCCCTCCAGTATCATTAACACACTTTATTAAAAGTACGTACTTACACTTTGTAAAAAGTTTCCAACTGGTATTTAATGTTGTCACGGTTGATTTACTCAAACTTCATTTACTTATTTAAGTACTAGAGCCCTGTTTTTATAAATATTACAGACCTTTCGTAGATTTCTGATCACAGATAACAGTGATAATAGTAGATTTTCCATCAAGTGCACAAAACGAATCGTTTTTGTCCGAGACTTTTTTTGACAGCCCGAGCTGAAGGCGAGGGCTGATAGTAATGTCGAGGATAAAAATGGTTTTGTGGACGAGTTAGAAACTCTGCTTTTCACTTCGATTGCGAGGAAATAAAACACTAGTTTATCATAACATTTCTTAACATTCAAACTAAAATTAGTACAGTTTTGAATACTGCAGGAAATTGTTTTTCCCATAGATGTTGGCTTGGGCTGCAGACCTCTACAGCCAAATATTCAATTAATTGTGAAATAATAATTTTCGTTAATTATTTTAATAACCTTCCGTACCTACTTGAATTAAAATTTTAATATCTTTTATGTCTTAAAAACACATTGGGCAAATAAATTTAAGTAAATATTTAAAAAAATTAAATTCTATCCCATAATTTCTTATTGTGTTTGGCTGCATGGCTCATTTTCTTTGCCTTAATATAGACACATTTATGAGTAGATACGTTAATGCTTTAGAGCACAAAATTCGATTTTGTGCAGCCTATAGCCTGCACAAATAAGCACATCAGAGCATGAGAAGTGAATAGCTTATTATATTCTCCGTATGCAGTTGGGTGGTACTAACATATTGTATTCGCATCCTATGTAATAGGGGTCCATCAATCGAAAACTGTTGCCAAATGGGCAGGATTTGAAATAAAAAAGCAGCGAGCGCACATTATGCCACGAGATGGTTTTTTAAGTGGCATAACAGGTTTCGGCGGCAATTATAATGAAACACCAAAATTATACACCGTTGACGCAAGTATCTGATACAACTATTAACACACCAGCCATGGGTGTTCTCCTGATGACGGTTGTCAGGGGGTAATCATGACGGACGTGCACATAAAATAAAATAATATATTTATTGGACAAAAAAAAAACAATTGTTTAGTCATTTAATTTTGTTGGAAACTTGAAACACTGTAATTTTACTAATACAATATTATGCTGGGCCGTAAATGTAATACTTAATTTAACAAGTAACTGCTGTGTAAATGTGACAATATTAAAATGACATTATATCTTTTTAGGGGGATATTTCCTACAGTCGCTTGCTTGATGTTTAGTGACTTGTTAGAAGAGTTATTGTGTTTTATTTAATTTTCATTGTTGAGATAAAAAGTCGCCTACTACATTTTTATGCTAAAAATAGTCGTCATGCACAACATGCCTCTCCCCCTCCCTCCTATGTCCGACGTAGGAGGTGCATTCTCCAATTAGTCCAATTTTGGCATAACAATCTGGTGCAATTATTAGTTTATAAGTTTTGTTGCGATCGAAGTTATTGACAAGATAATAATATCGAAATGGAGGCGCGGCCGCCATTGTTCCTAAAAAGTGCCATGTGCTCGCGACACGACAAATGCCGTGTATTTGTAAACTGAGGAGCAGCCCTACAATTATGACAAACGGTTCGTCTCGCTCGCGGGCTGTTTGCCGTCCCGCTCTGGCCACGTGGAAACCCGCCACCTGGCAACACCTGGCATCCACATCAGCGGGCCTAGCACGGGGACGTGGACAAGTCTCTCTCCACCACTTGTCCACAGTGTTTTGTCTCGGGATTTAGTGGGAGTTAGAGCGGGAGGAAAAGATTTTCTTTCCCCCGAAGGAGATGTGTCCACGTCTCGTGCTACGGGTACAGCTCGGCCGAGCCATGTCTTGGAAACTGTTGATGCTCGAACCGTCAGAGAGGTTTTGCACTACGTCCGATACGAATCCGTGAAAATATGGCCCGTAGTAGCCGTAGAACTATTTCTATGGTACCTTACGCATTGATTACGAACGATCTCGGTCATCCGATTTCTTTCCGTCAATTCATGAAAGTATTCCAAAAGATGGCTCCTGAATTGTCCGAGTTTTCTAGATCAATATAATTTTTCACGGATTCGGACCGGATTCGGATCGAACAGCTATCAGGGCAGTTAATAAATAGAAATATTTAATAAATATTATTTTACACTCACACCTATCGTCTAGCTAGCCCAAAGTAAGTAGCCGAAGCACTTGTGCTATGGATACTAGATGTAGGAAAATATTTTTTAAATTATCATAATAATTATGTAATAAATGTTGAAAATATACTACATAAATATATACACAACCATGACCAAATATTTGTGTTCATCACAAAATTTTCCCCTACCAGGATTCGAACCTGGGACCTCTTGGCCAATACCCAGCGATCTGAGTATTCGACCAAGCCGGCCGGCAAGTTAGGTTTAGTCTGACGAAAGTGAAGGTATTCAGTACCTACTGCCAAAGTGACGAACTCGCCGGCCGCGAGCGCTCATAAAATATTAATACAATTCATTCATAAATATTTTATTGTGCCAATAAAATGTGGTCTTTTTGCGCGAGTGAGCTTTTTTATGTGTGAGCGCGCCGCGTTTTTTATCGCGCATCCATTTGAACAGTGTCAATAATGAGTGGATGCGGCTCTACTACGGTTTGTTTACAAAATATAATTTGTGCCGGCTCGCGGCAGGCCGCAATGGAGGCGTAATTGGCATCGGAGCGCCTTGGCCGCCGCCGCCTTGCGAGGCACCACCACGGGTGCAGTTGTCTTTATCGTGTTCTGCGGGGGGTTTGGAGTTCAAAAAATCTGCGTTTCGTAGTACCCCGATTCTTCTTATGTTTTCATATTTTATATATATATGTATGCCTGGTCGGGGAACAACAGATGCCATTTTCGCACTTCGCCAACTGTGCGAGAAGTACAGACGTGCACATAAAAACTTGCACATGGTTTTTATAGACCTCGAAAAGGCATACGACCGGGTACCTCGTAAGGTTTTGTGGTGGGCCCTGAAGGAGAAAGGCGTGCCTGGGAAGTATGTGGAGTTGATCCGAGTTATGTACAGCAGATGTAGTACCCAAGTCCGCTCTACTGCTGGTACTACTACCAGCTTCAATGTGGCAGTCGGCTTGCACCAAGGTTCGGCTCTGAGCCCGTACCTCTTCCTGTTAATATTGGACGCCCTGACGTCGGATATACAAGAGGAGGCTCCTTGGTGCATGCTTTTTGCGGATGACATTGTGCTGGTAGCGGAGAATGGCCTAGAGATCCAGAACAGATTGGAAGAATGGCTACAGAGGATAGAGTGTGTTGGACTTAGAGTGAGCCGGACCAAAACAGAATTTATGTTTTGTGATTTTGGTGGAGACTCTGGTCCAATACCCATTAATCTAGCCGGAAAGCCTCTGCCAGTCTGTTCCAATTTTCGGTACCTAGGTTCATTTGTGCAAGCAGATGGGGAGATCGATCGGGAAATTACAAACCGGATCAACGCAGGTTGGATGAAATGGCGACAGGTCACAGCAACTACATGCGACCCAAGAATGCCACTGAAACTAAAAGGAAAGATCTATAAGTCTGTTATAAGACCTGTCGTTATGTATGGATCGGAATGTTGGGCTGTGAAAAAGACGGATGAAAGAAAATTGCATGTGGCAGAGATGAGAATGTTGAGATGGATGTGCGGAGTGACAAAAATGGACAAAATACGGAATGAGTACGTAAGAGGGAGTCTGAAAGTAGCGCCAGTAACAGAGAAGATGAAAGGGAGCCGTTTAGCTTGGTTTGGACATGTTATGAGACGTGATGCCATGAATGTGAGTAAGAAAGTTATGGACATGAATGTTGATGGATGTCGAAGTAGAGGAAGACCACTGAAAAGATGGATGGATTGTGTGAGGTGTGATATGAAGGTGATGGATGTGAATGAGGAGATGACGAGTGACAGAAGAGAATGGAAAAAGAGGACATACTGCGCCGACCCCAAATAGTATGGGATAAGGGCAGGGCGATGATGATATATATGTAGGTACCTAATCACGTCAAATTTGTTTCTGGATGTGTAAACACAGCGGAATTTCAGGCAATTTTTAAAGGTTTTTTAATTTTGATACCTTTTTTAATTTGTCCGTTTTTAATTAATTTATGCAAAAAAAGGAAAACATATGGACGTGCCAATAGTGGCCATATATGAATACATTCGACAAAAAAATTATTATTCTACTGGCTTTATCCAGGGACGATGTTTGTATGGAAAAATGGCCGTTGTGTCTCCTCTAAAGCCAGATCCAGACGAGTGCAACGCGTAACTGTAATCGAACGTGTAACGTAACACGAATTCTACGTTAGGACGGCACTACGAGCGTAACAGTAACTCGTGTGGACGTAGAATTCGTGTTACCGTCACACGTTAACATTACACTGAGATTCCCGCGATATAGGCCCGTGGTGAATGGGAAGCGTGCGATGCGCCTCTCATTGCTGCGCCCGATGAATACTTGAAATAGAAGCGATCAGCTGTTGCCCCCCTCCTCCGCCCCCGCTGGACCCCCCGCCCCCGCCGCGCCCCCGTCCGCGGATTGATTCCAATTACCTCGCAGACACGGGAGTTGTAAAAGTTGAGAGGCGCGCGTTTGTTATTCCGCACATTGTTGCGCCGCCGTTTGTCGTACCGGCTGTTTACATTTTCTCTGTGGCCGCATGCTCCATTCATGGCGGCGGAATTGGCTTTATTTATTCGCGATCGGGGCAACGAGTTCGCGGCTCGTCTACCGAGTGCAATACATGCAATAATCACGCTTATATCCCCGAAGGGGTAGGCAGAGGTGAAATAGCACCCACGTTTCGCCAAATGTTAGGTCCCGAGGGAGCCTATTGCCATGTATCGGGTACCTAAGTCGCAGTATATTGCTAGGTGTTATAAGAGGAATGCTGCTGCCTTTACCATTAGTGTGCAATAGCTTGTGGTAATAACGTGTCCAATTATTAAGACGGAAACTTATCTTCTTCTCCATTTTTTCTTCACCCTGTCTGTTTCCAGTCTATCTGGGGTCGGCGCAGTGTGTTTCCTCTTCAATTCGTATCGGTCAGACGTCATCAAGCCATACATTCCCTTTTGTTAATATCATCTATCACACCGTAAAGGTGCTAGTGATGAATGAATGTATAGAAAAGAGACGGAACGGACCATGTCGGAGAAACCTATTAACGGAGAGAGTGATTGGAATGACAGACAACATTCCAATCCACACTGCGCCCACCGCATGCATTAACTTGTGGTAATGGGGGAATCCCGCCGGATCAACTGTTTTGAGAGCCTCTGAGGTGGCCTAGCCCAACTCGAGTGTCCAATTATTAAGATGGAAACTTACCTGCTTCTGCCTACCACTATCCCGCTCTAGGCGGGGTCGGCACATATTTTCTTCTACCACTCTTCTCTATCCTTCACCCGTTTTTCATTCCCTATCATATCATCCTGTGTGAAGAAGCCATCAATCTCTTCCATTCTCTTGGTCTTCCTCTCCTTTGCTGTCCTTCAATGGTCAAACCTAATATTGTTTTTATTTATTAAGACGGAAACTTGTGAAATCGCTAAATGTGTGATGGATGCTAGATAAGTTTTACTGAATGGGTTCATATATGAATTACGTACCTATCATAAATACATCATAATAGTTTATTACATAATTAGGGTGACTTGAAATAAACACTGAACTGATTGAAATAATAATTGATTACATATAGTCACTTGAAATATACACTCCTAAATGAACAATAGAGGCGCGTGTATCGATTGAAGTAGGTCCCATACTCTGAGCGGAGTGCGTAGTAATATAGGTGCAGCTGTCTAAATGTATATAGACTGAGTCGTGTACGTCGGTGTGTGCGCAGGGAGGAGGGCGACGAGAAGCCGAAGCCGGCGGAGAGCCAGGACGACGGCTACGAGACCAGCAACAGCGGCGAGGCGGCGCGGCGCAAGCCGAGCAGCGCGGCCGGCTCGCCCGCCGCCGGCTC
>OZ008363.1:153633-542980 GCA_963931975.1 Cataclysta lemnata
GACCCCCTCGCGACGACCCCCTCGCGATGACCCCCTCACGATGACCCCCTGCCCGCAGGCGCACTACCTGTCGGCGCCGCCCCTGCTGGAGCTGCACAAGAGCGGCGTGGGCGAGCCGGGCGTGCCGGCCGTGCCGTCGGTGCCGTCCGTGGGATTCGGCGGCTTCTGCTAGGCGCCGCTCTAGGCTAAGACGGAATCACATACGTAATAAAGACATATACGGTAACGCTAGGCTGCGGATGGTGGAGTTTCACACTTGTAACGGACAACTTGGGAATATTTCTAGTCTGATTAGTTTACGCGCGAGCGAGCGTTCGGCGCCCCGCGCCGCTCTCTGCTCGCTGTCCTCTCACGTTACGTTTCGTCGGTCGTTCGTCGCTAAATTATGTGTTTAAAAGTTAAAATGAAATCAACAGGGTATTTAAGATTGCTTAAGGTATTATTTTATATTTATTGTTGGGGTCCGCGCACCTGACGTTTTGATACGAGTCACGCGTTTGATGTCAATTTCGCATAATCTGTAAAGGTAGGAATCGTTTGCCTGTGAATTTGTGTATACATTGTTTTGATAAGTTATTTTTTATTGTGTTTTTAGACTTATTTTTTTGTTAGGAGGCGCGCGCCCGTTGATTTGGTCTCTCCACTGGCAGTGTGTTGTGATGGTGCGTGGAAGCTAGGCGTCACTGTGGACGCGGACTATACTATTGTACTTAGCTATTTGAATTTTACTCTCTGTCCGACTTGTATTCGCTTGGAAAGATTTTTAGATCTGATAGGTAACGGGGGACAGATTGTCCGGTGAGTTTTTTTTTTCAAGTAAGAGTGCTGCAGTCTTTTTGACAGAACGGAACGGTTTAACACTTTAAGGGACAGGCCCGGTAGTATGTTCTCGTGAAAATATTTTCTCGTGGTGTCACTACTCGTATTCCTACTGTATTTTTCATATGAAAAAATAATCAAAAAGTATTGTTTTCCTGTGTTACTGTGTGCTAAGTATAGCATGATTAAATTGAACGATTGTTGGATCCTAAGCTAGTAGATAGACACATTTGCCCACAGACAGCATCTCTGAATTTATCAGAGAATTTCTATTGCACAGTATGTAGGGGCTTATTTAAAGGAGCATTTATGACAGTAATTTATTTGCATAATCATGACAGTCGAAATGAATGGCTTCGATCCGCCGACACACACGGCACAGTTCCAACAGCATTTATTACTATTTATTTTATGCAGTGCAAGCATTTGATAATATTGAAGGATTTATTTTGAAGAAATTATCCTTATTCTTTCCTTTCTTGTTCTTGTCCTCTCTTGCACAAATGTAGAAATAAGTCAGGAATATTAGCAGCGGACGCGGGTTCGATTCCCGCCTCAAGATCATAATTTTTCGAAATTCATTTTCTAACCACCAAAATCTTTGTACTAATTTTTCTAACATTTACATAATGTTAAAATTAAAATCGAACAGGAATATTTTGGTGATACTTCGAGAAAATGGGCCTCCTATGGGGGGTTGGGGTGGTTCGCCCCCGACTCGGACTGTCCTAGCGAGTGTTGACGCATGTTGCGAGACGCGCAGGGGCGTAGAGGCGCAGGGGCGAAGCGCGAGAGGCGCAGGGGCGAAGCGCGAGAGGCGCAGGGGCGAAGCGCGAGAGGCGCGGCAGCGGAGCGCCGAGTGAGCGCTCGCCCCCCGGGGGCGGCCGGGGCGGCTTCGTCGGTCATCAGAACCTCGATTATGTAAGCCCCTTTTCGTGTACCTGTCACTCTCACACTTTGCGATTATTCTCAAAGAATGAGAGAGCTAGGTAGACGAAAGCGATTGAGAGGCTTACGTAATAACCCCGCCGGGTACCGGCCCGTGACGTCACCGCCACGGCGCTGAGGCGTGACGTCACCGTCGGCGACCGGTCCAGAACCGGGGACTAATGGGGTTCCGAGACGGTCTAGCAGCTAGCTTGGCGTAAAGCATGTAGATCTGTGTGTTCCTGTTTCCTGTTGCTTGGTCAAACAAATGAAACAAAAAAACAGAAAATCCTAAATGCTTAACTCAAGCATCAAGCAAAACATTGTAGACGGTAAAAATGCTTGAAGTAAGCTAAAATCTACGTGCTTGACGTCAAGCTACTTAACCGTCTCGGAACCCCCGTACGACCCGTTCCAATATTCTATCAACAGTTGAAGATGACGTGCTACAGTTAAGTTGCTTAGCACCTTCTGTTATTTATCATAATAATAATAATATAACAAAAAATGGCAGGCAACTAAACTTAAGTAAGCTCACTTTGAACTGTAGAGGCGCAGGGGGCGAGGCCCCGAGACGAGCCGCCCCGGCCGCGCCCCGGGCTTAGGCTAAGGGTCTATCAACGAGTTAGTGTTAGGTCTGGGCCGACCAGTGTACGTATTGAGTCGCTCAACTATTTGTACAGTATGTATATTTTTGTAAAATTCATTCTTACTGGTGGCAATATTATAAAATTTTAAAATTTATCTCTAATATTAATTAACTAGTACAATTATTGTTAACTAATTGTTTTGTGAACGGATTCTGTTTTGTGTTGACGCTGTGCGGCGGACGCGCGCGGCCTCGGCGGAGGCCCAGGGCTGCGGGCCCGGCTCGCCTGTACCGTGGCTCGTCTGCCGGGGGTGATTTTGTATTTTAGTAGTGGAAATAGTTAAACAATTCAAGGGCCGTGCTATGAGGCCAGTCCACGGTACTCGCTGACCTCTATTATACTAGTACGCTGGACTGTAGATTGTCATCCAAAACATGAAGCAAATTGGATTATCGCCATCTTGGCGCTGATGGCACTGGTGTGCGAAGGTGAACGTCCACGGTACTAATATTAGTGATGCATTTGTAATGTCAAATACAAGCAGCAAACGTCAAATTCAGTACCCATGCCGCTCGATATGGCGCTTCAAATCGCCACAAGAAACATTTGTCATCTAACTGGAAGTATTCAGTCCAGCGTATTGATATAATAGAGGTCTGGGCCGAGGCGCCCTGGGGCGGAGGCCGAGGCCGCGGGCGCCGCGCGTCGCTTGGTTGTGAATAGAGTCGCCTGTAGCCCCGCCTCCCCCTCCCCGCACCCCTCCCGCTCCCTCCCCCTCCCCCAGTATCCGAGCACTTCATCGGTATCGCAGTACTGTCGTGCCAAAACATACTGATGCAGGAACTCCAAGCAATAACGTTACGATGTAGTCTCTAAAGCAATAATGTCGCCGGTGCTCCCCCGCCCCGCCCTGTCGTCGGCTGTCGTCGGCAATCGTCGGCGGTCGTCGGCTCCTACCGGCGCGGCGGGCCGAGCGGGCGTCCGGCGCGACGGAGTTCGGTCCTAGCTCAATTTTATTGATACTTAATTATGATTATTGTATACTTGTAGTAGCTTGTTATTCCCCGTTGAAAGCGCGGCGCGGGCGGGCCGAGGCGCTTCGCCCCCGAAGGGCGGAGGCCCGCGACCCGCCCCCGCCCCGCGCTCACCGCCAGCCGTTACAATCGACTTGATATGTTTGTACAGTTTTAACGATACTTCTCGTAGCGAATTAAGCAAAAAAAAATATTTTTAGTATAATAAGATCTAATCGAATTACAATATAGTGTATCATAAAGTACTCGAGGTCGTCTTTTTAACTATCCGTTTCGACTTTGTATGAGAACATGTGAGTTTTATTTAATATTAATGTCTCATCTGAAACTGACTCCGTGAAATAATGTAATTAGAATTTAAACTGGAAGAATTTTAAATAATAAAGTACGACATAATAATGGTTAAGTAATGTATTATAAATAGTGGTAAGGTAAAAAGTTATTAACATTGTATGGAAACATTGTGACAAAATTATAGTCATTTGTAATATTATACTGTTGTTTTATTGATTGCATGCAGTATCGCGTCATGGAAAATGAAAACTTTGGTATTATGAAGAGGACTATTAGATTTTAATTTCAACAAACAACAACAAACACGACGTATAGTAATTAAGTACCGAACGCACGCTATTTGTAAAAATATCTGCTTTGGAATGTTTGAATTTTATTTCTACACTGCGAGGGTATCCGTTGGCTTACAACGTGAAGTGTAAAGGTTAGAAGAATTTCGGCAAGTTAATTAGTGTGTCTTGGTTGGCCGAGCGGTCAGGCACCTGCCCGGATAGCAGCGGACGCGGGTTCGATTCCCGCATCAAGACCATCATTTTTCTTCTAATTTTTCTTCTGAACTTCTAACCACCATCTTTGTATTATGAAGAGGAGGCAGATGAGACTAGTGCTCATTTAACTTAATGTTTATTAAGAAGATGCAGTGCACCTCATTCACAATTTTGACTGGAGTGCCGACTGATTACCACCCAGTACATATTCTCTAAAGGCATGCTTCAATATTATATCGACAGTTGAAGATAGACGTAGCACAGTTTAGTTGCTTAGCAACTTCTGTTATTTATGGTAATTTAACAAAAAATTTAAGCAACTGAACTCGAAACCTCAACAAGGCCGAATCCCCGAACAGGGCCGGCCCTATTCCGGGGATTCTGGGTAAGGCGCAGTATGTTTCCTCTTCGATTCATATCGGTCAGACATCTAGCCATCCACTCCCTGTTGATTCATATCATCCACACCGTAAAGGTGCTAGTGATGAATGAATGTATAACGTAACGGACCATGTCGAGAGATCGATGAACAAAGAGACTGGTCGGAATGACAACATTCCAACTTCCCCACAGTCCCCACTATATTACTTTTCACTATGACTCCAACCTGTACTGCTCAAGGTTTTGCAGTACGGGTAGGAAGTTGGAAGTTTAATCATACATACATAAATCACGCCTGGGATGGTTTGGTCATGTTATGCGAAGAGATGACAGCTATGTTGGCAGAAGAATGTTAGGCATGGACGTGGAAGGACGTAAAAGGAGAGGAAGACCAAAGAAGAGATGGATGGACTGTGTAAAGGAGGATATGATAGCGAGAGGGGTGGATGAGAAATTAGTGAAGGATAGAGAGAAATGGAAGAAGAAAACATGTTGTGCCGACCCCGCCTAGAGTGGGATAAGGGCAGGAAGAAGAAGACATAAATCACGCCTATATCCTTGAAGAGGTAGAGGTGAATTAAACGCACCCTTTTCGCCAATTAACTGTTGATGGATGAAACTCGCAGAAGAAGTGAAGAAGAAAAAGCGCCCTATTTAAGTGGACCCTTCACATCTTTAAGTCCTGCCTAGTTGTGCCTGGGCACCGGTGGCACCGCCCTATTTACACGACACTGAGGCCTAGTTCTTCGTAGTTTGTATGGGAGAGGTTCATTCAATTGCTATCTCTGAAATTCATATTCGTTCATGATGATGAGGGGTATGATCATAGGCGTTAAAGATGTTTAACATAATCATAGCCTCATCAAAAAATTTGTTTGCAGCTCCCAGAAAAATTTATAAAAGTACAAGGTACGGCAGGTAAGAAACATCTTGGAAAATTTGAACGTAGTGCGCCAATTACTAGAGTGCGTTTCATCTTATAGTTCCTATGCCGTCATGTTGGTAGTATTGTAAGAAAATTCAGGGTTTCTTTTATCAATTAATACATACATACATACATAAATCATGCCTATATCCCCTAAGGGGTAAGCAGAGATGAACTAGCTTCGCCATTTATGCTAGGTTCCATGTAATAGGTGGCGAGCCTATTGCCATTTATCGGGCACAAAAGTCGTAGTAAATAGCTAGGTGGTATTCTTAGTGGTCGTTTAATCGTTATTAGTACTATTTATTTAGTTATATAACTAAAATAAATATATTTATCCAACACTTCATAAAACTGATACTGGTAACCCAATTTAATGGCGGCAATCCGAACTTGTACACAATAATATGGATTAAGCAGGACCGCCTTACTTTTTTCACGTTCACAAAAGACCTTAGCTTTTAACACAATTAATCTTTCATCACTTTTCAATGTTTATACATGATTTTCCCAAAGATTTTTTCTAGAACATAAAAAAAACCTCCAAATATGACTTACGCGTTGATGCTGTTGACAGATATGGTAGCCACCATCACGGCACTATATTTTAAAGAAGACAAAGGGTTTAGCCCATACAGCCATGTCTTTAATGTATATTTTATCTGTAGTCTTATGAAATAATGAGTGAGTGAAATGTATGAATGAAATAAATTTTACGTTAAAATATGGGTGACACACATTTTAACGCATCAAGGGAGTGCTTGGCGCAAATTTGATGGTAAGAGTTCATGACGGTGCCTGATGAGGTGGACAAAACCACTTTTTATAGTGGTTTTCACCACAACACCAAATACGTCATAAGATTAATTTTGAATGATTCTTCATAATTACACATCAACACGGATGCTTGTGCATCAAAATAACACCACTTTCACTGCACAAAATCCACTTTGAAGCTATTTTTGAATTCTCGAAAATAAATCTGACTGATACCACGAAACGCGCCAAACACTCCCAAAAAGACATTTCTTTACAGGAAGACAGCGGTTTCTAGCTCATACAGCCAAGTCTTCAATAATTATTTTGTTACTAATATCATATTTGTTTACATTAAGAACTCCATTAAAACCACCCGACACAAAATCAATAATTTAAAATATTTTAACCTATTTTTTTGTAGCAACAGACCATACAGTCATATCTTTTTAGTTCTATTATTTTACTATTTCACATTTATTTCAAAAATAAATATTTTTTGCAAAATTACACAAAAAATATGGATAAAGTTCCGAAAACAACAAACCGGTTGCAATATTGTTTTCTTTTTGAGGCAAAGAATAATGCCAAATGACTCGATTATTAAGCAACGTTTTTTAATAGCTTTTACTGTCAACAATATTGTCCCAGTGTGGAATTATGTAGGTAGTATTCTTTATTTTATTTTCATCCACAACGATTTTATGATTCTAAAACGGCCCGTACTAAGAAGTGCCCGTGTCATTATTGTTTTTAGGCAGTGAGTTTTTATAGTACCGGGTCGAAGTAAATTTACTCTGAGAGTACAGGCCGCAGTTGACAAAGAACGTCAGTACCATAGTAAAATTTAAGAAAAATAAAATGGTTCTTTTTATGATAGGACTGTCAAGTTAGTGTTGTCAATATCCCTATTCATTTTCAAAATAACTTATTTTTGTCTAGACGTTTAATTCAAATAGCAAAATTATTGTAATCACAGAACTGATTCCATTTATGGGTATCATCAACAAACAAATAGTTTGAAAAAATGTTGCTCATATTTTACTAATTTATCCATAGTGTCTCTGATAAAGAACCTAAGTTTGATGGCTATGGAACCATAGACTATTCGAGTTGTCGAGGGTCTCCAAAAAGATCGGTGGATCGCCTGTAGAATTCGGTGTGGATTGAGATGTCGGATATCGGCAGCGGCGACGAGGGGATTTCTAGTCAGAGTATGTATTTATTAATGATAATGTAGTGTCTCCGACACGGCCAGTTTCGCCCTAGGGTCAGGAACCGTCGCAAGAGACGTCCTGAGCCGTCCTAACATTCAAAAGTAAATATCTCATTGTTCCCGTTTCAAAATGGCGAAGCGGGCTTCGTTAGCCGTCAGTGGCTGAGGCACAGGAGGGCCCCTCGCGCGGGCTGGGCCCTCTGAGAGCGGACGGCGAGCCGTTGAGCTCGGGGCCGGCTGCGGCCGACCGCCGTCGGAGGTTGACGACCTATCGATTTTTTTGTCTGCGACCTCTCGTCGGCGGGCGGGCCACCGTCTGGGGTTGGGACCAGCTGCTGGCCAGCCGTGGAGCCGTCGCCTTCCTCTTTGCGCGGTGCGCTTGCAGTGGCCGTCGCCATGGCAGGTCGGTGCCACTGCCATCTCCTCCATTCCGACCTCGCCCACTGACCTCACTAATCTTATTAAACATATTGGATGATAGAATGCCCCATTCCAGCCGTTCCAGCAGCCTGTAGGCGCCAGGCCTTTGGCTGGTACTTGCAGTTCTTTGTTCTCCCTGTGAGTGTTTATTTGAGTGTTACCAGTGTCAGTGACAGTGCTGTTCCCAAAAAGTGAAAGTTATTCAGTCTTAGATGAAACTGACAACAAATGGTGGATGGAGACAAAGGATGACATACAGCTGTTTTGTAGACAAAGAGATCACCTGTTTGGGATGCAATCGAAAGTACAAAATCCAGTGTAGAAGATTGTAAATAGCAATTTGGGAAGATACAAAAACAATTGAAAAGTTCACTCAATATCTGAACAAAATCATGTCATCATTACATTCAAATGGCAAGTACAGAATCAGGTAGCAGCTCTGTTTATGTCCCTAGTATTGCTTTGACTTCAAATCTTCACAGACAAGGTATGTACAATTTCAAAAGATATAATGTAGCTGATTGAATAAGGAAACAAGATTAACCTTCTACTCGACAACACCTGTTTTGACTTTGGTTCTTATAAGAGTATATGAATGGACATCCCTGATCACTTACACTTAACGCTTATGTGATGCAACCTTACACAACTATAATTTGTATTGCTATGCTAAGTATTATAAGTGTAAGTCAATAATACATAGGTTTTAAAAGATTTTAATATTTAAAGTTTAAATCAATTCTACATTGTATGGTGTTCTTTGTCTTTTGTGTAAGAACCAAGATCACAAATTTCTATTTACTATTCAGATATTCTAATGTCTAACAGATAGGTACACAATAAATATTTGATGCAATGCTAACACAGCAGCTGTATCTTGCATGGCAAAAAGATTTTGACCTTGATATTTGCACAATACTGTCTGGCAATGTGTGTATGGTTTGCCTGTTAACTAAGGTCAACATAGAGGTACAATATTCATGCAGACAGAGTAATAAAATGTTATGTAAATTTCAAGGTATTGAAAGGGTTTTTAATTTTGTTTTTTTATAAACTTTATTTTATATAAATATTATAATGAATTGTTTTTGCAAATATTTAATTGTGTATAATTACACAGCCATTAATTTTTGCTTTAGGAGTTCTAATATTGTGTCAAGTATAAATGGTGCTCATCAAAAGAAAACTATAAGTTTAAAACTGAGCAGAGTAAACAATACAAAAGTCTGTTTACAACTCGAAAATACCAAAAACTTTTGGGTTAAAATTTAATATTTTTTTTCAAATGTCAGTTGTGTGATTTTTTCACACGGGGCTTCTCAAATGCTAATTGGTTATTTCAGGATCTGTGCCTTATGGTCTGGATCACCTATACTATAAGTGTATGTGATGGTGTCTCTTACTCTGTAATAAATGCCCTGCGTAAGGGACTAATTGTTAATACCTTTTTGAAAATGTGTTTTTCAAATGGTATTACTTCTATCAGTTTGCATATTCTATCCCTGCTAAGCAGGATGAGGTGACAACTCATGTTATAATGAGATCTGAGATTTCATGATCTTCCTGCATGGCTCAATTTTGAACAGTGGTTGTTTCTGTATTTTGATATGACTGTGTTGCATTCTGGTACCATTTATACCACATATAGTTCTACTACATATATGAATCTGCTTTGGCCAGTTTAAATAGATTATACATATTATGATATACATCTGTCACACGTTTTTCCATAAGAGTAGGCACAGATCCCTTCTTTCCACATGCTACGATCCTGACACTTATTTCGTTGTATCCATTATCAATATTAATGTCCCCCATGCATGCCCGTTTAGATTAAGAAACATATATTACAAGTTTTAAAACAGCCATAACCATTGGTAATGTAAGATTATAATTTTGATATTATAATTAAATGCATGACATAACTATTACATTGTTCAATTGCAATTATGCACACAAGTGTCCTCAAGTATTTTCAGGCAGACTGTATTATAATTGCCAATATAATACACAGGCAAATATAAAAATTTGCTTAGCTGCAAATAAGTTTGTCATCTAAGTAACATTTACCTGCATAATGTTAATGTCACAGGACTTGACTCTTATTACAAGTGTGAAAATAGTTTGCTTTATCAATACTGGTATGAATTACAAATTTAATATCTATAAAACGTTAAAACCTTAAATTCATCAATGTTAAATTCATAAAATATAGTAGATTTTCCATCAAGTGCACAAAACGAATCATTTTTCCAGCAATAGAGTTATAAATACTGTTATAACTCTATTGCTGGAACTTCGAAACCTATTGCTATAGCCTTAATTAGAAGGCTTATTATTAGGCTATAGCCTTTATAGAAAGGAAAATGTTAATTAATGTACTTACCTACCTATCAAAAACAACTATCACTGTAAATAAATACTACTTGAAACTTTATCTCCGAAGAAAACTGAAAACAAAGGGATAAACATTCTAATTTATTATAGAAATCTTCTTCTAATAAGTCTATATTTAATGAAAAAGCTATTGCTTCTATCAAATTTTCAAAGTAGTCCATGTCATAAAGTTGTCCACACAGAAATGTGTCTCTATCCCTTTTTCGTCTGGTTTGAGAAGTGATCACTGCATTCTTTGTAGTGTTCATAATGTTGCATGCAAATGCATTTGCATATGGTATTCAATAGCATTTAAATCTTCTTTTTTAGCTGGCTAGGATTTATGGCAGCCTAGCCTCTCACTAACCCTACCAGGCAACATAGTTGTGGGTGGTTTAGCTTTTTTTTGTGGTAGCCCTGGTACAATGCTATGCACAGGTGTTTTCTTGGTTTTGCTATCCCCCTTCAGATCCCGTGGGTTGTGCCGTCACCACGCGGCGGTGTAAATTGAAAATTATGAACCAATATTCCAAGAAAGTTTGAATTTTATGGTTTAGGTTATACACTGCAAGATGTCAAAATATTACGAAATTTTAAAATGATTTTTCTTAACACCAAATGGGGAGCTTTATTTCCAAGGTGATACCTGATGAAGAAACTTCGCTCATTAGGCAATGCAAAAGCTAAATGAGAAACGCGTTCCTCGATAGTAATATTGTTTCTTATTTTTATTTCTGCATACTATTTGGTCATATTATTGTTTATTTCCAACAATTCTGTGCTTATACTTTGCTCACAATGGTTCACCAAATCCGATAGCACGTTTGGCCGAAGACATTATTTCCGTTTTATACAACAACTGAAAAAGCTTACCTTGAAATAAAATTTGGTTATGCTTAGCTATGATTAGACGGGTATAAGCTACGATGGAACATGTTTATAAACAGAGCGGTATTATAATACATTGTTTTCTGAATGTTTGTTGAAATTTTTGCCGTGTCGCGACGGCAGACCAGAATACAATATGCCACCACCCTGTCTCTCCCGCGGGTGTTGTACAAGGCGACTAAGGATAAATACACCGAGTTATGGGCAGCAGCGTTTCTTTTCAGAATCTCAGATCTTAGGCCACCTTGCAATGTACTGCGACTTTTGTGCCCGATAAATAGCAATAGGCTCTTCTCTATGGGACCTAAAATAATTGGCGAAACGTGGCTGTTAATTCACCTCTGCCTACCCCTTCGCGGATATACGCGTGATTATGTAGAAAATTGTGTAAAATGAAGTTAAGAAGGCAGTAATTTGAATGCCCGTAGTACATCGCGGGTTCTAGCTTTTTTTTATGCTAGACAGGGAGCTCTTGCTCTTCATCTCACTTCGACGACAAGGGCCGAGGATGGAATCGAGCTTCACCTGGAACCCTCAACCGCAGAGGGGCTGGCTGTCTTATCACAATTGTCGGAACACAACAATTCTGTTAACTTTATATTATGGCGACAGATTTTGATGTTAGTCGCAGCCCTAGCAGCGGCTCGCCGTCGGTCGCTGCCCACAGTCTGAGCGCGCCACCAACCGACCAATAGTACACTGGCTGTGCGCTATTGCGAAAAAAGCGCAGGTTTCACTTTTTTGCGCGTCTGGGCTGCGTCTGTTGGTGCCCCGTCTGCTGCCAATGACCCGCCTTGAACCAGTTACATAACGCCGCCCGTCTCAGCTTGCCTCGGCGCTCCCGGCCTTTCGTTTCGCTGCGACCACGGCCGTCTTAAATAATGCTGGGGAAGAAATGGGGCCCTTTTGGAATGTAAAGAAGAGAGAATACATACATAAATCACGCCTATGTAGGCACAGGTGAACTAGCACCCACGTTTCGCCAATTACGTTAGGTCCCATGTAATAGGTGGCGAGCGTATTGCCATTTATCGGGCACAAAAGTCGCAATACTTTGCTAGTTATAAGAGGAACGCTGCTGCCCATTCCTCATCACTGATTTATCCTTAGTCGCCTTGTACGGCATCCTAGCACGGGAGAGATTTGGGGTGGTGACAATTGTATTGTAATCTGCCGTCACCACGCGGCTTGTAAGGAAAGCTTACAATGTAAAGAAGCGTACAAAATAAAATGTTGTCGAAAGAGTGTTATCTGCTCATCAAAATGTTTCAGAGAATTAATATGAAACAAAATGTCTGGCCTTCGGGGCTGATTGAAGATGGATACACTGTAGGCCTATTCGCAAACTTTTTTTGACGGTGAGAATCACTGAACTATTTACTAATCCATTACTACTTTACTATACATACATACATAAATCACGCCTATATCCCCGAAGGGGTAGGCAGAGGTGAACTAGCACCCACATTTCGCCAATTATGCTAGGTCCCATGTAATAGGTGGCGAGCCTATTGCCATATATCGGGCACAAAAGTGTCGCAGTACATTGCTAGGTGGTATAAGAGGAACGCTGCTGCCCATTCCTCATCACTGATTTATCCTTAGTCGCCTTGTACGACACCCACAGGAGAGATTTGGGGTGGTGACAATTGTATTTTACTCTGCCGTCACCACACGGCCTTTACTATTTTACTATAACGCTATTTTGACACTTGTCCTGTGAAAACAGTAATGGATAAGTAAATAGTTCGGTGATCATCACTTTCAACTGTCAAAAAAAGTAAGCGAATAGGCCTATTGGGCATAAGCCCCGAGTGCCCTTATGGTAAAGACGGTGCTGGCTGCGACCCCAGCCTGCGATCCGAAAGCTATCGGATCGCGATCACAAATCGCCACTGTCCGTAGGTGCCTCTACCGAAATAGATATCGGCGTGCTTGGGTCGTTGATTGACCGGTGCTATTTAATTCGCATGTCCTTGAGCGATGAATGTTATGGATTTCTTCCGCCAAAAACACTAATTTGCATTAGGTACTCGGATTATACACATTTCGGCCGTTTCTGGCTCGGTTACGCTGTGTACAGTCAACATCACGTCAATCTAATCTGCAACAATATGTAAATTTTTCTCAATCCACTTTGTGCCTCAGTACAAAGAAGTTTAGGTTGAGAATCGATTGACAAAATTTTAAAGTTTTGGGTAGTCTGAAGTCTTTGATTGTACATTATGGACATTGATCTTCCTTTTGAATTTGCTATACTCAAGCTAGCTAAGTAGCTTTAACTGCCGCACTCAGAGACGTCAATTAACTTTAATGAGTATTTAATGTCAAAATTTTTCATTCAAATCTAGACCATAGACCCGGCAAGAATAGCGACTAGTTTTAAATTGTCATTTTTTGACGTTAAGTACTCATTAACGTTATTTGACGTCTCTGAGTGCGGCAGTAAGACCTTAATGTACACCTTATTTGCAAATGCATAAATGGATATTATGAATAATGTTCAGAAGTGACCGTTTTATCGATGGCCAGTAGGTACGAAACGGACTCAATCGGTTTTTTGTAGTGAAACTGAAGTACTGTAATAGAATGTGAAGCATTGATTGAGGCTGCAAATAATGCGAATGTATTTGGATTTGAAACAAAATCGAAAGTTGGCGGTTTGTTGCGTGTGGTCGTGGTCGAGGCTGTGGTGCGGTGCACTGGCGTCGGATATGCTTTCATGCATACATAAATCACGACAAAATATCCCCGAAGGGGTAGGCAGAGGTGTATTTACACCCATGTTTCGCCAAATATTTTCAGTGCCTATTGCTATTTATCGTGCACCTTAATCGCAGTATGGTAGATGGTACAATAGGAACGCTGCTCTCCTCATCACATGTTTTAACCCTTAGTCGCCTTGTACGACACCCACGGGAGAGACTTGGGGTTGTGACAATTGTATTCGGCTCTGCCGTCACCACACGGCCAATATTATTAGGTACGAAAACTTATTTATCTGTTCGCTCTAACTTTAGTTCTGCACGGCTGCTATACAACATATAACAGAAATAACGGACACCCCGAACACTACCCATGCTAATATAGTCATATAGAAACTATGTTGATATCAAAAATTGAACATCTATCTCATCTTGCTTCATTGACTGAACAATTTGTGTGGGGGAAGAAGAAAATAAATAAAACAATTGCCATTTTTTTTAATAACACAATAGTATTTTTAAATGACTATGTTACATGGTAACTGGCCTTGTGGTGGCCTTGGCCGTGTGGTGACGGCAGAGTAGAATACCATTGTCAACAACCCAAATCTCACCCGTGGGTGTCGTACAAGGCGACTAAGGGTAAATCAATCAGTGATGAGGAATGGGCAGCAGCGTTCCTCTTATACCACCTGCAATGTAATGTACTGCGACTTTTGTGCCCGATAAATGGCAATAGGCTTGCCACCTATTACATGGGACCTGACATATTTGGCGAAACGTGGGTGCTAGCTCACCTCTGCCTACCCCTTCGGGGATATAGGCGTGATTTATGTATGTATGTATGTATGTTACATGTATAGTTGTACACAGGACGAAAATTCTTTTATTTGGCGCGACATATATCTGTTACGACTCTCTATTTGAATTTTTGGAAATAGATTGGTGGGTGCAATGAACTGTGACTAGACTTTTTCCGCGAGCGTAATCACGCGAACGTTTGTGTAAGAAGCAAGAACGCGCCGTAAAAACATGTATATGTATGTAATATTACTGGATTACAATAAGTAGCTACGTTATATGTTGTGCAGACGCTAGGAATGATGGAACGAACAAAGAAAACTTGTTTCAACGTATAAATCTAGTTTCCCCGGGGGATTTGGAGGCGAATTTCAATTTGTTATTTTCATAGTGTTCTAGCCTCATAAGTGAGACTGTCTGAGCTCTACAAGGTCATCAGTTTTTAGGGTTCCAGACCCAAAGGGTAAAACCCTATTGCTAAGACTCCGCTGTCCGTCCGTCCGTCTTTGACTAGACTGTATCTCATGAACCGTGATAGTTAGACAGTTGCAATTTTCACAGATGATGCATCTCTGTTGCCGCTGTAATAACAAATATTAATAAACAGATTAAAATAAATATTTAAGGGGGCTCCCATACAAAAAACGTGATTTTTTTTTGCTTGTTTTACTTATAGGTAATGGTACGGAGCCCCTCGTGCGCGAGTCCGCCTCGCACTTGGTCGTTTTTTTATTTTTGGAACCGTTTTCTATGTTTAGGGCATACATGGTGGTCTAATTAACATTTTGTTTGTAATAAATTCACTATTCTGTTTATTTGCTGGCCAAGGTCATTTATTTGACAGTTATGGTTTAATTTTTATTAGGAATTAGATCAGAATACATAATGTTTGAAATATTATACATACATAAAACACGCCCATTTATCCCCGAAGGGGTAGGCATAGGTGAATTAACAACATTTTCGCCAAGTAGGTCCCATGAAATAGGTGGCGAGCCTATTGCCATCTAACGAGCACTTAAATCGCAGTACCTAGGTGGTATTAGAGGAACGCTGCTGCTCATTACTCATCGCTGACTTTAGTCGCCTCGTACGACACCCGCGGAAGAGATGGGGGGTGGTGACAGTACAGTTGTATTCTGCTCCGCCGTTACCACACGGCACCACAACATTTTGATGTGGACCTAATTGATTTCAATTATTAGAAATCATTTTTCACAGGTTTCCAGATATAATAGCTATGTAAAAAAATAAGACAAGTTATAAATGTTGTCACCCGATGTTGTGTCAGTTCATGGTTGGGTAATTCCCCGTAGTTGCCAGGAGTGCATGGATAGTAATTTAAGCTAATGACGGGTTACTGTTATTTGTGGCTATGGCGCGAGTTTATGGAGATGTTTAAGAACATAATGTCATATTTGTAGTAGCCAAATCTGTTAGATCTCATGGTTGCGAGCATCTATCGGGCACGTAAATCGCATTATTCACCGTCACTCACTCACTCGCATTACTCATCACATAAAAAAGATCCTCTCACTAAACGGGTTTGCCCGCGGGCATGCCTGCAGACATGCACGTCGGACCTCTCTTCTATAGGTCTGTGCGATGTTTGCCTAGTGTAGGACCGTCACAGTGAGTCTGACCTATTAAAAGCAAGGTCCGTCGGGCATGTTTGGAGGCATGCCCGTATTTTTTTTATGCTAGACAGGTAAGCTCTTGCCCTTCATCTCACCTGATGTTAAGTGACGATAAGGGCCGAAGATGCAATCGAGCTTCACCTGGAACCCTCAACCACAGTGGGGCTGGCTATCTTATCACAATTGTCGGAACACAATAACGCTGTTAACATTATTATTATGGCGACAGATTTTTGATAAGATGGTAGTAGCTAGCCAGGCGGACTTCAAAGAAGTCCTACCACCAACCAAACCGAGTATAAATTTGTACCCCCCTGGGATCGAACCCGGGACCTCTGGATCGAAATTCCGGTGAACGAACCACTAGACCACGGAGGCGGCCGTCTCTTGAATTCCCCGCTTTAGCCGCGTAGCGAGAGCAGTGGATGCCAATCAGCGCATGAACCGGCGCGGTCGGGTGCGCCCGCGCAGCAACCCGACCCCTCCGCTCACCTGTAACGGGCCTAATGATCGATGTGGAATCACGTTACTCGCTTTTTAGGACGAATCCGACGAGTTATGTTTGTTTGCCGAAGAAAGTTCGTAATTAAGTTAAGCATAATTGGCCGCGTTGCTGTGTGATGACGGCAGAGCAGTATACAATTGTCACCACCGCCATCTCTCGTAGGTGTCGTACAAGGCGACTAAGGGTGAAGACAGCGATGATTATTGGCAGCAGGATTCCTCTCATTCCACCTTACAATATACTGCGATTTATGTGCCCGATATATGGCAATAGGCTCGCCACTATTTACATAGGACCTAACATAATTGGCGAAACGTATGTCCTAATTCACCTCTGCCTACGTTATTTATGTATGTATGCATGTATGTATATTAAAGAATATGACTAGAAAAGATGTCTAACTAAACTAGTATAGACTATATCTATACACATCTCTACTTCCTGCCCTGTTCTCAGTTGACCTGGGATTAGTATGTTTTTATTCTATTCATATCGGTTAGACGTCACCAAGCCATCCACTCCCTTTTGATTTATATCATCCATGGGCACATTCAACGTTATTTTTTCGTGTCCCAGACTAGCATGGAAAAGTGTAGGTAGACTATACATTTAGGAATATGAAATGAGCAAGGCGCCTGAGATACGATGTCGCGATCGTCTGATCAGAGGAGTCAGCCGGTGGGTGACCTTACATTCGCGAGAAATTACAACAGACCCCGATTTTCAAGCCTTGGAATTTTACAACTTCTGATTAAGAACATCCTTCTGTTGTTACCATACTGATTTGAGTGTGTGTTTTCCAATTTATTAAAGTTTAAAGAGGCTTTCTTAATAACATTAGATACCGCCGTGACTTTTGTCAATGATTATATTAAATTCTTGGATCCCAAACTTTAAGCTGCCAATTTGTAGGGCAACATAGCGTCATTGGATATGGCTTTTGTAATTTACTTTATTGGACTAGTCAACTCTGACATATTTGTAAATCAGAACAATAGCAATACCTTATTGAATTTGTTGAATATTTCCGAGCTAACCCCCTTAACTTATCAATACCATTTTCGCAAACCCTCCGCTGTTTAAAGGAGGTCAAACCACCATGTTGGTTCACAGGGTACAGGGACGCAGGGCGCCTTGGTGCGTGGAGCCACAGTATACACAGAACAGTAGTTTATCTGCGGCCTGTTGGCAAGTTATTACCCTACTCTTGCGTTGACGCTAGGGTTGTATATAACTAAAGCGGCGAGCGAACTTGCAATCACCTTGTACACACGCGATCACACCAATCCCTTATGCCCCCGTATTATGTCAACGTGTGCGTCAAAGTGCGTGCCTACACGGCGCCGAGTACGAGAGCACACATCCTAATGGGCAGCGGCCAGTTTGTATGAACACGTATTACTGTTTTTTGGTATACTGTGTTAGAGCGAACGGGTCCGTAATTAAATGCAGCGAGCGTTGCGTGCAGTGGCGCCCCACTTAACTATGCATTTCAGGCGCTTCAGCTAACCTGCACCGCCCGCCATTGCGAAAATCTGGTACTTTTACGTAAAACTCTTAATAACCCGTCAGCTGTGAGTTACTGACTTGCTCTTGTTTCTTTAGCCAGTTATTGCGGAACGTAAACCAGTATAACATCGTCTATATATAGATATCGTTTGTAAATTTGGCTGGTCGTAAATAAATAGCGACTTTGTAGGTGGTTTTAATGGTGAAACTTGTATTTGTGGAAGAGCTGCGTGTCCAAGTCGAGAGATCGCGGAATACGTAGCGTGTTGTACCGCTGACAAACGTGATGGTTGGGTTACCTACTGGTACAATCAACAGCACGACGGGCTAGCACAAAATATCTAATTTTCTCAATCAACTTACTGCTTAACTATTGACAAATTAAGGTTGACAATCAATTGAAGAGATTTGTCAATTCTGGGTAGCCTGAAGTGCCATTGACCTACATCATAATGAATGATCAGGACAAAACATCACGAGCTTACTTTCTTGTTGTTAGGAGTTTTAATTGTAGTTGCAAAAACATCAAAAAGGAAGTACCTCATTGATATTGTAGGTTTAAATCTCCTTTGACGTAACAATCGCTTCGGTTACTAAACGTATGGGGTTTGGATCTGAAGCGATCTGTCTGAAGAGGTCGGGAGGTGAACCAAATCTAGCCCACATCCTAATGATGGCAGCGTTGTGTATAATTTTGTTTTTAAATCCTCAAGGGGATACGGTATAGATACTTACTTCAATTTGCATACCTCAAGGTAGTAACAACGAGGCCTTTAAAATTGTTCGTTTTAGGCAGTACACTCTGACTCCTGAATCACTCGACAAACTTCCTAAAAAGACCTTCGGTTAACAATTCTGATAATAATCTTTTCTACCTACTGGAGAACATTTTTAAGTAAGGCATTTGATTCGTATCTTTTTGTTGCCTAGGTACTTGGCATGAGCTGAATGCCAACCTCGTGACCCACTTCTCAACATTACGCCATGCATCGACCTATCATTACCAAATAAGTCGCTGCTGAAAGTTAGTAATTTCATCTTTTATTTGGATTACCTTTCTTTTAATTTTTATGTTGACTACCCCGTCTATAGCGGGTGCTGGTAATTTCCAAATTATGGACCTCATCATTTCAATCGAGAGACGCCCACTGTTAGGCATAGGCCTCCTCCAAGGATCTCCAAACCGATTGGACCTGTGCTGTTAGCGGCTTCCCGCGACCTTTATCAGATCGTAGGACCAAAAAATATAGAGCTACTGACGTGACGTCTGCATCTGTGAATACACACACGTTGATAACATCATTAATGGATTACAAAGAAAAATCATTTTTCGTAATTCATGCGACCTCATTTCCTTTGTAATAAACTTTCTTATATTTAATAATGTTCAAGCAATGATCAGGATTGTTTTATCTTGTCTCCACCAAAGATCATTTACTTTTTTTGTTCCTTTGAAGGAAGATTACATCAATTCGGCCGTGTAACTAGTCCTGCGTGACTTGAGGTGTGTGTAGGCACTTCCGATGCGAAGTTATTGATGTGATGTAGCTGTATACGCAAAGGGATTCGGAAAAAAATGAGATATAAGTTGCGGCGTCTTCGTGACAACTGTTTCAAATGATAAGCAATCGTTCACGCGCTGTCAGTCTGCGTATGTCTGTTATTAATATTTTTTGTTATTTAAAAAAGTTGGGATGATATTATTTAGTCCTGCATAACATTTTCGACTTAAAGATCCATATATGTGGTAGAATTAAACGTTGTGGAGACGGCAAAGCAGAATACAGAAAATCGTCATTAAGGTTTCGGACAAATATTATAGATTTCAAAACCTATTGTTAGTTTATAAAGCTTTTAAAAACAGTAATAAAAAAAAGAACATATTAGTTATTATTTAAAAAGTATTGTTCGAGCCACGAGTCGAACATTGGACTTAACCCGAGGAGCAGAGTCAGCAGCGAGGCGACCTACACACACCAAGCGCACCGTCGGCAGTTTACACCCATGAGAGACATACAAAAGCTATCAATGTGTACAGACCATGTAAACCAAATAAATACTGTAATTATTTATACAATAAATTAGATTCCAATCGGCCGTGTTGGGTCTCACTACTCCCTCCCCGCTGCCTGCCAGGGCTACTCCCTGGGGTAGCTTCCTCCTACCATATACCAGCTACTTGCCAGGGCTACTCCCTGGAGTAGTTCCTATCCACCAACAATTCTGTACCTGCGGGAAGCGGCGCCTTACAACCGCTCGCTCCCCGCTCGTACATATGTCTCATGGGTGTAAACTGCCGACGGTGCGCTTGGTGTGTGTAGGTCGCCTCGCTGCTGACTCTGCTCCTCGGGTTAAGTCCAATGTTCGACTCGTGGCTCGAACATACTCCCGACTCCAGAAAGAGTATATTAGAACAAGTATTAACGTTTATTTCTCCTGCAAAAGAAACGGAGGTTTACTATAGCACGTTAAACACGAACGAGTATGTAAAAAGCAATAAAAAAACTAAACTTTTGACCAGCCCATTTTATTAACTTATAGTACGTCTATTTTTATATGCTACCTACTGATATTTTTGTTATGTAATCTACTTTATTATAATAATATTCTTAAAGATTATATAACTATAATTTATTCATGCGTACAGACATTCATAAATAACGCCTTCTATCCCCAACCCCGATGTGCGGTGAAGGCAGAGCAGATTACACTTCAAGTCACCCACCACCATCGTATATTCCTCTTTCAGGAGTCGCACATAGTTAATTAGTAACTATTCGATTTTTAATTTTAACATTATATAAATGTTAGAAAAATTAATACAAAGATTTTTGTGGTTAGAAAAAGAATTTCGTAAAATTATGATCTTGAGGCGGGAAGCGGGAGTAGTAGTTCAAATCAAATCAAATCATTTTATTTGCAAATGTAGGTAGGTTGTAAACATGATGAGGAATGAGCTCCTAATCATGTCATACCATCAAGCATTACTGTTTTTAACTGCCGCACTCAGAGACGTCAAATAACGTTAATGAGTACATAACGTCAAAAAATGACAATTCAAAACCAGTCGCTATTCTTGCCGGGTCTATGGTATAGATTTGAATGAAAATGTTAGACATTAAATACTCATTAAAGTTAATTGACGTCTCTGAGTGCGGCAGTAAGTGTGGTAGATGACTTAAGCTCTTTTCTGCGGGACATTTGGTAAATGTGGGTGTTAGTACACCCCTGTTCCCAGTCTATCCGCAGAATGTTTCCTCTTCCATTCATATCGGTCAGACGTTATCAAGCCATCCACTCCCTTTTGATTCATATCTTCCGGAAAGGTGCTAGTGATGATGAATCTATAGAAAAGAGATGCAAAGGACCATGTTGAGAGACCGATGAACGGAGAGAGTGATTGAGATGAAAACATTCCAATCCATGCTGCTCAGGGTTTTGGCTTAGGTTTCACAGCCGGCTGCCTGCCTGACACTAACCCTGTTTGGGTATGTTGTCGGTGGTTTGCCCTCCACCATGAGGGTTCCCCAAGTTGCTCATTGGTCTACACCGGACAATCTCCCTTAGTCGACTTTTACGACTCCCATGGGATGAGTCGGTACTGGCCAATTCTACATTATATTTCGCTCCCAGGCCAGCATGGAGACACCTCTGTCTACATATCAGATAAATAATATTTATAATATTATTATGGTCCCAAATAAGATCAATCAATGTCAACGAAGCCCGTTCTCAAATGCAAAAAAAAGAGACACTATAATAAATTGCATGTTCTCAATTCATCCAGACCACATAAATATGTAGATGGCAGTTGGTTTCACATATTGTATGTGTAACACCTGACTCCTTAGTACCTATCCCGGTGCCGCGACAATCGTGGTGATGTGATCGGCGCCATTCGGTAAAAGAATAAAAACGACAAACATTACATAGTGTAAATTAATGGATTAATAAAATTAGCAGCTTCTTACTCCTTTATCAGTTTCAAGGCACTCTCGCACGGGTCGAGCGAGTTTTGAATTGGATATTTACCTTTTTTTGTTTATGAATTGTTTTACTTTGTATTACTTTAATAAACAAGTAGTGCGACAGAGGTTGTTTCGTTTTATTTCAAAAGATTTTATTACACAAGAAGACAAAAATTGTAAGCTCCCGCTCCTTTCCCGCTATGTTATGCCTCCATCCAGGCCTGTCCCTGACACAGAGTTTCGATTCCTAAGGTGAATGAATACAATTGGCTCGATTCTTCTCGGAATCGGAGCACGTATGTTGTGGGTACGGCATTGAGTAATCCTAAGAAACCAAAGCTTGAAAATCAATTAAATACTTTTAAGTACATAAATACTTACATATAAAAACAATAACCTTTATTAAGCTCGGTTTCCGACCCTGGTATGATCAAAAGTCACTGATAAAATTATGCTTTCACGTGCTTATAAACTCGAGTAGTCTAAATTGATTTTCCCTTTTATGATAGTTTTCAATTTGATTCTATTGGTGTGAAGTATGATTTGCAATCCAATTCTAGCGAAGTAATCCCGCCCAATTGTCTGTCGCCCATCTGTTCTGGGAACTTTAAATTCCATTCACTATTTCATAGCGCTTAAAATTGTGCAAGCTTCTGCTCAGCGATAAAGCGCCGACAGTTCCCTCGCAGAGATTTCCAGCAATCCGGGCAAAATTTGTCTCTCTAGCTAGCGGGTCAACTGTTTGCTTTGAAATATTGTACGTTGTTTCAAGTAGTGTGCTTTATTGCCCTGGCATTCCTGGAAAATACGATCGATCTGGAACAGAAATACCAATTAACCCTAGTGTATTGTTTTTGTATTTGTTGTTTTTAAGTATATAATGTGTTTTTTTCAATTTTTCAGAATATCATGGTCAAGGAATGGACGCTGGGGGGAACAATTTTGACTCCGGTAAGCAATCGAACTTTTTTGTTTGATTTGATATTTTTTAATGTTTATTTATTAGAATAATAGACAATTACATAATAATGCTTAAGTTTATAACACAAATCAAAACTGTTACTAATTATGCAACCAACAACGTTATTCACAAATAATACAAAAACAGTGAGATTCAGCACAATTAATGATCACAGTGATATAATATTGACTATGTATAAAAAAAACTATCTATCTGAAAACAAAACATTCTAGAGAGACAATATACAATTAATTACTTTATATAGTGAGGCGCCACATCAGCTAATATCAGATGTTACATTTAATCTGGAATCTAAAACCGCAGCTCACAATACAGGCCGTGCCTAAATATCTAAAACAATAGCGCGGAGGACGAGGTGTCAGTGAACCATGTGCTCCGCCAGATGAATGATTGCATGACCTGAATTGGGCTAGTTTAAGCGGCTCGGTCCTTAGCTGTGATCGCCTGTGGACTGTCCCCTAGTTTTGCGCGTTGAGAAGTTACCTGCGATCGTTTCGGAGAATGCGGCTTAGAACTGCTGCAAACTTTTGGCACAGGCGGCTTTAGAACCGACAAAATTGCAGGAGAATCTAGCTAGACCTAGTTGATTGATAGGCCATTGGAAAGGAGATGCAAATTGGTGTCATTCTTCTAAGATGTGCAAAATGGACTTTTTAATTTTGGACTTGTATCAAACATTTACAGATCAAAAATTGTCAATAGGTGGACGACATATTGATTTTGCCATTTTTCTTAATAATTTCTATGAGGCGTTTTACAAAGTAAAAGGCACGAAAGAACGGTACATTATTAGTTAACATTTGTTTAACTAATAATATGCCGTTTTTTCACCGTACTCTGGGGGTGTAATTTTAACCAGCGTCGCGCTCTATTTGTTAATGTCGTCAGTTTTATAGGACCACATAATATTTTTGAACCTATTGAAAAGCGCTTAAAAATATACTTAAATCTCTTGCATACGTACTTAAAACTTCCCGTTTTACGAGCAACGCGCGCATCGATTTTGTTCCTTAATCAAAAACCGATAGGCGTTTGAATCCAGAGGTTTTATTTTTTATTTTACCTTGATTTGCTTCGTCCCTGGACCAGCGACGGAATGGCGACGCTCATTCCATTTGCTTATGTGGAACGTAATGGAGATTTCGTGAAAAGAGCTCGTCTGAGCTTTAGATGTTGGCTTGGAATTGGATTCCTTTCCATTTTAAAGGTTAAAAACGTATGTTTCCATGTGCTTTGTGTGATACATTTCTAGGATTTAAACTATTCTCAGAGAACAAAGAGAGAAAATCCTGTCGCCATTCTTATTTTCAATTATTCACAATATACCAGAAAGCATATTTGCAGCTCGTAAAAGAAAGTAATTACCGATTGCCTAAGTTTTCAAAATCAGCTTTAATGATGAGTAAAATAAACTATTCGATTTTTAATTTTAACATTATATAAATGTTAGAAAAATTAGTAGAAAGATTTTGGTGGTTAGAAAAGTAAGAGTAAAATAAAACTGAGCGATGTTTCCAGCTGTCATTCATGTTCTTGTCTTCTTTTCTTCTTCGTACCAGTTATGACGTATTCGTCGTCGGCCAGATAAATTCCGAATCCATGTAGTTCATTTTTACGATCGCTTTAACAACTCTGGAGGCTATTGTATGGTAACGTAAAGTGTTCCTTAAGGTATTCCTCGCTAGTTTATTACTTGTCCAGTCCCCCAAAAGACGTTTAGAATATAACTGCTCTTTTAAACGTAACGGGCTTTACATTTTTTAGTTGTCTACAATTGTATTTCACACTGAAGATATAAGTACGACTTGTTGATTGTAGAAGAGGCGACATAAGTGCGTCTGACTAATTATAATTTTAATGTGATTTTTAATCATACAAATCTTAATATTGAATAAATCTAGTCTTCTGGGAGTTCTTGTTCTAAGATTCACGATATTTGAGAGCTGTTCCCTTAAAAGCGAATAGTTGGTTTGACGCAAAAATACGTCTCCTGATCTAGCTGTCATTACGATAAAATGATCATTAGTGCCATAAAGCGGAGAGTAATAACGTAATAGGTGCCCAATCCCGGTCCGTGAAAATCGACAAAGCCATTATGTTCCGTCTATTGAGATTCAGCTACAAGATAATTAATAATTGATCGAATTCGTCGAGCATTGCATGTTTCTGTGGATACGTACACTGTTCATACCTAATTCTTCAGGTATGCATTTATATATTGATGATAATTAATCAATGTATGCAACAAATGAACCACCTGATATTGTTGAATAATTAGGATGAATATCCTTGTTTAATCGTTAAACAAATTAGGTAATTGTACTAGCGGCAACAAAATTCTTACAGCTAATATCCTCGAAATAAATACACTGCCAGTCGCGAGTCCTTTGTCTTCTAAATCCAAAGACGTCCTGGCTAGATAGTATCATCTGTGCCTCCAATCTCCCAGTCAGTTTCAGTAGCAAAGTGCAATGCCCTGCCGAAAATCGTTGACGCGTTTGGTAGGTAGTTAATTAATTAATGAACAGCCGTACGACCGATGTCTGTCCGTTCACGTAGGTCTCGAATTTATTGGCAATAGGGCCTGAGATTTTCAGAAGTAATTGACGTTGAGTTGGGAATGTGATGGACGATTACTGCGCCATTGGTACTTATTGCGTTGTAGCCTGTAGGTGGTGCATTAAAGGACGGTGTTCGCGTGTGCCAGTTTTTGGTGCATTCAAGCCAAGCCAAAGATTCCTAAAATATGGTTCCGAAGTGAAGTACCACATTCACAACCATCATTGAATCAGAGATTGGAACTGGTAAACTTTGTCAACATTAATTCCAAAAAAAAAAAAAAATCTCTGCATTTGAGGTACCTCTAGGGTTTAACTTGTCAGCGCAATGCAAACTGGGTTTATTTCTCATTTAACCTATTGTTCTTGGTCGATTTAGACTTACTGCTAATCCTTAGATTTGTAAAGTAAATAAAAGTCACTTGAGTTTCAAAAACACTGCTAATTAATACTAAGAATCTTTGTGTTCCTGCCCAGTTCCCAGATTATCTGGGGTCGGCGCATTATGTTTACCTGCTCTGCAATTCATATCGGTCATATGGCATAAATCCATACATTTTCTTTTAATTAATGTCATCCATAACATCGGAAAGCTGTTAGTGATGAATTGTAGAAAAGTGATGGAGAGACTAAAAACTTAGAGAGTGGTCGGATTAAAAGCATTCCAATCCATACTGCTCAAGGTTGGTTTAGGTTTTACAGCCGGCCGTCTGCCTGGCACCAACGCTTGGGTATTTACTAAACAGGGAGTTCGTACTTGAATCATTTTTGCTTAATGGTTGTCTAGCGGAAATTGTTATGGGGAGAGTTATGATAGTTGCCTTTTTTAAATCATAGATTTCCTGTAGTTCAGTGGCTATATATTTTTTTTTTACAATAGCTCAACTTATTTTCGTACCTAGCACAGGCTAAGTGCTGGAACACAGAACTCAGTAAATTACTTCAGATTGTAGTGTAGAAAAAATAGATATTGCTATGCTATCTTCTACCAAATAAATATTTCCAATAAAATATTAATTATTCTAGGTTATTTTTAATCAAATAAAAATAAATCTAATTCTTTTAATATAAAAGTGTAACTGGATTAGTCACTGGTAAGTAAGTTGTAAGCGGGACGGCACAAAGCACCGTTCATCGAACGTAGTGCGGCGGCGGGACAGCCTTTTGTTGTCTGGAGCGCGGCGCGGGGCCGCCGCTGCATCGCGCGGCAATCGATCCGGCGATTTCTAATTACGCATTCGCATTCGCCACCCAGCACCGCTGCGCTTCGGGATAGCCTTGCTCATCCACACCGGCACAGCCTAGACAAGTAGCCAATCTATTCGAACGAATAGAACAAAGAAATAGTGGTTAGGGAAAGTTTGGAAAATTACTGTCTTGATGCGGGAATCGAACGCCCTGTGCAATCCGGCCAAAGTGGCCTTTCTATTCGAACGCAGAGAAAACAAATGTATGAAACTGACGTGTAATACGTCAGTTTCAGAGAAAACAAGTCAAAACGTCAGTTTCATACTTTTGTATTCTATGCGTTCGAATAGAAAAACCACTTGGCTAGGCCCGCTGATGCCTATACTACTCGGCCAACCAACACGTTAGAACATTTTGTACAAATTAAAATCAAAATAAGAATAGAACAAATGTAACTTTTTAGCAGGTTCTCTTACATTTGATTATGGTTTCTCTCTAATACGTCTATTTCATACATTTGTATTCTATTCATTCGAATAGATTTTTCTAAAGAGCCCACTTTTCTAAAGAGGAGTCGGCGTCAATAGGCAGGGCTATCTATTCAGGGTCAATGAATATGGGTACTTTCTTTGTGTATTGGACAGCGGTGGTTTTTCACGATTTCAGATTTGGTAAAGGCATTCGACAAAGTCATGCATATCCTGCTAAGCCCTCCACGCTGGCATGGGAGAGAGAAAATAACAGAAGGTGCCCAACACACCACAGGGTGTCGTAAAAGTCGAATTAGGGAGTCCGCCTGGTCGGTACCAATCCCACCCATTGGTGCAAGGCAAACCACCAATACATGATACCCGAAGAGGGATACTCAGTCAGTGTCAGACAGGCGATTGCCTGTAAAACCTAAGCCAAGCTTGAGTTAAGTGACGTCTGATCAAAACGAAATGAAGAGGAACCATACATACTGCGTCGACACCGGATAGCCTGGTAACAGAGCAGGAAGATATTATGACATTTACACCGAGTTCGGAATAAAACATTTCAGAAAGTAAAAATACATTTTCCAGTGTATTTTTTCTTTTGTATTTTTCTTTTCTGTTATTTTATTCTATTACGCGTAGGTTGTGTTTTGTTTAGTACTATCGTTTTGTCCTATTTCGGTTTCTGTCGGCTATCAACGAACAGTTTTGGCTGGGGGCCGTAGGATTTTATATAATATTGTCAAAATTCAAAGGATTGAAGGCAAAACCATTCATAGATAGATTATAGAAACCCGCCGTTGGTCTGTTTACAAGTTTGGCCTCATTTTCTCGTTAAATGGACCTGTTTATAAATAGGTTGCTATGGCAACCAACTTATAGGGGCTCGGTGGCGTGATAACGGGAGTTGGGTCTGCGTCAGTATTACCGTGGTTAAGCAACCCTTTTGTAGGCTGATCATTGGATCGGTGGCCACTTGGTTTGGTCATCATCATCATAGTAGTTTCTTTGGCTCAGATTACAAGAGTCGTATCATCCTTTTTGTGTGTTTCGCATTTAAATATACTTCAAAAAGAATGCGTTTTTAATCCAGGATCCAGCTGCGCTGGTTTGTTTTGGTTGATAGTTTGTTCGTTTTCTATCCCTTATTAGCATAAGGAATGCAGAAACCAATACGTTAAAGGGGTTGATAACAATATGCCCTTTTGTACCACTGCCTTCTACTTAGTATTTCTGTCTTTCTCATAACGTCTTTCACACAATTAGTCAGGTCAATGAACTTGAATGTTTAATTAAAGATTTTTTCATTGTCTTTTACTTTTCCGTCGCTGGCGTTACTTTAGGTGTATTAATTAATTGTTGCTGTGTAGCATTTTAATTCTGGCTACATAATTACTGTTTGTTTACATTCGGCTGGTTCTAATCTTGTTACTACACTGATACCGGGCCACGGGTAAAGAATTACCATAGTCTGAGATTAATTATTCAATAATTAATTAATTCTAAATTATTCATGTATGTTTGTCGATTTTGGCAATGGTTCGCAAATTTTGGCGTCACAGGAACGTATCGGAGGAACTGTTACTTCCGCTTGGTTTCGTTTGCTGTGCTCACGACTGCGATCATATTTAAATTATTTACAGTCGTCCTACACAGCTTTTATTGCGATGGTTTGGTCAATTTATAGTAACATGAAGAAATGTAATCATATTCATATGTACAAAGATTTTGGTGAAGACCAATGTTTGTACTAATTTTTCTAACATTTTTATAATGTTGAAATTTAAATCAAATGGCATATTCACTGTAGAAAGGCTGGGATGGACAAAATCCCACTAAATTTGATAAAGTACGGATTTTAAACATGCATAATGTGGGACAAATAGGACCTCCGTTTTAAAAGCCGCATGACACCGTTGATAATCAATTGGCGATAGGCCATAGGGAAGTAATTACGTGAGAATAAAACTGAGAAATATTACTGACTTTAAAGAAGTACCCTAAACCGGCAGAGTTTCAGAGAGTCTGAGGACACGGCTAAAGCAAATGGAAAGAAAGAACCTAATTCGTATAACGAGTAATATCTGCCTTGTCACTACGGGCCGTAGGAAAACATGTTATCTAGACACAACAATCTCTCCCCTCCCCAGTCTCCACATATCATCTCCGCGTATGTAATGTTCCCGTCCCCATAACAAACAACAGGTAGCTTCGATGAGACGCCGGATTGATTATAGAGTGGGCGTTACGGCATTGTTGAGAAAATCTGGATATTTATCACGAGTCATTGCTCGGCGTTGTCCCGCCTCGAGGAGTCGACTGGACGATCTTATAAGCGTTTCCAATTTAATCCAGTTTAACTAACCTTCAGGACTTAACTCTTATAAGTGTCGAGTTGAGGTTTGTTTGAGAGGAAGCTTTATCATTTGGTGATGATGCTTCCAGGTCAACAGGCACAGGAGCAGGAGTTGGCGACGAAGATGCTGCAGATCCAATCCAAACGATTCTACCTGGACGTGAAGCAAAACCGGCGCGGCAGGTTTATCAAAGTTGCAGAGGTGAGGAACGCTCTCTATCCTAGTTTCCAAACACGCCTCTCTCCCCTAAGGGGTAGGCAGAGTTGTTTCAATAACCGCGTTTCGCCAGCTTATTTCATGTCCCGAGTCTATTGCCACTCACCGGGAACTTTAATCGCAGTAATTTGCTTGATGGTGCACTAGGAACTTTTTTGGCCATTCCTTGTTTTAATATTATAACTCTTAGTCGCCTTGTACGATACGATACGATACCCAGAGAAAGGTATCGTATCGTGCAAGGGGGGTGGTGACAATCGTATTCTTCTCTGCCGTCATCACACGACACTCCCCTATCTTCCCTGATCATCAGCTGGACTCACTCAAGGTATTGACGACAGCAAGAGTTTATTGTTGACATACATTAGTTACAAGGGTTGGGTTAAACGACGATGAGGAATGGGCAGCAGCGTCCCCTAGAAATGTACTCCGTTTTTCGTGCTCGATAAATAGCAATAGGCTCGCCACCTATTATATGGTTAATTCACCTCTGCCTACCCCTTCGAGGATATAGGCGTGATTCATATATGTATGTATGTATTAGTTACAAGGCGATGCGAGGTGCCTGTGTCACGTGGTCACTTCGCACGCTCGTCGCAGGCGTGGCGATGCTAGGAATCGATAGGGCACCTGCGTTGTGGGTGTTTCACTTTAACTTTGTGGACGGACAATGTAAAGTGGTTGATCGATCTCTTATGGAGTACATGTTAATGTAATATGAAAGGTTCTGAATTAAAAAAAAAACAATATTAAAAATCGTTTATTCCAGTCTATCAGAGTAATAACTATAAACAGTGATTGGGACTAGCCTAGTAAGCATCTTAAGATGCTTGTGTTAGGAGTGTGGAATGTATCTGTTATTTAATTACAGAAATCAAGATATTAGATTTCTCTTGGCAAAATAGTACAGCTGGCATTTTATGAGGCTTTAATAGTCAGAACTTAAGTACACATAAGAGCAGACTTAACATGTCTACAAGGCTGAGCATTTTCCCGACCTTGAGACAACTATATAAAACAATTTTCATTTAGCTAATACTGTTGTTCGTTGCTCTTGACTCTGTAGCTGTTATATCTTTTCAGGCGGAATTCACAAGATGTTCATGCGATATCTTCTTTCGTCTTAATGCAATGCCAAATATTTTTTTTCTCTGATCTCAGATCGATACTTTGCGTTTCCGCTGAAGGAATGAGGACAGAGCATCTGCATACACTCTACAGCAAAACATTGTGCTACTGACTCTCATACCAAATATACTGTACGTCTGGTGACGGTGACAGCTACCTACTAAGGGGAGAAGACCATTGGGGTAGTCCTACTGACCTCTATTAAACAAGTACGCTAGACCGAAGGTTGTCATCCACTGACCTCTATTATACAAGTACGCTGAACTGAATACGTCTAATAAAATATCAAATGTTTCTTGTGCCGATTTGAAGCGCCCTCTTGAGCGGCAAGGGTACTAAATTTGACGTTTGTTGATTGTATTTGACATTTCAAATGCATCTCTAATATTAGTTCGTTCACCTTCGTACCCAGTGCCATCAGCGCCAAGATGGCGATAATCAAATTGACTTCATTTTTCGGATGACAACCTTCAGTCCAGCGTAGGTAATTGTTTAATAGAGGTCAGTGTTGTCATCTAAAAAATGATACCATTTGAATATCGGTGTATGAAGGTGAACGTTCGCGGAACTAATATTAGAGATGCATTTGTAATGGCAAATACAAGCAACAAACGTCAAACTTAGTACCCATGCAGCTCGATGGAGCTTCAAATCGGCACAAGAAACATTTGACATTTAAGTAAACGTATTCAGTCCAGCGTACTTGTATAATAGAGGTCAGTACGGTGACAGCTACCTACTAACAGCGGGTCCTAATATTCTATCAACTGTTGATAGACGCACTACAGCTTAGTTGCTTAGCAATTTCTTCTAATTAAAGACATATCAGGCAAATAATTTTTAACTGTAGTAAGCTTACTTTTAACTGTAGATGGAATGCTGGGACCCGCCGTAAGTGAACCCCAATGGTAGTCCGCCTGTGGACGCGACAAACAAACAAAAATAGTGATGTGTGTATTTGTGTTGGCGGGGCAGATTGGCGCGGACGGGCGGCGCAGCCAGATCTTCCTGGCGATGTCGACCGCGGCCGAGTTCCGCGACCACCTGTCCAGCTTCAGCGACTTCTACTCGTCGCTGGGCCCGCCCAACCCGGACAACGTGCCCGACGACGGCAAGCTCAAGTCTGAGATGATGCTCAAGGTAGTACTAGGGGCGAGGTACGCAGAGGCGACGCAAGACGAGGACGCCCCTCTCAATAGACTTTCATACAACATGTGTGGAAGCGTAATAAATGGAAAAGACGGGGCGCGGGCACGACGTTCTGACTACTGCGCCCTATTCGAAAATATACAGAACACGTGACAGCCGCGGCCTGATAAATGTGAGAAACGCAGTATCGTCTCTATAACATGTCTTCGCATGTTGTCCACGCCCTGTCTCTTCATATACTTTATGCCCCGTCTGCGACGCGGGTCCGGGTGTCGCAAAGGGGATGCTTAAATCACGCCAACAATCCCAAAAGATTAGTAATAGTCCTTCAGTAAAATGTGAGAAAAGATGTTTCTGGCGCTTTGCAGCGGCACGCTCGCTCCGCTTGCCTAACCTAACCTGCGCCCTCCTTGCAACACCCTAACCGCGATTCGTCCTCGTCTAGGCAACAGTGGTCCTTCGAGCCGGGTCCGATCCGGCTCGAAGGACCACCGTTGTTTGTCGGCGCTTTGGTGCAATAGTTAGCAAGCGCTGCTCGCAGGACAACCGGCGGTACTACCTGGACCTGAAGGAGAACTCCCGCGGGCGCTTCCTGCGCGTGTCGCAGACCATCACGCGGGGGGGCCCGCGCTCGCAGGTGGCGCTGCCGGCGCAGGGCATGATCGAGTTCCGCGACGCGCTCACCGATCTGCTCGACGACTTCGGCACCGACGACGGCGGGTGAGCACCTACGCTATCAGCATCATCGTTCAGCCAGTGCCACTGTTGGGCATAGGCCTCCCCCAAGGATCTCCAAACCGGTCGGTCAGCGGCTTCCCGCGACCTTCACCAGATCGCCGGTCCACCTCGTGGGGGGCCTTTCAGCCTTCCAGCCTACGCTAGGCGGCACTCTATTTTAGACATGATTTATACAGGTTGTAACAGAGAGGTGTAGTCATTGTTGAAGGGGTCATTCGGGCCATCAAACTTAACAACTTTCGCTAAGGAACCGAAATCGAAATCTCAGAAAAAATAAACACTCCTCCACACAAACTGATGTCAGCTGGTTTTCGGTTTAGTATGGGTAAGAGATTTTTTTTTCTGAGATTTCGGTTTTTAGTCCCTTGGCGAAAGTTGTTGTAGTAGTTTGATGGCCGGAATAAATAACCCCTTTAAATATGACTACACCTCTCTGTTACACCTTGTATAAAAACACAGCTGAGGATGGATTTTACCAACACGTAAACAGTCGATTATTATTTAACCGGTTCTTTTTGACATTAAGGCTGAAGTTCACCAATACTTAAACAGGCGATTATTGTTTAACCGTCGGTTTTGACATTTTATTCTATAGAAGAACTGTCAAAAACTGGCGATTATCTTTCAATCTGTTGTTTTACGTTTTGGCGAACTCGAGGTAAGGCTTTTTGACATTTTTTTCATAGTCTAAGAGAGTATGAAAAAAATGTCAAAAATAAACGGTAAAATTTTAATCGCTTGTTTTACATGTTCGTGAAGTTGACCCTTACTGTTCGTTGGTGCATGTACTAACCTAACCTAACCAAACTTACTAACACATGTCGGTAAATATGTAATAATATTTACAACAATTTGAGATACTTTTTACCTTTTGGCAATAATTTTTGGACTTTATTTTCTAGCCGATATCAATATTTATTGTCGTATCGTCCCCACCACACTGTATACTCTTGCTGCTTCCACACATCTAGCTTTTAGTCCGTGTTTTTGTGGGATTAATATTTTTTTCGGTCAAGACTCTACTCTTTGTGTACTTGAATCGAAACCTCAGTTCTGTAAGCATGACTGCCTTTGATTTTGACGGATAAAACTGTATAGGAATCTGTCGAAATAAGTTTTTGGATGAAGGTAGACGAAAAGATAAAGCTATTTCGGGGCTTGCAATTTATTTTGCTCTTTATATAAGCATGTTTACATTGAAATCAAATGCATAAATTGGGAAGTTTTGACCTGCCTTGCTGTTGTCTGTTCATGAGAATTGACCAATTCACAATGTTTATTTTTCTTTACTGTAAAGTTGACTTAATATTATGTGTCCCTAATAGCATACCGTGTAAGCATGAAGCGACTGCATTTTTATTTCATTTCATTGAGTAGCCCTAGTATAGTTTGTTGTTTGTGTGGTATTTTGATAGTTTTATATCATTATTTTTTAATAAGTTTAAATAAAACTTTATTTTTTATAAATATTTATGTAGAAAATCCAATTCTATAAGTTTAACTTTCTATCTTTTTAACTACGGCTAGCAAGGTTCATATAAATAAAAATTGTATATTGATTAACGATATCGTAAGCCATCCACCCAATCTTGGGATATTTTCTTACCTTTAAGATTACTTTTTACAAGTACCCACACACTTCAAACTATGCTAGAAATACCACTGTTTTTTTAATTAATTTATTTATTTATTAAGATCACCAACAAGTTCACATTAACACAGTTAATGACAAATACATATAATAGTGCAGGATGCTAAATGCAAACTTAATTATAGGTGACAACTGCATGCAACATACAAAAGCAATATACTAATACAATCTAATATTATGTAATTTTAAGTTAACCCTTAACCACCTCACATAATGTTCGTCTATGCTATACATTATTTTTATTTAACTAGCGCTATACAACATTTAGTTTTTGCACATAGCTCTCATTTCTTTCTTACATACATACATACATAAATCACGCCAATATCCCCGAAGGGGTAGGCAGAGGTGAACAAGCACCCGCGTTTCGCCAATTATATTAGGTCCCATGTAATAGGTGGCGAGCCTATTGCCATTTATCGGGCACAAAAGTCGCAGTAGGTACATTGCTAGGTGGTATAAGAGGAACGCTGCTGCCCATTCCTCATCATTGATTTATCCTTAGTCGCCTTGTACGACACCCACGGGAGAGATTTGGGGTGGTGACAATTGTATTCTACTCAGCCGTCACCACACGGCACCATCATTTCTTTCTGCTTATATTAATATTCCAAATATGCTGTTGCACTTTTGAATCATTAATTGCGATTTTATTAATTAATCTGGTTCTTAATCATGAGGACAAAAATTACTCAGATTTATATTTTAAAATAACTTTCAATTAAATAATGCTACTACCAAATTTGCCAATTGTGAAATAACGCAACGTAATTTCTGTCTCTCAAAATAAAAAAACAGACTATAGTTCTAGGTCTAGTCATTTGATTAGTATTGAACATTAACTATTGGTCCAAATTGTAATTTAAACAATGCCAAATATCAATCTGTTGATATTTATTACTTAACCTTTCTTTGACCATTTGTGAACATTTCTTCCTAAACTTAACTATTGATGAAACATTAGGCATGTTTAAAAAAATCACACCTATATCATAATATCTTTATTAAACTTCTCTTTTTGTAATAAAGGAATTAACCTAGCTATTTTTTAATGTCGCGTCCGTTGTTCTTTTTTAATATATATTTTCATTCGTTATTAACCCGCAATATCGATACGAATATCCTAATTATATCATGATTCGTTTGACATTCCTGCTATCTAGGAACCCTGAGGCCTTTTGGTGAGTAAGAAAAGGTTCTAACACGCCTAGTGAGTCCTGACCGCAGTAGCTATATTGAGATATGACTAGAAATATCTTCACAGAGTCAGCTTGTTATATTACCGGCTTGTAGTGTTTTTATGCGAGACTTCTTACGGTTGAGAAACATGTCGGTCAAAATCACCATGAATATAGTGTGATATTGGGCTATATTCAATTGTGTCTTCCATGCTGGCCTAGGGGCATACAAAAACGTACAATTTGCCAGCTCCAACCCATCCCAGGGGTGTCGTTAAAAAGGACTAAGCGAAATTGCCCGGTGCAGACCAATATGCACCTTTGGGCACCCGAATGGTGGAGGGCAAACCACCAACAACACCCAAGAAGGCTGGTGTCAGACCGGCTGTAAAACTTAAGCCAAAACCTTTACCCTTAACGGTGTCTGACCGATATGAATGGGAGGGGAAACATACTGCGCCGACCCCAGATAAACTGGAAACAGGGCAGGAAGAAGATTGGGCTAAACGCATGTCTTTCTCCCACGGGGGTGGGCAGAGACTACTTGCTGTGGCCCGACACACTTCTTCGCTTTGTCTAAACTCATTAATGTGCTCATACACGACAGTCCTTTTCTGGTACACTTGACTGATTTGTGACCGTGTCTGTCAAAGATATATCTTCTCAATAAGTAATAATAATGCTCATAATAAAGCTTTTTTTAATGGCTTTTATAAGGAAATATTTGGCTTAGTAGCAGTACTGCTTACGAATAGAGATGTAGATTTTTTTAGTATTAAAGGAATAGCTTGCACACTTGAAATTCACCCATCAATTTAAATTATGATTTGCCTTTAAGCTGAGTCATGATATAACAAGGAATTGGCGTTTCTGGTGCACTATCTAGTTAATTATCCTGATTAACGTTAGCAATGAACATCAATATGCTCGCCCCTATAACGCGAGACCTAACATAGCCTCGTGAAATAGGGTGGTACTACACCTCAGCTTACCTTTTTGGGGGGAAGGCGTGAGCTATGTTAAGAAGCATTTCCATTTACCCCTATTAAAAATGAATTTTAAACCTCATTGCAAAGCACCAAGGTCTAAATTATGATGGATTCTATTTTGCCACTGTCTGATTATTAAGAATGCAATTCGTTATACCATCGATAGAGGTTATAATGTAGCCGTCGATGCATCTTGTGTGTAACAACATACCACATGGTGACATTATATTCCTCTCACACCTATCATCTAGTCAAGTAAGCAATGTGTTGTGGTAACTAGATGACAGACAAATTATGTGTAATAATTAAATATAAATATGGAAATCTACTAAACGTATAAACGGCAAATGTCCGTATACATCACATAAACATTTGCCTCAACCAGGATTCGTACCCGGGGCTTAATAAACATAATGTTATTTACGAAATAATATTGACCTACCCATTAGAAATAGTTCAATATAATCCGCCTAAATTAAATAGTTATACGAATGACAAATATAATATATTTATAAATTGTATCACCCGACAGGGTCTATAATTGTTTTAATGTACTTATCATTCAAATGTATATTATGGAATGCAATAAAGTATTGAGTATTGGCCTGACAGGCCTCTAGTCAAGTTGCCAATCTATTCGAACGAACTAATACAAATGTCAAAAACAATATGGCGACCGTCGTGTCAAATTAAGAGTATTTGTGAAAAAATGTCATTTGTATTCTATATAAAAGATTATCCACTTGTCTAGGCCCTCTGACTACTCGACCAAACTGCTAGTCTCCATTAACATTAACCGCCTATAAATTTAACCGTCTCCGTGGTCTAGTGGTTCGCCCACCGGAATTAAGATCCAGAGGCCCCGGGTTCGATACCCAGGGGGGGGGGTACAAATTTGTGCTCGGTTTGGTTGGTGGTAGGACTTGTTTCAAGTCCGCCTGGCTAGCTACCATCGTCTTATCAAAATCTGTCGCTATAATAATAATTTTAACAGCGTTATTGTGTTCCGACAATGTGTGATGAGATAGCCAGCCCCTCTGTGGTTGAGGGTTTCAGGTGAAGCTCGATTCCATCTTCAGCCAATATCGTCACTTACCATCGGGTGAGATGAAGGGCAAGAGCTTCCCTGTCTAACATAAAAAATAGGGTTATTACCTGAGTACCCCGACTTATTTGTATTTTTACCTGTAAAATTACAAACAAATCGGGGTACTCAGGGAATAACTCAAAAAATAAACCTTAGGGTGATCCGTATTGAGTTTCCGAATGCCCACAGCTTCAAAGGCGAGCTGCCGGAGGGCAAGCACCTGCGCGTCGACAACAAGAACTTCTACTTCGACATCGGCCAGAACAACCGCGGCATCTACATGAAAGTCAGCGAGGTGGTATCATCGTTACAAGTAATTGTAGTTGGATCATACACGGATAGGGGCGCGGCGATGCCGGGCCGCGGTCTCTGTGCCTGTCCTATGTTTTGCAATTTAAGAGAAAAACTTCAAGGGAAAACTAAATTAAATATATAATTAAATATAAACAGGCGTGTCTAGGAAAGAATTCCAAGTGAGTGATGTGTATAAAAAATTTTTTTTTTACTATTTGATAAGAAAAAGATATAAATAATATAGAAAACACTATGTCGCGTCACTTTGCTTTATTAAACTAAACTGTAATAAGCTACTCTACATTGAAAATGTTAATGCCCTGAATAATACAGAAATACATATGTTACGCCTTTCTCCCACAGGGGTAGGCAGAGATCACTTGTTTCCACTAATACAGAAATTCCATCTTTTATTTCTCAATTACAAGCACAATTAAGGCAGATTAATTTAATGTCTTTAGGGGAACAAAAAAAAGTTTATATGTCACGATTTAGATGTGAATGTCAAATCGTCAAAACGAAAACCAAATAAGATCAGTTTTTCGGGCCCGAACGAAGCAGAACAGTCATTTCGCCATCCAATCATAGTTATGAAGTAATTTGGCGCTTTAGTTAATTTTTTTTTGTATTTTTTCTTTTTTGGACTAATTTCATACAACTTCAGTATAAAATGATCATAAAATATGAAATGTTGTCAATTAGTAGTCATGTGATATTATTTTTTAGAAAAGTTTTCCTGAATAAATATGAATATGAATTTCAACTGAACTAATTCACATTTACAATAAATTGAAATATGTTCTCAATAATTGTTTAAAACTGTGTTACACTATGGTATTTTTTTATTATGTGACAAATTTTAATTTTATATGTTAAAGCGACGTAATATGACGTTAATTAGTTGCATTACAATGAGATGTCTTGAATTAAAATATATATCATTATGACCTATATTACAAAATAGATTGTTTAAAATTTGCTAACATGTACAGGGATCGCGGCTTCCAGTATCCTCGTTGTCAGTCTCGTCTATAAATGATTGTAATCTCACAGATCTAATTTACTATACCATTAACCAATAATAATTTACCATTACTTTGATATTCACATATTTGTAGACAAGGCTGCATCCGATAGCTGTGTTTTATTTGCTTTGTTAGTATTAAACAATAACCCTTAAATACTGATTGATCATAATCGTTTCGTATTAACTTTTCTGCTAGCGCCTGGGAGCGAAAACATAACATAGACTGAGCCAGCCCCAACTCATCCCATGGCTGTTATAAAATTCCACTAAGGGAGATTCGCCTTGTGTATAGGTATCATAACCTAGGGGCACCTAAATAGTGGAGGGCGAACCACCAAAAACAGCATACCCAAAGAGGTTCGGTGTGAGGCAGGCGGTCGCCTGTAAAACTTAAGCCAAAACTTTAAACAGTATGGGTTGGAATGATGTTATCCCGACGACTCTCACCGTTCATCGGTCTCTCGAGCTAGATATCCCTTCTATCACTTTTCTATACATTCATTCAACACTAGCACCTTGCCGGTGTTTTGAATGATATGAGGGAAAGGAAACTGGATAGCTAGATGACGTCTGACCGATATGAATAGAAGAAACAATGCTCCGTCCATGGATAACCTGGGAACAGGAAGATGATGATGAATCGTTCGTATTAATTTAGTCCTCTAAAATATTAACTTAAATATGCCTGTTACTACTACTACTACCAACACCAGCTTGCCTACCATGACCACCGAAACACATTATGATATAGCCATTTATCGCGTTAACCTGTCAAAACCATTGATTTTTGACAGTTCAAAGCGTTAAATGGCTTTATCGTATCGTGTTTCGGTGGTCATGCTTGCCAGGCTGAACCCCGATTATGTAAGCCTCTTTCAATCGCTTTCGTCTACCTGTCACACTCACACTTTACGTTTATTCTCAATGTGTAAGAGTGACAGGTTGACGAAAGCAATTGAAAGAGGCTTACATAATAACCCCGCTGGTTTCCAGTCTTAAATAGAGACTTGAAAACATAATAATTAAACGTGACTAGTTTGCACCTTATTGGCAGGTGAAGAGCAACTTCCGCACAGCGATCACGGTGCCCGAGAAGTGCTGGACGCGGTTCCGGGACATCCTCGCCGACTACTGCGACAAGATGTGCCGCGCCCACCACCACCCCGACGCGCTGCCGGTCAGTATCCCACCCTCCCTAGCGACCTCTACTATACAAGTACGCTGGACTGAAGGTTGGCATCCCAAAAATGAAGCCTGTCTGATGATGGCACTGGTGTACGAAGGTGAACCTCCGCGGAACTAATATTAGAGATGCATGCAAGCAACAAACGCCAAATTTAGTATCCATGCCGCTCGAGGGGGCGCTTCATACGCGCGCAAGAAACATTTGTCATTTTAGTAGACGTATTTAGTCTAGCGGAGTTGTATATTAGAGGTCAGTGTTCCCCGGGCAGTCCCTGTGTGGATGCCAAGACCTTCAATGGGCAGTCCCTGCGTGGGCGCCAAGACCTTCAATGGGCAGTCCCTGCGTGGGCGCCAAGATCTTCAATGGGCAGTCCCTGCGTGGGCGCCAAGATCTTCAATGAGCAGTCCCTGCGTGGGTGCCAAATACACTGTTGGCGCCCAAACTGGGACTAGTAGCTTTTTTAATTTTGTGCATTTTCACTTTACAGGGTAGTGGTGGTTCCAGTTCGCAGCCCCCTCGTCCTGACATAGTAAGTATTAGAAGCAGTTTTTAAATAAATTCATTAAATTCCATATAAAGACAACAATTCAATACTGATGTATAACTTGTATTGTTATAGAGCAGACAATCCTTTTTATAGTGTAGGCGAATGTTTTTGACTTGCAGGACACATTAACCGGAAGTGCCCCGAGTCGGATTTGATTCGATCGGGTCGACGCCCTCAACTACTGAACCACACCACACGCCGCCATAGCCCTACCGCCCACTTCCCCGCCACTACCCCCTACTACCCCAAGTCCCCGCTGCCAGAAACCAGAGACTTCAGTGTGACGCGGCTAACCGATTAGCCTCTTATCTGTATATAGTATTTTATATACGTATATATATAGTAGTGTATGTATTAGCGCTGACCGACTCGCTTTGTGGCGCTGCGCGGCGATGTCAATGCAATGGTAATGTTGGAAAGTGAGTCGTATAGTGTTGGCAGGCAGCTACTCATGTCACAGGTTAAGTGCAAATGTTGTTTCCCAATGCCGCCTCGATATGCCCTTGTGTAGTCGACGCTAGGGTCGCCACAGGCCACAGAGCGAGCTGGGCGCGATCGCTCTGATTTCCGAAACTAGTTGTAAGGTGATGTGATAACATGTTTGAGCTTCGTCGTTTTTTTTTCTCGATGCGCTGCCGTCGGCATGGTACTAATGTTGCACTAAACTTATTTTATTTGTTGTTGATCATTACTAGTGAGATAGGGTCGTGATTTCTTTGGCGTCTGTGTGGTCGGTGTTGCCACCGCGGAATAATTGGAAAAATTTGAAATATGTATTAAAATTTAATTTTCCTTTCCTAGTTGGACTGGGGGAGAAAAATTGAATTTCCGAAAAGTGACGAAAAATAATATGAAATCAAATAGAGGTGGCCTTTTAATCTAAATTGTGAATTGATCGCCTCGTCTGTGACCAGGCTTCAGCTTTAGTTTTTAAAATATCGTTTAACTGTTTTCTCCCATTTGTTTAAGTGTAAATAGTTCGGCACTTACAATCGTATCTGGATTATGATATGTATCAAATGGTTACAAGTCGGAATGGTAATTCCGGTAATGAAGTCATATATTTTTGTTAAGTTATATGATATTAGTGGCCAGGCCGCGTGTGCGGCCGACTGGCTGCTGACGTGAAATTAACACGTCTACGACGTTAACTCGTATCAACATAATAAAATAAAATAAAACTGTTATTTGTAAAATGCCACTTATCTAGTTAGTAGGTGTATGTGTTTTTAACATGGATTATTTAATTATAGTTTTTTTGTCTAAACTAAGATGCATACGGCAGGCACGGGTGTGTGCGGGAGGACGCGTGTTGTGCCAACATTGATAACTGCTGGGGGCACTGGCTATTGCAGAGCCAACGAGAAATGAGCCGTATGTGATAGGAAATAAGCGCTGCATTCGCGCAGTGCACGCGGTCCTCCCGCGGCCGGCTGGGCAACGGGCGGTCGCCGCCACTGAGTTTCGCTAGCGGCAGGCTTTGCCACTTCTAGGAATTTGGAATATAGTGATATATATGTAGATGATTTTTTGATATCTATGTAATTTTTGAGTGTAAAATTTTTGATATTTGGGGAATGAAATTCTTACAATAATATTGAGTGTTTCGTTGGCGTTGTGAACGTCAACTCAAAATTTTGAGTGAAACTCAGTGGATCGTGTGATGTGATATATTGGAATAAAGGTGCCGGGTTTGACCTGGTCTCGGAGTCCTCACGCTATTGGAGCTTAAGTTCAACCTAAGCTTTGTGTCAATAACACCGGTAAACTTGTGTGCGAGTTGCAATTTTGATCTTATGTCCAAGTGAGAAGGGTTTCTATTGATTATGACGCCAACATTTTAAAGAAACTGAGAGACACTGCACTGATAATGTTTGTAAAATGAGTGTGGCAATTCTGATAATATGTCAATTAATTGAATCCTACTAACATTATTGCTCGTGCAATGCCACATCGATAGCAAGATTTAGGTTCAGGTCGTTAGTCTGAAATCGACTCTGTGCATTTGGTCTGTAACAACTATTTAGCCATTTGTACATTAGAAATGTTTTCTTTACAAAAATATTACTATGTTTTCTAAAAAAATTGTAACTCGTTTAAGTATGCTTATGACAATGTTCGCCTAGCGTAGGATGGGTCAGATGGAGGGGGAAGTAAATGAGATTTGAGGGGTCAGAGGCGGCGACCAGCCTAAGAGGGTAGGATAAGTTCGGTATGTAAGCATGACGTGTTTGACTTGCTTCGGGAAGTAGTTCTCTGGAATCTTCTAAAACTACACAACGAAATTTATCATGTTTAATGATTACAAGTAAATTGAATTTTTAAATAATTTCTACATATTTCAAGACTCATTGAGTGCATGGTCACTTTTGGTGTCAAGTCTTGATTAATCGTGTTGCAGTAAATTGTAAACCTATAATTTAATGCGATGTTATTGGCAATGGACTGTAGATATGATTTAGTATATATTTAGTGGTATATTGTGTTTGATTTGATTGCTGCTAAAGATGATTTGGAAATTTGAAAACAATATTTTTAATGCACTTAAAGTTATCTGGAGAGCCTTCCTCGTTGCCTCGTGTATGCGAGTGTGGTTGTATATATATTTACGTACGTGTGTGTGCGCGGGACGCAATAGGGTAAGACCACCGGTACACCAGGCGTCGGACGTGCCTTTCTTGTATTTATGCATTTTTTTGTTATTTCTTTTATTATTATAGTAATTAAATACATCACCCAAATTCACCTTTTATTGGTAGCTTTTTCGGCGCGATGTGATTGATATAAGTGCTTAATCTTAAGGCAGTGTAAGTTAAACTGACTAGACCCTGTAGCAATGATCGGTAATGGTTTGCAGACTGTAGATAATAAGGCGCAGTGTCAAAGTTTTCTTAAAAAGAAATTTGTCTTCACTACTATTTCGCTCCTAGACGTCTCACCATCATGCTTAAACAGTCTTCTAAAATGGGCATGTACTAGGTCTAGACAGTTTAAATTGTATACGAGGCGTCGACTCTGAAACTTTTCATTTTCTCAAAACTAAATTTAAAATTCTTTTTAGATAATTATAAAAGTGGGTAGTTTTACAATTAGTTTTGAGTGCACCGAACGTCTCCGAGCCGACACCCATTTTTCCTCTTAACCTATAACTATGTATCCCAAGTCGCAAACGTGATAAACCGTTTATTGTGATGAGATTCATAAGCATATTATTTTTTATTGTATAGTTAAGTACGATTGTATATTCGACCTTCCCCGCTTTTAGCTTGTTTACCATTTGTATAGAAAAGTGATTAACTAAAGACAACTTTATTTGTTTATTGTAAAGTATGTTTTCATATTGCAAAGGATTTATTTAACGAACGCATAGAAACCTTGTTGGTTGCCATGTTTTGTCCCTCGCATTGTGCGTTGTGAGAACAGGACAAAACAGGTGGCTGACTAAGGAGATTCGGCGTCATAAAGGATGTCCATAGCTGTTCCCTGTCAGGTTATATGCCACTCGGCGACCGAGAAGTGTCACCTGCTGCGAAAGTTGGCGTTAGTGTTAGTGCCGCTTGTGCGGCCACACCTTTGTGAAGACTCTTTGCAGATTCGTTTTGAAGTAGCTACTCTCATTTATCTGATAAATCCTCAAACAAATTGTGTTGTCACAGGTTTCCATTGAATTACATGCGTTTACTGGTATCCAAGGTCTAAGAGAGGTATGTATAATAATTTTGCTTTCGTCAATATACCTCAAAACTCATCTGCAATTAGTCGCTCCAAACAAAATCTGTAAAATAGTGTAATTTCACCCTTATGGATTATAGAAATAGAAGGCGTTTTAGATTGCCCCCACATAGTGGGCACTGTAGCCAGGTGCAGTCTAAATCGATCCCAACGTAGGTTAATTTACAGTACATTTTCCTTCGAAAATCATAAGGTGGCATAAGTCGGTGACGTCCGTTAAAGAGTTACATATAGAAGAAAAAAAAATTAAATAACTATATAAAAAAATCTCTTTCTATGAGTAAAAAAATAGAAATATATTAGATGCGAGGGCGGCGCGGTCCCATTCTTGTTGTAAGTTAGGGTAGTTCTTTCGGTCGTCGTCGGGGTCATCGGGCGGCGCCTTCGGGTGTCGTCGGTCGTCGTCGGGTGCCCTCGGGCGTCGTCGGGTCCTCGTTCCCGCACCTCGCGGGGGCGCACACTCCCTTGTTGTTTACCTTTCTAGGTGTAAGGCTTCCCCCTTTTTCTGGTCAATGCTGTTTTTTCATATACTATCTTATTTACACGACTTTACACTCTTACCTTCTCACCTTCCTTGTCCCATTGTCCAGTTGTGTGACTAAATGTCACTTGAAGCAAAAATGTCAAGACTGCTTCTTCGAGTAACCATCCTGTAGCGTTATATTTAGTCACCCCCTAACGGAAGGTTGTACATGTGCCTCCCCGCGACTAGTGGCTTAATTTAAACAACAATTTTATGGTACAAAAAGTAATTTTAGTTCCATAGACAATTAAGAGCTCCAGAGTTTATATTTAGATTAAATATAAGATTATATCCTCTGTCAATGTCAATAAAATACTATATAACGCTACATTAATAAAGAATTTTAATGTTAAATAGTCTATATGTTGTGAAGATAGTGATCGCGCGGGTTCAAGAATTTTACAGCAGTGACAAGTGCACGGTTTATGACATAGAAAGCTATATTCAATTAAACCATTACATCGGGTTAGCCATTCTTGATGTAGGCAAAACGATGATGATCCCAGGATATGGAAGTTGTAATTTCTATAAAGCTCCGTTTCACATCTTTTCCTCTCGGTGTCACTTACATTGGCATTCGATTACGTGTTCTCAGACAAAATTTTACTAATACCGAGTAGGCAAGTCCTGTGTCGACCTACATCGTGCCTTTCGGCAGATACCCGTGCATGTCCCGTGTGCCCAATATATGCACCATGCTGGTCCGTTCGGCTCGATCTCACCATCCCTTGTTACTCTGTCTAAGTACCTCTAGTGCATGTTTCAGGACCAGAATGTGCAACGTTAGATTCGTTCCGCAATAGGTATTTGTTGTCAGATACATGCTCTGTGTAGATGTGCGTGTGTTGTGAGCGCGAGACGAAGAGTGTTTGTGTTCCGCGTCGTGGTCGCGCGGTCTGCGCAAGATCGCCGCTGTCTGAAGTGATAGTCAATTATCGTAATCATTAATCACTCCGCGGCGCGTCGACACACCCCAGATGCCGCGGACTCGTCCCAGGCTCGTCCCATGCTCCTGGGATGAAGGTTGCCGAGTCCGAAGACGAGGCCGCGGCGGGTGTGTCGGCGACGCCGCCCCGCGCCGCCCCCCTCTACAAGTGTTATACATACATTGAATAGGACGTTTACTTATTGATTACAAAACTGTGAGTAACTAAAAATCAGAGTTATAATAGTACGTTAGTTTTAATTATATTTCTGATATTAATTGATGTTTTGCTAAAAGATGATTTATCTGTGCGTTACGTTTGATGTCGCGTGGTGCGCGTCGGTGTCGTAGGCCGCGCCGACCTGCTGCCTACAGACGTTGGTTCCTTTGGAGTTCCTCGACCCATCCTGTAGCGTTACCGCATCGCATCGCGACGCGTGCCCGCACCACCCGGGCAAGCTTTAATGATACTTAAACCCGCCACTCGAATGACCTCAAAATATAATATTACACGTAAGCAATACCACAGTACCTGAAATTGATTAAAATGAAAATATATAAAAATGTAATAGTTTGGAAATATTGATTGGTACAGTAATAGATACACGGCGGTGTTCGGTGAGCAGATACAAAAACTGGCTTAAGTAAGGCGCAGAACCGCCCTCCAGGTTGAGTTGTGATGTCGGTTGATTTCGTTCAGTTGGTGCGTAGTTTGAGCGCGGGGACACCGGAAGCGCTTATCATTTGCTCCGACCGTCTCCGACTGAACGCTGCCGCTTCCCGTGTCCCCGGGCGTGTAAATAGGTGCAGGCTGGCTAGTATACTTCGAATAATACACGTACTTTTGATTCATACGCTTGGGAGAGCGCCGAAACATTCAATAGAACAGTCGGAACGTTCGCGGGTCGGATTCGCTGCGTCGGTGTCGGGCATAACGGGCGAGGGTCGACGCCCTCGGCAACGTTAGGTCCTGGTTAGGGTAAACGGTTGAAGGGATCATGAGCGAGGTGATAGGACTCGATATTAGCATTAGGACGAGCCAGACGCGTCACCGGCCGCGTCGGCTGCCGAGGAGGGGGACACCCTTCGTATTGACGTCCAGCAGGTGAGGAAGGCGATCGCTTCTGTCTACATGTGTATGATTAGGTCGGGCGGACGACCTGTTCCGTGGGGATCGGTCTCGATCACGTCACGAGTGATACGCGAGATAATATCATGAGTGCCAGGTGGAGGTGAACAAATACTGCCAATCGAATGTAGTTTATAATAAAAATAATGGTAAATGATTTGTAGAATTAAAACGATTCGGAAATATTGTGTCCTGAATATTTCGTATTTTATGTATAGTATCGAGATGCGGGGGCCGGTGCTGTCCGGATGACGCTCTGCTCCGTTGTTCGTCCGACGTCCGGACACGATCGGCCGCCGCGCCAATGTTTTCCTTAGGGTGAGGACGATGGATACAAACTGTGTTCCGTAGTGTACCGAGCGACAGGGCGTTGTCTAGATAGGTTGGCGCGCGGCGCGGCTGTCGGGCGGCGACCGAGCGGCATGCCGCTGCCGGCCGGCAGCCGCGCCGCCATTGCGGGCGACGAGTTCGCCGGACTAAGATGTAAAATAATAGATTGCAATATAAATTGTGGTTGTTAGCATAAGACGGCATATTGGGTGTTGTGTATGAAGAGAGGGAGCGAGACTTGAGATGGAGAGGAGGCGTGTCGGGTCCCATAGCGAGCGTCGTGTTCTGATTTCTGAGAGATGTCAACGGGTCGTTGTTGCCGAAGTCGCGTCGCGTCCCGACGCGACGCGACTTCGGCATTGCAATTGGGCATTGGCAATTGGGCACCCAACATGCATCGGCGTAGTTGATAATTTTGATATCGTGAAATGCGCAACTGTGGGACTGAGGTGGCTCATGTGATGAGGATAAAGTTTTTTTTTGTATTAATTCCTTTGTAAAAATGTTTCGTGTGTAACACGGCTCGCTTTGGTGAGAGTGGACGGGGGGGACTTCCCGGGCCATAGCCTGCGGCACCGCCGCGGTCTATGGCCCGGGCAGGTCTGGGAGTTTTTGTATCCAAAGATTGATTAGTGTGATGTACAACTTCCTATAGGTTTATTATTATGATACTAGTATTTTATATACTTACTTGTTATTTTTTCTATTGTTTGACACTAGTTGATATAATATTTGAAATTGGATGAAAATGACAGATCTCCCGATCGAGTTTTATTGGAAATTGAATTAACAATTATGTAAGTTTCCACTGGGGCGGGTCGCCTGGGCCCGCTCTGAAATATGTTATGTATCTTGGAAGGGTGAGGAAGGCGCCCCTTACCTGAGCGGCTGATGGCGCAGCCTGGGCCAGCGTGGGCCAGCCTGGCAGCGACCACCAGCCGCTCGGGGGGCGGATATCAGACGGCGGAGGCAGTCAGACTGCCGCAGATGGTGCTTGTGTGTACTTACGATGGATATCATATTCATAGTTATATAATTTCGAAAAAATATTGCGCCTATTTATTTTTACTTTAGAGGACGAAATTGGAGTATCTATCGGAAATTCGTTTGGCAATGGTTGATTGCGATTCAGTTTTGTATAAGTGTGTGATGTTTGTGAGCGCGCCGCGTGGGCCCGCCGGCCAGGCTGGAGGCCGGGGGCGAGGTTGGAGGCCGGGGGCGAAGGCCGAGGCCGGTGGGGCGAGGTTGGAGGCCGGGGGCGAAGGCCTAGGCCGGCGGGGCGACGCGGCGCGACGATGAGCCGTGACGTGGACTGGCGTGGAGGTTCGCTCGACATACACAAGTCGGAATATTGGTGCGCGACTGCGACGCGCGGTGTGCCGTAGGAAAGTTTTACGATAAATGGTGAAAAATAAAGAAATTACAAAAAGTTGTGCCTTGTTATTGATTAGGTACCTTGTCTCCTAGGGTAGTTCCCAAACGCCACCCCCCATCCGGACTATTATTTCTGTTCTAAATAGTGAAACAACTTTTGTATGTGGTGGACAGCATCAGTGTGAAAAGGAGTGTAATAAAAACAAAAGTACAGTTGTAAAATTTGTCTGGTCCTGTATATTATGTAATGTACAGATAGAAGAGAAAGAATAAAAAAAACCCGGTCAAGTGCGAATCGGACTCGCTCACGAAGAGTTCCGTACCAATGTCTACGAAAAATTCCTTCGACACCACAATAAAAATTGCATGGGATGAAGCCTCTTTTGTAGTGACAAAAAATCTTAACGCCGCCCTATATAACAAGTGCATTAAACTGCTTAACGCAATCTAGTGGCGAAACGGAGAACTACGTAGTACCTACCTAGGGCCCCTTTGACGTGCTTTCTTTGTACAATTGTGTCTGTTGTATGGGAGCCTGTTTATTAGTAGGTAGGTAGGAAAGGTACCTACCTATGCTGGTCTGTGAGCGAACAAATAACGTAGAATAGGCCAACCCCGACTCATCCCATGGGTTTCGTAAAAGTCTACTAAGGGAGACGGCCCGGTGTAGACCAAATAGCACCTGAATAGTGGAGGGCAAACCACCAACAACAGCATAGCCAAAGAGTGGATGGCTTGATGACGTCTGACCGATATGAATGGAAGAGAAAACATACTGCGCCGACCAGATGGACTGGGAACAGGGGGGGCCTACCGCCTAACTCAATTGCTTAAGCAAAAGCTATAGTTTATGACGTCATGCTGTCATTTCGCACCAAATTTACCTAAATTATCAGCGATAGTTTTGAACAAATGATCACCGAATGATGTTGTATGAATTTGGCACAAAATCCGTACCGCCTAAAAGTTCAAGATGGCTTCTATAGCCGTAAGCAGTGCATTGCAATATAGCTATCATCAGCGATCAAGTTAGGCGGTAGAAGAAGGTAGGATCTACCTTCCTATTTCTTGTTATGGGTAGCGATTAGTTAGCGGCTCAGAAATAGGTTCATAATTTGTGAAAATTTCAACTGTTGTAACTATCACGGTTCATGAGATACAGCCTGGTGACGGACGCACGGACGGACAGCGGAGTCACAGCAATAAGGTACCGTTTTACCCTTTGGGTACGGAACCCTAATAAACTAAAGGCTGGCGATAAACACGTCATTAAGTACCATATTGAGTGTGCGAAACTATAAAATAATTAAACTAGCTACAATCAGAGTTTTAAAATTACTCTGCAGAAAATAGTAGATTTTCCATCAAGTGCACAAAACGAATCATTTTTGTCCGAGACTTTTAGCAGCCCGAGCCGAAGGCGAGGGCTGATAGTAATGTCGAGGATAAAAATGGTTTTGTGGACGAGGTAGAAACTCTGCTTTTCACTTCGATTGCGAGGAAATAAAACAGTAGTTTATCATAACATTTCTTAAAATTCAAACTAAAACTAGTACAGTTTTGGATACCGAAGGAAAAGTTTTTCCCAGTGATATTAGGTTTGGGCTGCAGACCTATACAGCCAAGTATTAAATTAATTTTGAAATAATAATTTTCGTAAATTAATTTAATAACCTACCGTACCTACTTGAATTAAAATTTTAATATCTTTTATATCTTAAAAAACACATTAGGCATATAAATGTAAGTAAATATTTAAATATAACAAATTCTATCTCTGAATTTCTCATTGTGTTTGGCTGCATGGCTCATTTTCTTTGCCTTAATATAGACACATTTATGAGTAGATACGTTAATGCTCTAGAGCACAAAATTCGATTTTGTGCAGCCTATATCCTGCACAAATGAGCACTTTCAGAGCATGAGAAGTGAAAATATGTTTTTCATCCCACCATCTCGGAAAAAGCGTTTTTGCTCTTCGATATCTGAGTGAAAAAGCCGTTTTTATCCTCTAGAGGTTAAAGTAAATTTGAATTTAGAACATCGTGTGCAATGAGTTTGTGAATTCAAAACATCATTATACCTATTTATTTCTACCTCCATGGTGCCGAAATTAACATGCAACCTATTTTAATTTGTTAAAAACTCAGACTCGGAACCTTCTTGGTGTACTTTTTTTGTAATTTGCTTTGCGCGCGCCATTTTCTTTTCGCGTCATAAATTTGTTAAAACCTAGGAGTTCCGTGACGGTCAATCAGCTTGGCGTCAATCTTGCTTTAAACATTTTGATCGTCTACAACGCTTGCTGGATGCTTGAGTCAAGCATTTAAAAGCTTTTTAGGTCTGTTTGATTTGTTTACGCTAGCAACGGAACAAAAACATACAGAAAATCAACGTGCTTGACTCAAGCTGATTGACCGTCTCGGAACTCCATTAGGGACGGTAATTTTTATTAGGTACTTACAGGTGTGTCTGGATGAATGTTGCGGGTGTGGCTGGGTGGATGGTTGGCTGTTGGAGGTGTGTCTGGGTGAATGGGTGTTTTGAGGGTGTGTTTAGGTGAATGGGTGTTTTGTGGTTGTGTCTGGGTGAATGGGTTTTTGTGGGTGTGTCTGAATGGATGGGTGAGTATTGTGGGTGTTTCTGGATGATTGAGTGTTTTTTGGGTGTGATTGGGTGTTTTGTCGGTGTTTCTGGGCGAATGGGTGTTTTGTGGGTGTTTCTGGGTTAATCGGTGTTTTAGGGGTGTTTCTGGGTGAATGGGTGTTTTGTGGGTGTTTCTGGGTGAATGGTTGTTTTGTGAGTGTTTCTGGGTGAATGAGTGTTTTGTGTGTGTTTCTGGGTGAATGGGTGTTTTTTGGGTGTTTCTGGGTAAATGGGTGTTTTGTAGGTGTTTCTGGGTGAATGGGTGTTTTGTGGGTTTTTCTGGGTGAATGGGTGTTTTGTGGGTGTTTCTGGGTGAATGGGTGTTTTTTGGGTGTGTCTGAGTGGATGAGTGTGTATTGCGGGTGTGAATGTTGTGGGTGTTTCTGGGTGGGCGTTGAGAGTGTGTTTGGGTTAATGGAAGGGTGTTGTGGAAGTTTCTGGGTGAAAACAGAAACTGTTGTGATTGTATTTTTTTTTTGTATTTTGCAATTTCCTCGTTGGGGGGGATGAAAAGTTACGTGTTGCACTCGAGTGCAAAGATTTTTCACCTTGTGCTCTTTTGATTCCCTCGCTATCGCTCAGGATTCTAATTTTTGAATCACTCGCTGCGCTCGTGATTCAATTTTAGAATCCTTCGCTAGCTCGGTCATCAAAATTGAGCACGCGGTTAAAAAACAACTTTGCACTCACGTACAACAAATAACTATTGTGGATACGACTACCAATAAATGCTATTAAGAGAATTTTATATAATTACCTACACAATAAATATTTACGAGTATTATAGTTAACATTATTTTGAAATAGTGTACCTACCCACAGGTAGTCACCAGGGGTGCTCAAAATGAATGTTTGATAAAAGTTGAGGCTGTGTCCACCAAGTCATGATTTTAACACGATGCACCTAATTAAGCAAACAAACATTAATTGATCTGTTATTGAACTTGTAATGGTCGCCTTGACAGTCGCATTACCAAACACTGCTTTCCCATTAGCCGTTACTCAATGGTCCGATATTAATCAGATCATCAGCAAACATTGGTCGTGCTTGTTTGACTATAAAATCTACCGGAATATCAGCTATAAAACGTAATCTCGTTTCATCGTAAACATTATTCGGTCACCGGGCCGCGGTCGACATGCAAGTTTTTCAAGTTTTTGCTATGGCTATAGCTGCGGCTTTGGCAGCTGGCTCTGGGCCGTACTTACCCAGCGGATGGAAGCCGAAAGGTCCAGCATTTTTGCTGCCGACAGAAGTAGAAAAATCGTCAGATATTGACAGAGTATCAGATTCAGGTGCCTCCAAACCGAACACCGTTGAAGAGTACATTCTGCCAGATTTCCAAGATGTATATCAAGCTGTTACGAAGCAGGAATTGCCTGATTTGTATACGGAGAAACCATTTGCTGTAATCGTCGCGAATACTTCGGAAATCCAAAACACTGCTAATTTAATATCAAGCAATGGCTTTCAAAGTGATAATAGTGTTTTTGAACAGAATGCTATAGATGATGTAGCAATTCTAAAGCACCTAGACAGTGACCAAGATGAATTAGTCGAGGGAGAAAGAACTACGGATCACGTTCTTGACGCGGGTTTTGATACAGAAGATAAGTCAACAGCAAATATTAAGGCGGTCAAAGATGCTGGAATTGAAGTAGTGGATGCGGGGACTTCTACTAAAGATGATGATCATTCCGCGCCCCAAACAAAGGAAAGTGAAGCCCAAGTGATTGGTTTCAAGGAATACGCATTACCTACAAGGGCAGGTCACGAGAAGTTAGAATCTCTCATAAAAACAGCAAATGAGAACAGAAGGAGAAGATTTTCTTCGAAATACGTGATTGGAACCAACAAACATTGAATTTAAGTTTTCAAATAGAAATCTTCCCCATCTTCTAAATTTTAACTTGGTTTTATTTTCAAATACTTATTTTAGCTAGAGATTATAGCCGTGTGGTGACGGCAGAGTAGAATACAATTGTCACCATCCCAAATCTCTCCCGTGGGTGTCGTACAAGGCGACTAAGGATAAATCAGTGATGAGGAATGGGCAGCAGCGTTCCTCTTATACTACCGTCCTGACAATGTACTGCGACTTTTGTGCCCGATAAATGGCAATAGGCTCGCCACCTATTACATGGGACTTAACATAATTGGTGAAACGCGGGTGAGAATTCACCTCTGCCTACCCCTTCGGGGATATGGGCGTGATTTATGTATGTGTATGTATGTATGTATTAAAGCTCCAATATTTAAGAAGATATAAGGTGTCTGTGTCATTTTACTGAGTAATCTAATATTAGAACATTATCTCAGCTCTTTCCATAGGGCTATCCTTTTGTAATTCGGACCAGCTACCTTCCTGTTTTTTTTCCCTGGGGTTTAATGCTTTTACGCATGCCCCCCGATCCCAGGGCAAAATCTCGGGGGTATGTGGGACTCCCCGACGTAAAAGGCGCCGGGACTACCCACTAAAACTCCCCAGGGTGCTCCACCATCTCGCATGGGCGGGGAAGGATAACAGCTGAGCCTTGTGCCTAACCCCTGTGCCTCAACTGAATGTGGCCGCTGCACCTCGTGAAAAGGGCGACACTAATTATTAAATAGAGTAAATAATAGTAGATTTTCCATCAAGTGCACAAAACGAATCATTTTTGTCCGAGACTTTTAGCAGCCCGAGCCGATGGCGAGGGCTGATAGTAATGTCGAGGATAAAAATGGTTTTGTGGACGAGTTAGAAACTGCTTTTCACTTCGATTGCGAGGAAATAGAACAGTATTTCATCATAACATTTCTTAAAATTCAAACTAAATTAGTATAGTTTTGAATACTGAAGGAAATTGTTTTTCCCATTGATATAAGCTTGGGTTGCAGACCTATACAGCCAAGTATTAAATTAATTGGGAAATAATAATTTTCTTAAATTTATTTAATTACCTACCGTACCTACTTGAATTAAAATTTTAATATCTTTTATGTCTTAAAAAACACATTAGGGAAATAAATTTAAGTAAATAATAAAATAACAAATTTTATCTCTGAATTTCTTATTGTGTTTGGCTGCATGGTTTATTTTCTTTGCCTTAATATAGACACATTTATGAGTAGATACGTTAATGCTCTAGAGCACAAAATTCGATTTTGTGCAGCCTATATCCTGCACAAATAAGCACTTTCAGAGCATGAGAAGTGAAAATTATCATAATGGTAATGATTATTTTGATATGATGTATTGTTGATATGCCGTGTGGTGACGGCAGAGAAGAATACAATATTGTCACCACCCTTGCCTTTCCCGTAGGTGTCGTACAAGGCGACTAATTGCCGCACTCAGAGACGTCAATTAACTTTAATGAGTATTTAGGTAATATCAAAAATTTTCATTCAAATCTAGACCGTACTAGTCGCTATTCTTGCCGGATCTATGGTCTAGATTTGAATGAAAATTTTTGACATTAAATGCTAATTAAAGTTAAATGACGTCTCTGAGTGCGGCAGTAAGAATAGTTTTGAATTGTCATTTTTTGACGTTAAGTACTCATTAACGATATTTGACGTCTCTGAGTGCGGCAGAGAGTTATAATATGAAGCAAAGCCATCAATGTTTGATTTGATATAACAACGAATGGGCAGAAGTGTTCCTTGTGCAACATCTAGCAAATATCGCGATTAAACTTCCCCGTGAATGGCAATAGGCTCGCCCCCTATTACATGGACCTAGCCTAGTTGGCGGTACGTCGCTATTTTTAGTCACCCATAAAACGATTGGCCTTAGCGAACAGGGCTTAGTTTCCGCAATCGCAGACCGAGTGCGTTAAGTCACTGCGCTTTGTAGCTCCTCATATCTGGCCTTGCATATTGGCAGATAGTTTTATACACGAGAGTATCCTGCTCTAAGCAATAGGTAATGCTTGTCTATGAATATTTAAGTATAAAGAGATAGATACCTATCTAATAACCTATACAAGCTACCTGCTGACTGGATGATATGATGATATGCAGTATTCGTAGATGAATATCTCGGCTGATCGGAATCACATGGTTCGATAGCAGTGCGACTCGTTGAGGGTGCAGTCGCGATATCACAGCGCCGGCACTCGGCAACTGAAGTGGGTGACTCGATTCATTCACCAACAAGGGAATACACGCGATATAGATCGGCTTATTCTAGATATCTGCATTAAAATTGAAAAGCGTGATTAACTCTTTAACACACATACCTATTACTAAATCTAGGTTTAGTAAGTACTATGTTGGAGACAAATCCTTTCATATAAAATTGTCAATTAAATACCCTTTTGATCTTTAGCCTTACATAAGTCTTTCTGCCCGGCTAGCATGACCACCCAAACACGATATGATATAGCCATTAGCCATTAATAGCGATTTGAACTTACAAAAATCATTGGATTTTCGACAGTTTAAAGCGGTAAATGGCTCTATCTTTATGAAGATTTTTATGAATAAGACTGTAAGGTGTGAGGTTTATTCAATTATTTAATTCAGGTTTATTCAAGTCTTAAAATTTAATGATATTTGACTGTTCAACGCGAAAAACAGCTATATCATATCGTGTTTCGGTGGTCATGGTAGGCGGGCTGAGGTCGATGTGGATCTTTTTAATTTTTTTTTTTTTCTTTTTAGATTATTTTTCTGGCTTGGATATAGGTAGGTAACTAATATCAGCACCTTGGGGTACCTACCTGATATTGAATTCGAGCAAAAGAGACAAAACTATTTGTTTCAATGAAAAAGTGGGTGTTAATTCACCTCTGCCTGTCCCTTGGGGGATATAGACGTGATTTATGTATGTAGGTATGTAAAATGAGCCGAGGAAATTCTCCAAAAACATCTAATTATTCATAATTAAAACCTAGTGTTTAGTTAGAGAATTACAGTGGACTCAATTGAAGTACCTACCTACGTAGTCTAGGGAGATGGGGAGTGCGCTTTGGTCCCATCGCTTCTGCTTATTTGCTTATTAAAGGACTGGATTGATTCGACGCTCTTTGTCGGCGACGCCTCTTTTTATTTCCCTCCAAGCACCTCTAGACTCTAGAGGGCCCTAGTGAACCATCCGTATTCAAATTGATCAAAGCAATAACAAACCGGCAACTATTCTTCTGAAGATTCGAGTTTCTTATGGGGGAGTGCCACTTCTTATCTATTGGCGTGTATTCAAACGTAACTTAGGCAGAGATGTTTTAAGCTATGGTAAAAAATTGATTCAGTTACAGACATGTAGCACATATCTACCTCAAAGAGTAAGAGTGTTGAAATAAAAAATGGGCCCTGGATGGAAAGTAGCTTAAATCTTAAAATAGCTCAACTTAATGATTAACTAAACATTCCTAAATTTTTAAAAAGAAACAACTGCATTTAGCTTACCCGAACCTGGAATCGAACCAAAATCAAAAAACTAACTTCGCCATTTTATTTTAGTAGGTAAACGATACAGCCGATAGCAGAAGCAGAAGAGAGAGAGAAAGAGGCAAAAGAAGAAGCTGACGCTTTATTACTATGGTGTTATCCATCTTCTAACATTACCTACACAAAGATTTTGGTGGTTAGAAAAAGAATTTCGAAAAAATATGGCCTTGTTGCGGAAAACGAACCCGCGTCCGCTGCTATCCGGGCAGGTGCCTGACCGCTCGGCCACCCAAGACACTAATTAACTTGCCGAAATTCTTCTAACCTTTACACTTCACGTTGTAAGCCAACGGGTACCCTCGCAATGTAGAAATTAATTTCAAAGCTCCAAAGCAGATATTTTTACAAATACCGTGCGTTCGGTTAAGCTTGGGTTTGCTTTATAAACTATTCGATTTTAATAAAAAGAATTTCGAAAAAGACCATCATTTTTCGAATTTTTTTTTCTAACCACCAAAATCTTTGTACTAATTTTTCTAACATTTATATAATGTTGAATTTAAAATCGAATAGATTACCTACACACCCATTGCATTCAATAAAATATTTGTGATTATTAATAACGTTAATAGATAGGTATTTATCTACATATTGCTTCTGAGTAGGTACAACCAGTAAAACCGTATCTAACCCACAGTTAAAATGCAAAACTTCCGTCCAAAGTTAAACCCATCAAACTGTTGTAGGCGGTCTCAAGTGGATAATCACAGTCAACGCTTTATGATGCAAATCTTGCTATGGAGCAAGCGAAGACACCATCCTAATGATTTTTATGAACATCGCAGTAAAGCCTATTTTGCAACGGCGATTCGTGCATCTGTGTACACTTTCCATTCTTTTGATTATAATAAACTCGGGTTAAGACAAGGGCGGTGGAGCGTTCTCTGCATAAATTCAAAAATGTTTTCTTTTTAGGAATCCACGCGTTAGCTGGGGTGTGCGCTTTGATGTTAAAATTAATGTTTTCAGAGCTGTTCGCTTAAAAAGCTATTGTTTTCCTTGAAAATGTATAATGTCTGTAGGTAAATAATGTGACTTTATATTGGTAAGTAGAATTAGAATTTCAACTGCCCTAAAGGTTTTTGTGATCTACGCCTATGTATCAGTAGCATCATTAATAATAGGGGTTAAAGTAAGAAATTGCCGTTTTATTGTAATAGGTTTTTTGAATTGACATAGAATCTTCATGGTTTGAGGTTTTCGACTGAAACTTTTTTCACATGGTTTCTATAAAGTTCTTTTTTTAAAACATTTAAATAACTTTCAATTGTTTTTGTTATTCAACTTCGACAAGAAAGATGGATACTGCGAAAATTCGAGTGATTTTTGAATACGAATTCCGGCGCGGAAGTAACGCGGCAGAAACAGCCCGCAATATCAATGTTGCGTTTGGTGAGGGGTCTGCGAATGAACGCACCTTGCGATTTTGGTTTAAACGCTTTCGTGATGGAAATTTCGACTTGAAGAACGAGCCACGAGCAAGACCGCCCACACAGGTGAAAACGATGAATTAAGAGATGGTGAAAACCGATCCTAGTCAAACTATCCAGGAATTAGCTTCATGCGTCATTTGCATTTAATCAACAAAATAAAAAATACGAAAAATGGGTGCCTCATGATTTGACTGATCTGCAGGAAGAAACGCGTGTTGAAACTTGTGTTGCTTTGTTGAATCGGTACAGTAATGAAGGAATATTAGATCGAATTGTGACATGTGATGAAAAGTGAATTCTTTATGATAACCATAAAAGAAAAATGCAATGGCTGACCCCAGGTCAAACGCCACAACAGTGTCCTACAGCAAAACTTACCAATAAAAAGGTAATGCTAACTGTTTGGTGGTCTCAGCATGGTGTTATTCACTATAGTTTTCTCCGATCTGGTCAAGCAATAACGGCAGATGTCTATTGTTCCGAACTCCGAACAATGTTGGCAAAACTAGCAGTAAAACAGCCGCGACTCATAAATCGATCTTCAGCTCGAGAAACCGTTTTGACCCTTCAGGAACTGCAGTTGGAAAACAATCCGTCATCTTCCGTATTCGCCAGGCTTTACTCCAACGGACTACCATTTTTTTCGTGATTTGGACAATTATCTACGTGACAAGAAGTTTTCTTCCCCGGCTGCCTCCTGCTTTCACTTTCTTTCACAAAATGCTTTCACACAGTTTGTGCAGTCTAGATCCTCAGAGTTCTATCGCAAAGGCATAAATGACCTTTTCATCCCACCATCTCGGAAAAAGCGTTTTTGCTCTTCGATATCTGAGTGCAAAAGCCGTTTTTATCCTCTAGAGGTTAAAGTAAATTTGAATTTAGAACATCGTGTGCAATGAGTTTGTGAATTCAAAACATCATTATACCTATTTATTTCTACCTCCATGGTGCCGAAATTGTCATGCAACCTATTTTAATTTGTTAAAAACTCAGACTCGGAACCTTCTTGGTGTACTTTTTTTGTAATTTGCTTTGCGCGCGCCATTTTCTTTTCACGTCTTAAATTTGTTAAAACCTTGGAGTTCTGTGACGGTCAATCAGCTTGGCGTCAATCTTGCTTTAAACATTTTGATCGTCTACAACGCTTGCTGGATGCTTGAGTCAAGCATTTAAAAGCTTTTTAGGTCTGTTTGATTTGTTTACGCTGGCAACGGAACAAAAACATACAGAAAATCAACGTGCTTGACTCAAGCTGATTGACCGTCTCGGAACTCCATTAGGGACGGTAATTTTTATTAGGGACTTACAGGTGGGTCTGGATGAATGTTGCGGGTGTGGCTGGGTGGGTGGGTGGCAGTTGGAGGTGTGTCTGGGTGAACGGGTGTTTTGAGGGTGTGTCTAGGTGAATGGGTGTTTTGTTGGTGTGTCTGGGTGAATGGATTTTTGTGGATGTATCTGAATGGATGAGTGAGTATTGTGGGTGTTTCTGGGTGATTGAGTGTTTTTTGGGTGTGATTGGGTGTTTTGTAGGTGTTTCTGGGTGAATGGGTGTTTTGTGGGTGTTTCTGGGTTAATCGGTGTTTTGTGGGAGTTTCTGGGTGAATGGGTGTTTTGTGGGTGTTTCTGCGTGAATGGGTGTTTCTGGGTGAATGTGTGTTTTGTGGGTGTTTCTGGGTGAATGAGTGTTTTGTGTGTGTTTCTGGGTAAATGGGTGTTTTGTGGGTGTTTCTGGGTGAATGGGTGTTTTGTGGGTTTTTCTGGGTGAATGGGTGTTTTGTGGGTGTTTCTGGGTGAATGAGTGTTTTTTGGGTGTGTCTGAGTGGATGGGTGTGAATGTTGTGGGTGTTTCTGGGTGGGTGTTGAGAGTGTGTTTGGGTTAATGGGAGGGTATTGTGGAAGTTTCTGGGTGAAAACAGAAACTGTTGTGATTGTATTTTTTTTTGTATTTTGCAATTTCCTCGTTGGGGGGGATGAAAAGTTACGTGTTGCACTCGAGTGCAAAGATTTTTCATCTTGTGCTCTTTTGATTCCCTCGCTATCGCTCAGGATTCTAATTTTTGAATCACTCGCTACGCTCGTGATTCAATTTTAGAATCCTTCGCTAGCTCGGTCATCAAAATTGAGCACGCGGTTAAAAAACAACTTTGCACTCACGTACAACAAATAACTATTCTCTTAGATGGCAGCAATGTATAAATTATAATAGTAACTATTTTGATTAAATAAATTTGTTATAAACTAAAAATTAACAATTTAGATTTTCAGTAAAAAACGGCAATACGTAAATACTTTAACCCCTAATAATATTATATTACCGAGTAGGTATCTAGATGTTACAAACTAATGTTACCTTGTAATAATAAAATGTGCCTCTGAGAAAAACCTTGTTTAGCTGTGTCTATGTACGGTTTCGTTTTTTCTATAAAGGCTGAATCTGGACGCCCAAATATAGCTTTAAGTTACATAAGATAGGTAGGTATAATAACAAAAATGTCACAAAGATTTTGGTGGTTCGAAAAATTATGATCTTGAGGCGGGAATCGAACCCGCGTCCGCTGCTATCCGGGCAGGTGCCTGACCGCTCGGCCAACCAAGACACTAATTAATTTGCCAAAATTCTTCTAACATTTACACTTCACAAGCCAACGGGTACCCTCGCAATGTAGAAATAAATTTCAAACATTCCAAAGCAGATATTTTTACAAATACCGTGCGTTCGGTTTGCTTTATAAACTATTCGATTTTAACATTATATAAATGGTAGAAAAATTAGTACAAAGATTTTGGTGGTTAGATCTTTGTACTAACATTTATATAATGTTAAAATTAAAATCGAATAACAAAAATGTCCCTTCGGCTGTCTACGCGGGTAACCGTAGCACAACCGTAGCTGCTACGAATGAAGAACAAAATTTCAAATAGACCACCAAAGAGTATATAATACACTACGTTTAAGAGTCGGGACTTCAAACAAGCTTTTTGACGATTTTGACTCGCAGTTTAGGCTAAGATCTCGTACCAACCAACAGAGACAGATAAAAAAGTAATGCCAACATACTACAAAAGCAAACTAAGGATGTGGTGTACGCTACAGAATGTGTCGATATCGATAAAAACGAATGGGTACCCCCCTCCCTGCCTTGCAGAACTTGCAGACAGGTTTTTTAATCCTACAAAAGCAAAATAAAAAGCTCTGTTCGTTTGAAAATATTGAGTATTATTTAATTACGTGTAATTATTTAATACAATTTATTTAACAACAAAAAATAAAAGCTATGTTTACAATGTGGAAATTAAAATTGTTGGTAATTTTCTGATCTCATATTCTAGGCGGAGTCTTCAGATGTTAGCTGATCGATCAACACACGTTTTTGCAATGTTGTGTAAGCAAGTAAGCAGGACATTTAGATCTGAAATAATGAATAGAGATTAGTAAATATATCGTTTGAGTTTACGCTGGTCATCATCAATTCAATTTATTGTTCACCGCTTACCATAGCGGACTATGTGTAACGCGCCCGAAGGTCTGGTTCTGCCCAATCAATGAAATCTGGTTCTGAAATAAACCACTCATTAGCTTCAGGAATTGAGCTATCAAACCATATCGGAAAGATAAGTTATGTAACTTACCAATAGAGGCGCTTATGCGGTTGCAGGCAACGATCACACCCGACGGGCATCGTGTAGCAAGGCGGCAGTCACGCTGTCTTCTTCTTCTAGTGCCTCTTCAATTCGGAAGATAAGCCGTCAGCTTTTTATATTCATCTCTGTCAGTCGCAAACCGAAACGGCTTTTCAACGGGGTTAATGCCGATCCACTCTCATATGCTTTGCAGCCATGACTCTCATCGCCTTTCAACAAGTCACGCTGTGATCTGAAAAATAAGTGGAGTTGAACACAGAAGAACTTTTGATGATGATAATGAGAGATGAATAATAAAACTCATACTCAACTTTGTTGTTAATGATGTTAGCTATCTAGTCATGGGAGGTTTTTGTTGTTTTATAAATAACCCTATATATGATATACTATATTATAATATATTGCAATAGACAATATTTATATGTATAAAACTAATGAAACATCTCAAGTACATTTGATACTCAAATTTACGAAAATAGATTTTTTATCGATAATTTGGTAAGTAGTAAGGACATCGCTACGGCGCATATGATTTTTGATTAAAGTGACCAAATCTTATTTCTAATTACTTAACGTTTATACAATAACATGGAAAACTACATACCGCTTCTCATCTAGTGGGAATTGGCCATGAAAACCCTCTTTTGGTTTAATTTCCAACTAGATTTTAGTCAACATATTTCACACCTTTTGTAAAACATTTCGCTGTTATGCACATAAATAAATGACACAAACTAGTTAGATATACACTAATGATAAGTCACTGAAGACAATAAATAAGCACAAGATGGAAAACTAAACTAAAACAACGCTTTATTTTATATTTTCAAAACGGCATAGTGACTTATGACATTAGTGTTATAAGTCACTATTATTTTTTCTGCAGTATGGGAGTTTCGCCAGGCTGTAGACCACCAGCCTGGCGAAACTCCATACTGCAGAAAAAATGTATGGAGTTTAGGCAATTTTTAATGGCGACTTGTTTTGTCTCTTACTTCCGATCTAACCTTCCTTGTCTCGCGCTGCCGGAGTGTGTCACTAATGTCATTATGTCACTATGCCGTTTTGAAAATATAAAATAAAGCGTTGTTTTAGTTTAGTTTTCCATCTTGTGCCTATTTATTGTCTTCAGTGACTTATCATTAGTGTATATCTACTAGTTTGTGTCATTTATTTATGTGCATAACAGCGAAATGTTTTACAAAAGGTGTGAAATATGTTGACTAAAATCTGGTAGGAAATTAAACCCAAAGAGGGTTTTCATGGCCAATTCCCACTAGATGAGAAGCGGTAAGTAGTTTTCCATGTTATTATATAAACGCTAAGTAATTAGAAATAAGTTCTGGTCACTTAAATCAAAAATCATATGCGCCGTAGCGATGTCCTTACTACTTACAAAATTATCGATAAAAAATCTATTTTCGTAAATTTGAGTATCAAATGTACTTGAGATGTTTCATTAGTTTAATACATATAAATATTGTCTATTGCAATATATTATAATATAGTATATCATATATAGGGTTATTTATAAAACAACAAAAACCTCCCATGACTAGATAGCTAACATCATTAACAACAAAGTTTGTTGTATGAGTTTTAATATAATGCAGAACATTGCGCAAAATTATTCGCATGTGTTCATCTCTCATTATCATCATCAAAACTTCTTCTGTGTTCAACTCCACTTATTTTTCAGATCACAGCGTGACTTGTTGAAAGGCGATGAGAGTCATGGCTGCAAAGCATATGAGAGTGGATCGGCATTAACCCCGTTGAAAAGCTGTTTCGGTTTGCGACTGACAGAGATGAATATAAAATCTGACGGCTTATCTTCCGAATTGAAGAGGCACTAGAAGAAGACAGCGTGACTGCCGCCTTGCTACACGATGCCCGTCGGGTGTGGTCGTTGCCTGCAACCGCATAAGCGCCTCTATTGGTAAGTTACATAACCTATCTTTCCGATATGGTTAAATAGTTCAATTCCTGAAGCTAATGAGTGGTTTATTTCAGAACCAGATTTCATTGATTGGGCAGAACCAGACCTTCGGGCGCGTTACACATAGTCCGCTATGGTAAGTGGTGAAAAATAAATTGAATTGATGATGACCAGCGTAAACTCAAACGATATATATACTAATCTCTATTTATTATTTCAGATCTAAATGTCCTGCTTACTTGCTTACACAACATTGCAAAAACGTGTGTTGATCGATCAGCTAACATCTGAAGACTCCGCCTAGAATAAGAGATCAGAAAATTACCAACAATTTAATTTCCACATTGTAAACATAACTTTTATTTTTTGTTGTTAAATAAATTGTATTAAATAATTACACGTAATTGAATAATACTCAATATTTTCAAACGATAAGAGCTTTTTATTTTGCTTTTGTAGGATTAAAAAACCTGCCTGCAAGGCAGGGGGGGTACCCATTCGTTTTTATCGATATCGACACATTCTGTAGCGTACACCACATCCTTAGTTTGCTTTTGTAGTATGTTGGCATTACTTTTTATCTGTCTCTGTTGGTTGGTACGAGATCTTAGCCTAAACTGCGAGTCAAAATTGTCAAAAAGCTTGTTTGAAGTCCCGACTCTTAAACGTAGTGTATTATATACTCTTTGTATACCACCCCCATCTCTCGCGTGGGTGTCGTACAAGGTGACTAAGGGTTTGAACAGCAATAGGCAGCAGCGTTCGTCTTACACCACCTAGCAATGTACTGCGATTTCTGTGCCTCGTAGATGGCAATAGACTTGTCACCTAATATTACACGGAACCTGACCTTTTTTTATGTTAGACAGGGAAGCTCTTGCCCTTCATCTCACATGATGGTAAGTGACGATAAAGGCAAATTCACCTGGAACCCTCAACCACAGGGACTAGCTATCTTATCACAATTATCGGAACACAATAAATGCTGTTAACTTTATTATTATGGCGACAGATTTTGATAAGATGGTGGTAGCTAACCAGGGGGACTTCAAAGAAGTCCTACCACCGATCAAACCAAGCACAGATTTTTACCCCCCTGGGGATCGAACCCGGGACCTCTGGATCTTCATTCCGGTGGGCGAACCACTAGACCACGGAGGCTAGGAGGGTTAGTGACCTCATTGGTCAAACGTGGGTGTTGACTGCCTACCCCTTCGATTTATATATCTACATATGTATTTTTCATTGGCCAAAAGGCTAGTTTAACTAAAGGCATAAAAGTTGACTAAATAAAATAAAAACCGCGACCTCTCTTACCGATTGCGTCACCAAACCGTCTGAGAGCACAAAGCTCTCGATAGATCAACCCGTCGCGTCGCCCGCATCGCTATGAAATTAAAGAAACGCATTAATCAGGACGCCGGCACTCGATCCCGCGCAAATAGACTGTTTCCCTTTGATTCCGTGGAGGACTCACGCACCGGCGGGCGTCGAGTGGCACTCGGGCGCCGACTCCTTTGCCTGGACGTTTACACGAAAAAATTGGGATGACAATTATTGTTTGCTAATCTGGCAACGAATTCTGTTCCGGGGGGTTTTGTTGTGGCTCAATTTGCCTATAGAGATGTCAGTCAATTATGAATTGTGAATGGATTAAAATACCTTTGCGTAGGCCTACCTATTGATATTGCTTTATTATAATGAGCAAGTACCTACTTAGCAAGGTTTGGGCTTATAACACACATATTCCATATAAATTTAAAAATATTGGTAGTTTTGTGATGAAATATTTGAAATGTCACATGATTCTGGATGTGCCAGCCTGGCGAAACTCCCATACTACAGAAAAAATGTATGGAGTTTAGGCAATTTTTAATGGCGACTTGTTTTGTCTCTTACTTCCGATCTAACCTTCCTTGTCTCGCGCTGCCGTAGTGTGTCACTAATGTCATAAGTCACTATGCCGTTTTGAAAATATAAATTAAAGCGTTGTTTTAGTTTAGTTTTCCATCTTGTGCTTATTTATTGTCTTCAGTGACTTATCATTAGTGTATATCTAACTAGTTTGTGTCATTTATTTATGTGCATAACAGCGAAATGTCATACAAAAGGTGTGAAATATGTTGACTAAAATCTAGTAGGAAATTAAACCAAAAGAGGGTTTTCATGGCCAATTCCCACTAGATGAGAAGCGGTAAGTAGTTTTCCATGTTATTATATAAACGCTAAGTAATTAGAAATAAGTTCTGGTCACTTTAATCAAAAATCATATGCGCCGTAGCGATGTCCTTACTACTTACCAAATTATCGATAAAAAATATATTTTCGTAAATTTGAGTATCAAATGTACTTGAGATGTTTCATTAGTTTTATACATATAAATATTGTCTATTGCAATATATTATAATATAGTATATCATATATAGGGTTATTTATAAAACAACAAAAACCTCCCATGACTAGATAGCTAACATCATTAACAACAAAGTTTGTTGTATGAGTTTTATTATTCATCTCTCATTATCATCATCAAAAGTTCTTCTGTGTTCAACTCCACTTATTTTTCAGATCACAGCGTGACTTGTTGAAAGGCGATGAGAGTCATGGCTGCAAAGCATATGAGAGTGGATCGGCATTAACCCCGTTGAAAAGCCGTTTCGGTTTGCGACTGACAGAGATGAATATAAAAAGCTGACGGCTTATCTTCCGAATTGAAGAGGCACTAGAAGAAGAAGACAGCGTGACTGCCGCCTTGCTACACGATGCCCGTCGGGTGTGATCGTTGCCTGAAACCGCATAAGCGCCTCTATTGGTAAGTTACATAACTTATCTTTCCGATATGGTTTGATAGCTCAATTCCTGAAGCTAATGAGTGGTTTATTTCAGAACCAGATTTCATTGATTGGGCAGAACCAGACCTTCGGACGCGTAACTTATCTTTCCGATATGGTTTGATAGCTCAATTCCTGAAGCTAATGAGTGGTTTATTTCAGAACCAGATTTCATTGATTGGGCAGAACCAGACCTTCGGGCGCGTTACACATAGTCCGCTATGGTAAGCGGTGAACAATAAATTGAATTGATGATGACCAGCGTAAACTCAAACGATATATTTACTAATCTCTATTTATTATTTCAGATCTAAATGTCCTGCTTACTTGCTTACACAACATTGCAAAAACGTGTGTTGATCGATCAGCTAACATATGAAGACTCCGCCTAGAATATGAGATCAGAAAATTACCAACAATTTTAATTTCCACATTGTAAACATAACTTTTATTTTTTGTTGTTAAATAAATAATTACACGTAATTAAATAATACTCAATATTTTCAAACGAACAGAGCTTTTTATTTTGCTTTTGTAGGTTTAAAAAACCTGTCTGCAAGTACTGCAAGGCAGGGGGGGGTACCCATTCGTTTTTATCGATATCGACACATTCTGTAGCGTACACCACATCCTTAGTTTGCTTTTGTAGTATGTTGGCATTACTTTTTTATCTGTCTCTGTTGGTTGGTACGAGATCTTAGCCTAAACTGCGAGTCAAAATTGTCAAAAAGCTTGTTTGAAGTCCCGACTCTTAAACGTAGTGTATTATATACTCTTTGGATGTGCCGCCACGCCGACAACCTTAAGTAGGTATAGATCTCAGAGTAGGTATAGATCTAACCTACCTACAGCATAGATCTCAGAGCGGAGAATCTGGCTTCCGAAGGACCACGACTCAGGGGGCCAAGACAAAATTAAATGGCCAACAAAATGTTCAACAAACGAATAGAATGCAAATGTAAATTTTTGACAACTACCTACTCTTACCTACTACGTTTGACACTATGGGGTGATAGTATACGTGGTAAAGGCAAATAAATAGTCCAGAATTAACTTATTTGAGTTGTAATTATTGTTCCACACACGTTATCACACATACACATTAGAAGGAGAAAGAACAGAAAGCAGGCGTAAAGCGATACACTTTAGATGTTATAAATGGTTCATACACATAGCCATTTGCATCACGCGGAAACAGAGAGATAGATAAAAGCGACACAGGTTACACGTAGAACGCATAGATCATGACTGGTGCGATGCGCTGTTAGCAATAACCGCCCGCGCTGGGGGCCTACCGCCTAACTCGATTGCTAAAGCAAAACCTATAGTTTATGACGTCATGCTGTCATTTATCACCAAATGTACCTAAACTATTAGCGATAGCTTTGAACGAATGATCACGTAATGATTTTGTATGAATTTGGCACAAAATCCGTACCATCTAAAAATTCAGGATGTCTGCTATAGCCGTAAGCAGTGCATTTCTTTAAAGCTATCATCAGCAATCGAGTTACGCGGTAGGCCCCCTGGTCGGAGCTACAGAACAATAGGAGTACTGTTAATTTGACGCGTTTCCATTTGCCGTTGAATATAATATTTCTTATTCATCCGTCTTTTATGCCAATGTAATTATTTGTATGTAATGTGATGTTGTTGATATATATTATTCAAGATACACTATATAATGTTAAATCAGTACATAGTTTAATATAAATTATAATATATAATTTAAATAATGTTTATTTATTAATGTTAGCCTATTTTACCTTATATTTTTGTTTATATTTATCATGGTTTATAATAATATACATACATACATAAATCACGCCTATATCCCGAAGGGGCAGGCAGAGGTGAGCTAGCACCCGCGTTTCGTCAATTATATTAAATCCCATGGAATAGGTGGCGAGCCTATTGCCATTTATCGGGCACAAAAGTCGCAGTAGGTACCTACTGCGACTTTTTTTAAAATTGCTAGGTGGTATAAGAGGAACGCTGCTGCCCATTCCTCACCACTGACTTATCCCTAGTCGCCTTGTACGACACCCACGGGAGAGATTTTGGGGGTGGTATTCTACTCTGCCGTCACCACACGGCACACATATTAATTAAAACATATCAAATATTAATTTAATAGCATAATTCCATATTTGCGATGCATAATCTAATCTATAAGGATATTTTTGTTAGACTGCGTTGAAAGAAACGCGTAAGCGCCATGAAATCGGCGGCGCTTACGATGTTTTGGTCGCGAGAAAACTGTATTCTATCAGCGATCAGCGCTGCATGTTTTAATACTTTGGTTAGACGATAATCGACTGCTAAGTATGTATGTATGGTACATACATATAGGGCCGTGTGGTGACGGCAGAGTAGAATACAATTGTCACCACCCCAAATCTCTCCCGTGGGTGTCGTACAAGGCGACTAAGGATAAATCAGTGATGAGGGATGGGCAGCAGCGTTCCTCTTATACCACCTAGCAATGTACTGCGACACTTTAATGCCCGATATATGGCAATAGGCTCGCCACCTATTATATGGGACCTAACATAATTGGCGAAATGTGGGTGCTAGTTCACCTCTGCCTACCCCTTCGGGGATATAGGTGTGATTTATGTATGTATGTATGTATGTAAGTATGTATGTATGTTTGTACGCTACGCTCGCCCGCTGGCCCGGCACACCTCGCCACCGTTAGGTAGATTCGAGTTGGGAGAATATTTTTGTTTGGCATAGCGTCTCTAGTTTACTTTATAACTCAATGCCCGATACCTAACTGGATAGGTGCGCCTCTAAGCTTACTTACCCTTACCAACATAATTGGTAAAAAGTGGTTTTATCTCTGTCTGCCCCTTCAGAGATAATTAGGCGTGATATATGTATGTTTGTGTCCTAGCAGGAACCTACAGACAACAGCGCATCAACGTCAGTGTGGTAAGCAATGTGTGGTAGACTGTACTAACTTAATAACGACCTAAGGATAGGGTGAATGATTATTAGGTATGTGTGTTAGAAGCAGAAAATAAAGAAGAATGAAGAAAATAATATTTATGCTATTGTCACCATCATAGTTAAACGCCATTCCTTATGTGGTGATGAACCAGGGTTCTTTGTTCAACCAACTACCTACTTAACATGGACATGAGAAAATTACACTTGACATAGTCACATAATACCACATCCACTCTAAATGCTGCTCTGCCCAATTAAGATAGAGTCCTTTTTCCTGTAAACGGGACAGCTCGCAAACGGACTATGTGTACATAGGTACGTAAGGTCAACACTGTTTCAAAATCGAACTTGTCGCTGCGCAAAAGACAGTGCGCTTAAATTATTCACAAACCAGACAACTGAGCACTTTATATCCTTCTCTCTCTAACCCCAACTCCGGCAATACTCTTGTCCCGCTCAGTAAACTTACCGAGTCTATTGCGCTTTCGCGGGCTCATACGGTTGTCTCGCTCGGTCGCTTGGCGGGGGTGTGTTGTCGTCTCGGTCGCTCTCATTAGGTTAGCGGGAGAGGTGTGTTTGCGGACGATTGCCAGCCGCATTTATGTAGTCGCAGAGCAATGGCGGAATACAGAGGCAGAATGCCAAAACCGCAGAACTACAAAAATCATAAAATGTGAGATTTAAAATTTGATTCTATTGACGCGATTTTTTGAAAAATTCGACGCGGGAACTCTCATATTTGATTTGTTTGTAGTACGCGGGAACTCTCAAATTTGATGTTTTTGTAGTTCCGCGATATTGACCACTGTTGGTTACACGGTATTATTTTACTCGTAATGAAAACTTTTTTCTTTTTTAAGTATTTTTTTTATCAGATTACCTACTCAAAAAGATAGACCTTCTTACTCATCATTACCAGCTCTTTACTGTCCCAATGCTGGGGCGCAGGCCTTCCCTATTCATGGAAGGATGGGCCATGAGCCACCACGCTGGCCCAGTGCAGACTTGTAGGTATTAACGACTGCAGATGCAGCCGGGACCAACGGCTTAACGTGCCTCCCGAAGCACGGAGGAACTTGAAAGAATATTTTTCTATTGCCCCGTCCAATGACTGGCGTTAGGGAACATTGCTTAGTTTACTCAATAGCAGGCCAAGCGCCGAGTTCACCAAACACGTAAAACAAGCTATTAAAAGATAACCGCCAGTTTTTGACAGTTCCTCCATACGATAAAATGTCAAAATCCTACGGTTAACTAATAATCGCCTTATTGATAATCAAACCGACCCCAAGAGCGTGACAAAGAAAACTTCATTAAATTCCTAATTTAAGATATGTCCTAATAAATATGAATTACCTACCTAATTATCTAACAATTAAGTAGGTACTATGAATTTATTAAGCCAGATTTATTATTTGTCTGACGTGTTCTGATCTAATGCGTCAGATCAGAACAGTATAGGTTTCATACATTTGACTTAAGCCAGCAGAACATATAGCGTCAGGTCAGACTAAGTACCTAAATCTCACCATACTAATGAAGGTATGAAAATAATCCACTTCGTCAGGTAGGTAGGTGCCTACTTTTGAGAGACGACAATTACCTATCGTTAATGAGTTTAAATGCCGCACTCAGAGACGTCAAATAACTTTAATGAGTACTTAATCTATTCGATTTTAATTTTAACATTATATAAATGTTAGAAAATTTAGTACAAAGATTTTGGTGGTTAGAAAAAGATTTTCGAAAAATTATGATCTTGAGGCGGGAATCGAACCCGCGTCCGCTGCTATCCGGGTAGGTGCCAGACCGCTCGGCCAACCAAGACACTAATTAACTTGCCGAAATTCTTCTAACCTTTACACTTCACGTTGTAAGCCAACGGGTACCCTCGCAATGTAGAAATAAATTTCAAACATTCCAAAGAGATTATTCAAGCAAGATATTTTTACAAATACCGTGCGTTCGGTTAAGCGTGGGGTTTGCTTTTATAAATTATTCGATTTTAATTTTAACATTATATAAATGTTAGAAAATTTAGTACAAAGATTTTGGTGATTACAACGGCTTACAACGTGAAGTGTAAAGGTCAGAAGTATTTCGGCAAGTTAATTAGTGTCTTGGGTGGCCGAGCGGTCAGGCATCTGCCCAGATAGCAGCGGACGCGGGTTCGGTTCCCGCCTCAAGATCATAATTTTTCGAAATTCTTTTTATAACCACCAAAATCTGAGTACTTAATATCAAAAAATCTCATTTAAATCTAGACCATAGAACCGGCAAAAATAGCGACTAGTTTCGAATTGTCATTTTTTGGCAATAAGTACTCATTAACGTTATTTGACGTCTCTGAGTGCGGCAGTAAGAGATTAAGTAGGTACGTTAATGAGATTAAGTAGGTACTCAGTAAAGTTAATTGACATCTTTGGGTGCGGCTGTAAGACACCAATGGCGATTGTAGGGAACCTCTACTGGTACCGAAACTTAACTTTTAGTTGCCAAGGCACGCTTCCCTCGCCCAATATATTATTCGCTTCTGGTTTCGCACACCATATTGCACTTAATTAACGGGTGCCGGCCGGGGCTCGAACCCCGGTCTCCAACTCCCAAACCGATTACAGCGCGCAAATATTTGCCGTTAACAAGTCGCTGCCCGCGGCTCCACTCGCGAGGGTGCAGCCACAGATCTGTCTACTTTCAATCGGCGTCTATGGTATTTGCAGGTCGTTACGCTCATGTCGCTTAGCTCGCTTAGCTAATAATTATTGTGTCAATAGCGGACCATTTTAGTGTTTACAGAAAGTTATAAATATGAGAGTGTTATCCACCATACCTACCTACCTATTATGCGGAGATTTGGATTCATACATACATACATAAATCACGCCTAATATCCCCGACCTAATATAATAGGCGATCCACGTTTCGCCTATTATATGAGGTCCCATAGTGACGAGCCAATTGCCATTTATCGGGCACGAAAGACGAGGTACATTGCTGGGTGGTATAAAAGGAACGCTGCTGCCCATTCCTCATCCCTTAGTCGCCTTGTACGACACCCATGAGAGAGATTTGGGGTGGTTTCAATTGTATTTTGCTCTGCCGTCACCACAAACACTAACCATTTATTGGATTTTTGACAGTTCAAAGCGATAAATGGCTATATAGTATAACATAGGCTTTATGGCTATATCATATCGTGTTTCGGTGGTCATACTAGCCGGGCTGGATCATAACCAGAGTTGGCAGGTCCAACCAATCACGCGTGACCGAACCAATTAGCGTACAATAGTTAACCCTAAATCGACGTGTATGCCCGTTGTAATTAGTTTACGGCATGCCGCGTGCTGGCCGCGTGTCGCCACCGATTATTAACAGCTTACCGAGCTATTGGAAACGGTTAAGCGATTACGGAGGTCTGGAGAGGTAACCTCCGGTGGGAGTAAGTAATGTAGGGTATATAGGGTGCTCCGAAGCGAGGAAATAATGAATTGTAGACGCGTCATTCAATTTCTATCACACGTTGTTTGATATGTGATGATCAATATTGTTTGTGACTTACAAGGTAAACTCGTTTTGTCCTATAAATTAGGAACCATAAATTATTGATCCTTATTCCAGCACAAGAAGGTATGTTTTCTACGACATTCCTTATTACTTAAGTAGGTATACCTATATGCCGTGAGGTGACGCTTTGAATACATTAAACCCACAGATATATCAATACATCTGTGATTATTTATACCCCATCTCTCCCGTAGGTGACGACTAAGGGTAAGGACAGAGATGAGTAATGGGCAGCAGCATTCATTCCTCTTGTAGGTACCTACCCCCTAGCAAATACTGAGATTTATATGCCCAATAGATAGCAATAGGCTCGCCACCTATTACATGGGACCTTACATTTGGGGAAACTTAAAATTATATGGTATTATTCACCTCTGCCTACTATCACCTCTGCCTACCCCTTCGGGGATATAGGCGTGATTTATGTATGTATGACCTCCCTATACGTGGAGAGTAAAGATCTCATCTGTTTCCTTGGGTGTATAAATACAATTTTATATACCTACAGGTAGCCGCTTTAGGCAGGATGCACACTTAAGGCCCCTTTCCCCATTTTGTGTTAAGATCGTTGGATAGGTACCTACGTTTGATTAATCAGGATTCTCAAACCAAACTTGTTAACTCAAACACATCAAACGTTCACGAGCTCACAGTTAATAAGGTTCTCACGAACGTGTCGTGACCGCAGGCTATATCATCATGGCGGCACGCGCCACCTGTGCCACCGCCATATTGGAACACTTATAACGGCGCGCTATCGATGCAGGTTTAATGAAAATCGTGGATTTTACCACTTGATTGAAGGTGGGAACTAGAATCGACTGTAGGAGATCGACGTAAGGTTTTTTAAATATTGGAAACAAAGTTTATGGTGCATATTCATATCTATTAAGCAGTCTTTAATCTACATGTGCATTACTTGACTTTTTTTTACTAGCCTGAAAGATTTGGGCAACGGCCTCCCCCGCAGCCCTCCACCCTCTATCTAAAGCGATCCCGAGCCTAATTCCGTCATATTCCGGGCATATAAAATGAGACGTCTTGTAAGGTAATAAACCGTGTGGGGATTGCAGAGCAGAATACAATTGTCACCACCCCTAATCTCTCCCGCGGATGTTGTATAAGGCGACTAAGGGTTTAGACAGCGATGAGTAATGGGCAGCAGCGTTCCTTTTATACTTACCACCTAGCAATATACCTACTGCGATTAATATGCCCGATAGATGGCAATAGGTTCGCCCCTTATAACATGGGACCTATATCAATTAGCAAAATTCGAGCGTTAATATATACACCTCTGCCTATCCCTTTGGGGGTAAAGAGATGCGATTTATAGGCATGTTATGTATTTATTTCGTGGGCCTGATTAAATAGTTTTTCTATAGCAATACTTATAGAATCTGTGAGAAAAACTTTAACAAAAGTCCTAGGATTTCTAAAACGTGTCCCGTTGCATCATAATTTTCCCAAAATATTGTAATTTTTGTGATTTTCTTTATTTAGCCATAAATACTGGGTACCTACTGGGTACTATAGCATGCCCAGATCTTCCTAATTCAGGCATATTGTTATATTTTTACCTCAGTTTATTCACATTTTTAACTATTCTAGCTCTAAGCCCTTTTAATAAAGATTTTATTGATTATTTATTTATTTATGTGTCTTTCGCTTTCATCGTCCCTTTCTACTTTCTACTATTTGTCCGAAAATTAGCAAAGGTTTGTCTGAAGCATCGCCTCGACCACATCCTATTCTGCTCAGAATGCAATGCATATTTCCGCAAACAACAAAACTGATCAAACACGTTCCAACTCTCGGAAGTTACACAATGGTTCGCGCCCGGATTCTTTCATGGTCAATATTGCTTACAAGTTTACGGTTTTACAACTTGATTTACGTATGCACCGCTCAACTGTGATCCTTATAACTCTAGACTCAAGGATGCGAATCCCAAAACCGCGGTAGTATCCCTTAGAGACAGTGCGGAAGTATCTTCTTTAGGCAGGAACTATTTACCGTGGATTATGTCGGATTACAGTGGCAAAGCTGCGGTAATACGGAGATTATATCGTGTTGCCGTGTCGGTAAAGCGACTGTGCCGAAGTGACATAATGCGGGCGGCGGTGGGTGACATCAGTGACATCGTATTCAACATGGCTTGAAAGAAGTCGGCAAAAAACGTCGGTATATTAACTTAAAACGGTGGGAGCTTAGCGGGCTATTGTTTCAAGCATGCAAATATAAGTATACATGTCCACTGTTGTTGCCTCTTACGGTGGGTCCCAATATTATATCTACAATTAAAAGTAAGTTTACTAAAGTTTAATTGCCTGGCATTTTTTGTTATATCACGACAAATAGCGGAAGTTGCGGAGCACTAAATCACTAAACTATTAGTACGTCTATCATCAACTGTTGATACAATATTGGGACCCTTTGTTAGTCGATATTTTCATGACACGCTGCTTAGCTATTTCTTGTAGAAAAGCTGCCTTTTGGATAGAAGAATGCTGGACGGTATTCGGACACGAGCGGCTAACTTACGGCAGCGTCCCGGCAGTTGATGTCACCATTAATATATGGATGACTTGATATTGATAACACAGATTGTTTTGGGGTTTCTTCTCTTTATTGTTTAAAGGGAATTTTATACATAAGTATGTACTTATATCAGACCCCAGCCTAACTGTTACTCGATTAAACTGAGGTTCTATTAAACCGAAGCTTTTGTTTTCACAAGGTTTCTATGTGCTATTTAAAATTCAATTAAGACGTGATAAGCGTGTCATAATTTTCTAATGCTCTTCTAAGTCGTCGTGTCGTGAATATTTCTTCAAGCACTTGGCAAGATCATAATAAAACGGAACGGAAGCCGGCGGCTGACGGAAAGGTTTTGAAGTCCGCCGCCGAAGGATTATTGGCAGGATTAAGCATAATGTGGCATAGTGCAGGTGACATTCAGTGTCAAATCATTATCATTTACAACATCAACAGACTAACTGCCGCATTCAGAGACGCCATTTAACTTTATTGAGTACTTAATGCCAAAAAAAATTATATATGTAAATCTAGACCATATACCCGGCAAGAATAGCGACTAGTTTTGAATAGTCATTTTTTGTATTAAGTACCTACCTACTCATCATGTTCGCCTTTACATGAATGTGCTTAAACCTATTCTACCATTAAATAACATGCAAATAATAAACGTTTGTCATTGAATGAATAAAATTACGTTTATTTCCACAATTTATTTTAACAATAAGTCCACAATTTGCCTTGGTAGCCTTGATTCCGCTAATGTTAACATAGTCATTCAGTAATCAGTCATATTTTGAATAAAATCTACGTTTTTTTAACTATCATTCATATTTTCATATACGTGGGTGCTAGTTCACCCCTGCCTATCCCTTCGGGGATATAGGCGTGATTTAAGTATGTATGTACGTTTTCATATAGGTATGCATTGAAAAAATTGCAACTAAGCACCTAGTAACCTACCTACTTTTTATAATGAATCCCTACTGTAACATGCACATACACTATGCCCCCGGCGACGCACAGTCTGTCGTGGACCTCATAATGCGCATTATCAAAATTCGTTCTGAAGCCTCAGTGGCAGAGATCAATTGAGATAAATACATCTCCACAAAAAACACAGCGTCCTTTCAAACCCTATTCTCATTGACGGATGGATGAAATTCGGAGTGTGATTATTGTGGATATCTGTTGAATGGGGTTTTGTGGTCGTTATTAGTGCAATATTTGTGGGTGTCGGCACAAATCAAATCGTGAGAGGACTTAAGGTTTTTTATTGGGCAACTTAAGGCACAGTCCTTCAACACAAAGACATCACGTCTATTGATGTTTATGTAGGTAGGTACAGATAATTTTAAAGCATTATAAGTTATTTCTACAAGTAACGAAATTTATTAGATAAGCAGTGAAATTCGTAAAGCTTCCTTCGTAATAATATACATAGGTACTATAATAATAATAATAATAATATTGTAAAAATGTAATGTTTAGAAATATGATTTTGTATGTATTTGAAATGTAATAAAATAATAATAACAATAAACATTTATTTCAGACTTTTGAATCCATAGTAGTGTTAGTAACATGATACAGTTTAAGAGTGTTAGTAATTGTTCAGCTAGTTACACCTCGCTGCGATAGATGGCGCCACATGTATGATTCTTCAAATTATTATTGTAAAAATTTTCTTGAGTCTTTAGTACAGATATCATTTTATTGTTGTGTTTCATTTAGTTGGGCAATTAATTAGGCAATACATTGGTCCTTCGAGTTGGATGTGTAAGTGCGGAATTATAGTGATAACAATATAATTTCAAATTAGTGAAAAAACAGTGTCAGTGTACGAAACTTGTTGGATTTCAGTGGTCGTGGGCGGTATCGTGAGTACTATAGGAACATTAACTTTATACCACAGTGCGAAAAGACTAAGAACTTTCAGTTGTGTTAGCTTCTTATAAAAACGTACAAGTGTAAAAGACAATACAATTCCTATGAACGTTATCTTGGAAAATATTGCAAGTGTAAAAGACTGAGAAACATTTTCTTTAAGTACCTACCTAACTTGAATTAACGATTATGGGCGTAGTTACAGTGCAAAATAATTTATAATTTTCAAACACAACTTATATAAAATTGTGTAAAGGGACTAGCAAATAAACACAACCTTAAAAATTACAAAAAACAGTGTTACATACAGACATTTTATTGAACTATTACTATAGTAATAACAAATAAAATCATATAAAAATTATAAGATGGAGAAAACAAACAAATTGTTTAGTCTACAAGATGAAAGATTAGAGTCAATTAAAAAAGCCCAAGTTAATTATAGTAAAACACCTAAAGCAAGAATTACAATAAGTTATTTGGACACACGCTTAGAAAATTTAGAAGCTGCTTGGAAATCATTCAAAGACACCCATGAACAGCTTATTGAGAACATTCCTAAGACGTCCAGGAGTGCATTGAATTACTTTAATATTGACACATATGAAACATGTGAAGAGATTTACATCACATACAAAAGTGATTTAAAAACAAAAATCCTCGAGTTAAGTGCTACTGCACCTTCTTCCGCCTTACCAGAACACAAAAAAACAACTGCCGAAATTAAATTGCCGACAATAAATATACCACAATTCTCTGGAAAATATACCGACTGGCCTTCGTTCCACGATTTGTTCCATTCTATCATACATACCAATAAATCAATAGATGATGTACAAAAACTTCACTATTTGAAGTCTAGTTTGTTTGGTGAAGCTGAACAATTGCTGCGAAGTATTCCAATAACAAGTAATAATTACATACAAGCATGGGAAATTCTGAAAAATAGATACAACAATAAAAGATACATAGCTAATTGTATTTTTAAGAAACTTTTTAGCATCAAAAATATATCTTCAGAATCTGCCTCTCATATTAAATATATTTTAGATACAACAGTTGAATGCTTAAGTTCATTACAAAATCTTGGTTTACCAACTAAGACATGGGATGCCATAATAATTTACATGACAGTTTCTAAATTAGATTCTGATAGTCATCGCTTGTGGGAGCAGCACATAGCCACTGAGAAAGACGAATTGCCATCTTTTGACACTCTAAAGGAATTTTTAGAAACCCGATTTAGATCCTTAGAGATGATTGATCATACACCTAAATCATCGTATAGATCCAAAGCATTCCATTCAGTATTAGAAGCAAATCACGTCACATGTTCATTCTGTAAAGAAAGTCACTATATATATCAATGTAAAACCTTCACCAAACTGTCATACAAAGAAAGACATGAATTTGTACAAGCAAATAATCTCTGTTTCAATTGTTTGATTCCCAATCATTCGGTAAACAAATGTATGAGGAAGACGTCGTGTCGGATATGCCATAAAAAACACCACTCTCTGTTACATCCTGAAAAAAGAGATCTGTAAGGGAAGATTGTCATAAAGACTCAACACAAAACATAGTATCACATTTCGTTCATCAACCTGGTCAAATATTACTCGCCACCGCATTAGTAGATGTGACTTCACGTCAGGGTCAAAAACACATCTATCGTGCTCTCATTGACCAGGGTTCACAAGCCTCGTTCGTCACCGAAGATCTTGTTCAGACACTTGGGTTGAAGAAGATAAAAATCAACGGCGTGGTTTCCGGATTGAGTGAAGGTAAAGAAATTCACACCAAATACATGGTGGAAGTTCAGCTACAGTCGAGATACAATACAACCTTCACTGTCCTTATACAAGCATACATTTTGAAATCAATTACAAATTATTTACCTCAACAATCAATCACAGATTTTAATTGGCCTCGACTGAAACAGGTGACTTTGGCAGATCCAGCATTCAATACACCAAATAAGATACACCTATTACTAGGAGCTGAAGTTTATAGTAAAATCATAGAATCTGGTTTGATGAAGAGTCCATTCGGGATCATAGCGCAGAAAACTCAATTAGGATGGATACTTTCCGGTGATACTAGCAACACACCATCTGGAAAACAAAACAAAATAATCAGCATGCATGTATGTGTATGTGAGAATGAATTATTAAGAAAATTCTGGGAAGTTGAAAATGAAATATTATCTTCTGAAAGAAAGTGGACAAAAGACGAGCAAAGATGTGAAGATAATTATAAACAAAATACAACTCGATCAGCTTCAGGGAGATACATAGTAAATTTACCATTTAAAGAAAATGTAGTAACACCTGTAGATGAGTGTGGCAGAACTAAAGACATAGCCATAGCAAGATTTTTACAGTTAGAAAGAAAATTAGAATTAAATAAAAAAATGAAAGATGAGTACACAAGAGTTATAAAAGAGTATGAAGAGCTTGGTCACATGTGCTTAGCTACAGAAAATGCAGAAGATGTTATATATTTACCACACCACGCAGTAATTAGAGAAGATAAGGATACTACTAAGCTGAGAGTAGTATTGGATGCTTCTGCAAAGGGCTCTAAGGGTAAATCACTGAACGAGACTCTGCTGACTGGACCTGTAATACAAAAAGATTTACGTACATTAATATTAGAGTGGCGACAACATAAAATAGCGTTAGTAAGTGATATAATTAAAATGTACAGACAAATATTGATATCTGAAAGCCATGCAAATTATCAACGCATTTTATGGAGAGACAATCCTAACAAAGACTGTAAATCATATAAATTACTCACCGTAACTTTTGGAACCGCATGTGCTCCGTTTCTGGCAATTAGAACTTTGTTGCAAGTGGCAGAAGATGAAGCTTATCACTATCCCTTGGGTGCTAAAATAGTAAAATCTTCATTTTATGTGGACGACCTGATGACAGGTTCCAGCAATGAGAAAGAGGCTATAGAGATATACGAGCAAGTTACCAACCTGTTGAAGAGTGCTGGATTTATACTGCAAAAATGGTCAAGTAACTCAAATACCGTTCTAGACGCAATAAACCAAAATAATGATATAAAACAACCGCTTGAAATTAAATTTGATACCATTATTAAGATTTTAGGCATCTCTTGGGACAGAAATGATGACAAATTTAAGTTCTCAGTAATCTTACCTGAAGTAGTTCAACCAGTCAGCAAAAGAAGTGTGTTATCGGATGTGGCTCGGCTATTCGATCCATTTGGTTGGCTTGCACCAGTAATCATACGAGCTAAAGTACTGATACAAAAGCTGTGGCTCTCTAATGTTGAGTGGGATGATGAGTTACCGATTGCACTACGAGAAGAATGGTCAATATTTAGAAATCAATTGATCACTTTACAAGATATACAGATAAACAGATGGTTTCACACTCATCCAGATAATGATCGAATTGAACTTTTTGGATTTGCAGATGCTTCATCAATTGCATATGCGGCTGTTCTTTATGTAAGAGTTATACAAGGGAATGACATATATGTTTCATTACTGGAAAGTAAAACAAAAGTAGCTCCTTTAAAACAAATCTCCATCCCAAGGCTGGAATTATGCGCTGCAGTTCTTTTGGCTAAGCTCCTGGCAGAAGCAACTAATATTTTAAAGATACCTAAACAGCAAGTGTATGCATATACAGATTCCACAATTGTTTTGGCTTGGATTCAATCGCAGCCCATTAAATGGAAGACGTTTGTAGCAAATCGGATTACAGAAATACAAACTCGGTTAGACAACGATAGATGGAATCATATTGTTTCAGAAGAAAATCCAGCCGATATTGCTTCTCGTGGCATTGAACCATCAGAACTGAAAAATAACAAAATGTGGTGGAATGGACCTAGTTGGATGAGTGAAAAAACAATATATACTAACAAAAGGATAATACCAGTAACGAACCTAGAGGAAAGAAAACAACAAACTAAAATATTTCACATCAAAGAGAAAGAACAATTTATTTTTGAAAGATTTTCGAGTCTGAAAAAAATGATAAGAGTACTCAGTTATTGTAGGCGATTTCTTAAACTGAAAGATAAGACAAGGGTTATAAAGGGAGTTTCTACTTACCTTACTGCAGATGAAATGAAGACAACCTTAGACAAATGTGTGAAAGTGATGCAGAAACTAGAATTTGAAGAAGAGCTAGCAGACCTGAAACAGAAAGGAAAGATTAAGAAAAGAAGTAAACTTATATCATTAACACCATATATAGACAAGGCAGGATTATTACGTGTAGGTGGCAGATTGCAAGCCGCTAACGTAGGATTAGATCAAAAACACCCTGTAATTATACCAAGAAACACTTACCTGGGAGAATTGCTGATCAAAGACGCTCATGACAGAGTGATGCACGGAGGAACAGCATTAACTATGAATTTCCTCAGATCAAGGTATTGGATCATCGGTTTGAAACCTTCGGTTAAAAGATGTTTAAGTAGATGTGTGATATGCAAGAGATACAATGCGAAGACCAAACAACCACTGATGGGCGAACTTCCAAGTGTGCGTGTTAACCCCGGAAGACCTTTTGAATCTTGTGGCGTTGATTTTGCGGGACCTATACAGATAAGAGTGTCAAAGGGTAGAGGACAGAAGTCATATAAGGGCTATATCTCGCTATTTGTATGCATGAAAACAAAGGCAATTCACCTAGAAGCAGTGAGTGATCTTACTACTACAGGTTTTATAGCTGCATTTCGCAGATTCGTGTCTCGCAGAGGACACTGCTCTGATATGTGGAGTGATAATGGCCTAAATTTCGTAGGCGCAGCAAACGAGCTGACACAAATGCTAACCCAAAGTATGGCTGGTGTGGTCAAAGAAGTGGCAGAATTATTAGAAAGCGATGGAACTACATGGCATTTCATACCTCCGAAATCACCCAACTTCGGGGGCTTATGGGAAGCTGGTGTGAAGTCAGTAAAAACACACTTGATGAAAACAATAGGGAACTCCACCCTAACCTTCGAAGAAATGTCAACGGTGCTTTGTCAAATCGAAGCATGTCTTAATTCCCGACCTATCAGTCAGATTAGTGAACACCCAAACGATTTAGTTCCCTTAACACCAGCACATTTTTTAGTGGGGGAACCTCTAATAGCTATACCAGAGAAACATGATTTAAAGGAAGTGATTAGCCCTATACAAAGATGGAAACTGGCACAGAGAATGGTGCAACATTTCTGGAACAGATGGTCTAGAGAGTACTTACATACTATGCAACAGCGTTTGAAATGGCAATTGAAGACGGAGAGCCCAAAGATAGATGACATAGTTATAATTAAAGAAACTGACTTACCACCAGCAAAATGGCTATTGGGCAAAGTAATTGAGATACACAAAGGAGTGGATGATGAAGTACGAGTTGTATCTATAAAATGCAAGAACTCTGTATTAAAACGGCCCACTTCCAAGCTGATAATGTTACCTCGAGACTAACTACCTAGACAATGAAACTTATGAGAAGAAAAACGGAGTTCTTGGTGGGCGGGATGTTCAGCTAGTTACACCTCGCTGCGATAGATGGCGCCACATGTATGATTCTTCGTTCGCGCCAGTGTGAAGTGTCAAAGTTAACAAATTATTATTGTAAAAATTTTCTTGAGTCTTTAGTACAGATATCATTTTATTGTTGTGTTTCATTTAGTTGGGCAATTAATTAGGCAATACAGTAATTATAACAGAGTAAGGTAAAGTAAAAATAAAATAAAATAAATGTGTTGGCTTCCGATGTGACTGCTTTGCTAAAGATATTTGAATCTAGAACTGGGTGAATGTAGCTGCAGCCAGCGGCTCAGTAGTGGGGAGTCCCATCGGCCAGCCAAAGAGCTCAGGATGCTGTTCGGGCTGTCACGCGCGCGCGTCCACAGCGAGGCGCAACGTTTTCTACTGATGGTATAGAAACAATCAGTTCGCGCCTCCGCGAACATAGAGGATGCACTGCAGTGACGCGGCAGGCCGAACAACATCCTAAAAGCATTGTTATATTGGACGCGTAAAGCGCCGTATGCTCGCTGCGTAAAATTCACCCACAGACTGCACGTATAAAATGACTGGCAGTAAGCTTTAAAAAGTGTCAGTTTAACTTGCCTACTGCAACGTGCAAATCTGCGAGCCAACATGTTACAGCGAACACATAGCGCCCTACGCTCCCTTTCCATGTACCTAGGTATTATAGGTATTATTTACTCATTTTAATTAAATAAAAAACCTCCTTATGAACTCTGTCAGTTGCCTGAAAATACCGATTTTAATATAGGTAAATACTTAGAGCAGTCTTTCTATGTTTTCTATGTGTGCACTAAATTCTAGATTGACTTGCCAGTAAATAAAACAAAATGGCTTTGACACATAATGATAAACATTAGATACGTAAATATTAGAAAAACATGAAAAAAAAAATTATAAAATTTTTCTTGAAAATGTACAATTTAGTGCATGGTTAGCTCTAACCCTTAACACACTGTCTTCAGTTCCTCAAAATACCGGACCGGAACCGGGGCATTGTGGCAATAATCCTCAATATTTGCCGACAACCCAACCGTAAATGGAATCAGCAGGTTTTTGCACAAATCCACCGACGCAGTTGCGCCCTACAATAGTTGCGTCTTCCGTAGGAGGGGACTCAATTAACTCCTATCATTGGCACGATAATACCAAATGAGAATCGAACAGCGTTTATTTGGCATGTGGCTATTTATACACCGAGAAATTTTAATGGTTGTTTTTCCGCAGTAAAATAATTCTATCTTAGTAGTACAAGAGATTTTTGCAGTAATTTTTTATTCAAATCTAATAATAGCAGTTTTATTTATCTATATATTTTATCGATAGTATACTACTTAAGGGAAATCGTTCTGCTGCGGGAAAACAACCACTCAAAGGTGACGGCAGAGCAGAATACAGTTGTCACCATCCCAACCTCTCCCGTGGGTGTCGTACAAGGCGACTAAGGGTAGACAGCGATAAGTAATGGGCAGCAGCTTTCTCCCATACCACCTAGCAATATACTGCAATTTATGTGCCCGATACATGGCAATATGCTCGCCGCGTACGTATTACATGGGATCTAACTTAATTGGCGAAAAGTGGGTGTTAGTTAATTCACCTCTTCGGGGATATTATAGAGACATGATTTATGTATTACCTCACAGGTCTTGGTCTCACTCCATGATGCGAATCCGGGACCTCCTAGCCGAAAGCCAGCCGGCCGGCTGTAATGAGTCGTAAGACTAACTGCCGCACTCAGAGACGTCAAATAACTTTAATGAGTACTCAGTGTCAAAAATTTTCATTTAAATCTAGACCAAAGACGTGACAAGAACAGAGACTTGTTTTGAATTGTCATTTTTTGACATTCAGTACTCATTATCGTTAATTGACGTATCTGAGTGCGGCAGTAAAATCATCAATTTAATTAGCGCCTCTATCCCAAACTAGGCTACTTTGTCCCGCTCCCAAGCGCGACCCCGGCAAATCTCTAACAGGCTTAAGTCCGCCCCCAATTGTGCGCAGTATTTTGGGTGGAAATCTCACGTTTTGTACAATTTCTATGGCAGCGGGGGTGTATTCTTCGCGCTTTGTTGTAAATTATATTTCAGACAGCTGCCTCTTCTTTATAATAGGTTTTTCACAATAGGCTATTCTTTCTGTGTCTTTATATAAATGTGTACAAGTATATATTACCTACAGTGTTAGTGAGCAAAGGTGATCGGGGCGACCCTGAGTGAAATGAAAGGATTGTGACAGATATTAGGTAGCGTCACCGTTGTAAGTAGAATATTTATTACAGGCGAGCGCACTGGTTTAGCTTCACTCGACCTGTGATTTCGTAAACTACGCAATGTTCGCTAAGGCAGGCCATTGGAGAGGTGAGCAAGTTTCTCTGTGCTTCAGAAGGCACGTTAATCCGTTGGTCCCGCCTGTTACTTCAGTCGTTAATACCTACCAACACGCACTGGGCCAGCGTGGTTGGTGGTGGCCCAATCTCCCTATATTCTTCCAGCCATAGGGAAGGCCCGTACCGCAGCAGTGGGGACATTAAAGGGCTGGTGATGATGATGATGATGACACGATTACATGAGTTTTCTTCCCCGTTACCAGGTAATCTGGGGATATATAAAAATTGCAGATACCAGTAAGGAATGTTATTTTGCTTCATGCCAGTTGTGAATTCAATCAGAGTATTATTTAAATAACGATAAGGCAGAGTTCAGAATAGCCCCCGCGCCATCACAGGTGTGTATTCTCACGAGGTTTCCTAATTCCTAGTTTCCACAAATCTGCGATGTACAAAATGGACGGCATGTGAAAAGAAACACTCGATAGTTCTCTGGGTATTAAATTAATAATTGACCTCTGCTTTGGTAGGCAAATAAAAATCGCCTATTTATCCACGAAGTGATCTCGAGGATGAATAAGGAGGCGATATTTTTATATGTATGTTGGTAGGTATGTATCCGTCAATAGTTTCAATTCATTTGGTCCAGGTTATATTGTCAATAAACAAAACAATTTATATAAATAAAACAATTACGGCGTAACAAAACAATACTCTCACAGCACTAGAACTATCGGCCTCTCATAGCAATTGTTTCAATTGAATAAGCACTCATTCGCCCCCCTTCCCCTCTACAACAGTTAATAAACAATAACAGTTAATAGACGGCACAAAACATTATGTTAACTGCACTCCAATGAGCAAATCATATAAAACACGAGTGCCCGGTTTGAATCATAATAAAAGCAAAGATTAAAAGTCGTCTGAGGTTTACTGCCTACAGCCTCTGAGAGTAATTTAATATGCTTGTTGTGAAAATCCGACCGCCATGGTTGTTAAATTCTCCCATACAAATTGTTCCGTCAGTAAAGCAAAGTGTATGGAAAATCAGAAATTTATTTTATATTTAGTTTTGTATTACTTACGGCGCGTCCCAATATTTTATCAACAGCTGAGAGACGTACTACAATTGAGTTGGTTAGCAGCTTCTGTTATTTATTATGTATAACAAAAAATGCCAAACAACTAAAGCTTAGTAAGCTAACTTTTAACTGTAGAATATTGGGACTGGGACCCGCCGTAAGGTTAGCATGCGTAGGTAGTGTTCGTGGTTCTTCTGATAGCATGTTGTATACAAAGGTCTTCTAAAAATTAACTCATATTAACTTTTACATTTTAAACTTTTGAGGGAGTGTCGCTTCTGCGCCGCTTCACTGCTCGGTTGTTGCGTCGAGAGTCTGCAGATTTATTTTATTGTGCTCACCCCACCGCTGGGGGGTAAAAAACCCGCGCAATATGCTCGCAATGAGGCCCCCGCCCCTGCCTTCGCGTCGTTCCACATCAGGCTTACGTTTTGATTGATATTTTATTGTTTTAAGGTGGTTTAACCGTTTAAGTAACGGAGGGTTTGGAAAAATTGTGATTTTGGTCCTGTGCCATTTCAGATCAGCGGTCTGCGCGTTTGTTTTGCTTAGTTGTTTCGGTTTGCCGAAGTGTGTGTGTACTCACACAGTATAATCATGTTATTTTAACTTAAACACATTCAGTGTTTGGCACAAACTCTAGCAGCGAAACAAATAAAATTAATACATACATAAATGACGCCTATATCCCCGAAGGGATAGGCAGAGGTGAACTAACACCCACTATTGCCATTTATCGGGCACATAGATCGCAGTACGTACATTGCTAGGTAGCATAAGAGGGACGCTGCTGCCCGTTACTTATATTCTGTTAAATGCATTTTTAAGTGTGCAATAAACAATATTTGCATTGTATTAATTTTATGTGGTGGCCGTGTGGTGACGGCAGAGTAGAATACAATTGTCACCACCCCTATCTCTCCCGTGGGTGTCGTACAATCCGTAGGGTTACCACAGCAATGACAAATGGGCTGCAGCATTCCTGATATAGGTACTACCTAGCAATATACTGCGATTTATGAGATAGATGGCAATAGGCCCGCCACCTATTGAGATACATGAGACCTAACTGAATTGACGAAAAGTGCGTGTTTAATTTACAGCTGCCTACCCCTTCGGGCATGTAGGCATGATTTATGTATGATTTTGTCTTCTTCTCCCTGTCCTTATCCTACTTTAAGTGGGATCGGCACAACATGTCTTCTTCTTCCACTCTCTTCTTTAGACCAGCATGAACTCCCCTCTTTTCCATATCATTTTTCACACAATCCATCCATCGCTTCTTCGGTCTTCTCTGTTCTAGCATGCACAATTGCAATTGCACGTCCATACTTAACATACCTCTAGTTACGTAACAGAAAACTTAAGATTTATATGTATGTAAGCCAATATTGCCATTTGTCTATGATACATAACCTATTTCCTCTTCCTTCCGTCGCGATGTGCCAATCTCGACTCATTTTTGGAGCCAAATTGGCACTTCCAAGTGTATCGTGACAGCGAGCCGCTGACACCGCCCACTGCTAGGCTCACCAAACAATGTTCTTATGGCAGGACATCTCATTTTATAATATTAGATAGACATACATACATACATGTGTTAGGAATTGGACCTATGATTGTTTACCGTTGCCTACTCTGTAATAACTTCACTCACTATGTTGTTACGATACTCTGTGATTCGTTCGCTCTCTCTGGAAAATACAATGTTTGTGATAAGATGTGTTGTGTTGATAATTAAATAAATAAAGTGTAAAAATGACTCTTGTATGTTTGATTACATAAATATTAACAATATAGGGCACGCCTTTCTCCCACAGGGGTAGGCGGAGATCACTTCTTTCCACTTGTTACGATCCTTACGTATACTTCTTTCGCTTCGTCCAATCTCATCAATCTCTTCATACATGCCCGTCGGTTTCGAAACACAAGAGAGATTTGGCCCAGTCCGGTTTGATAGGTATTAACGACTGCAGATGCAGACAGTAGTCTCAGTTGTATGCGTTCATAGATCCGATAATCAGTCACCTTTGCTTTTTATATAATAATACCTTTTACATGCAGCTTCGCTCCCGTTGATTGTCTTTCAATAACTATCAAAAAATAACTTTTATAGGCAATTTTTTTATACCTTGAGCTACAATATTGTGATTTTCGTTTCTGTAAAAAATATAGCCTGTTTTACTTGCTTATAATGTAACTGTCTACTAATGAAAGAACTTTTAAAATCTGATAAGCGGTTTAATCGTCAAAGTGTAACAAACAAACTTACTTTTACATTTATAATAGGTATTGAGTTAGGAAAGATTGTCCTTGTAAGTCGCGTAGTGTGGACACAATAGCTGTCACCGCCAGGCATACGTAATTGGCGGCGTGTTTGAGGATTGCGTCGTCTCTCGACTAATCTATGTAGATGCTGCGAAAATGTGGATCGATAGGCTTCGTTTGATATTTCTTCTTGGTTCCATGTAATGTTGCTGGGAAATTAATCATATATAAATCACGCCTATATCTCCAAAGGGGTAGGCAGAGGTTAACACCCAAGTTTAACACCACAATTAGGTTAGGTCCCATGTAATAGGTGGCGAGCCTATGTATTGCGATTTATTGGGCACGAAAATGGCAGTACTATTGCTGGGTGGTATAAGAGGAACGCTGCTGCCCATTCCTCATCACTGTTGTAACCCTTAGTCGCCTTTTACGACGCAAACGGGATGGATGGGGGTGGCGACAATTGTATCCAGCTCTGCCGTCACCACACGGAGTCACATTAGATTACGGTACGGATGCAATTAATTTATACGGAATACAGAAAGTAATGTAGAGCCTGTATGTATACAGCCTTTATAACACTTTTTATAACATTTTTTTAGTTATAATATAAGCACCTACACCTACTTAATTAAATCTTAATTGTTGGGGTTCTAGACCCGCTAAGGCGAGGGATGGCAAGTTACGGTAATAATCGAGTAGCACAGACGTATCCAAATCCATGGGAACTAATAGTTTTGTATAGTTCCCTGTGCTGTTTAATGTAGAGGTTAATAAAAACATGAGCAGTGCTTACTCAAAATTACTGGCAGCCCCAGCAATAATGATCGTATCAAATGTCGATGACGTAAACACTCGCCAAGAACAGCTTTCGGAATCAAAAGGCACTCGACCAACGGTTCTGCTCCAACTTTTAATTAAAGTCAGTCAAATCAGCGAACGTATTGTTCCGGAAATGGCGCGGCTCCGACGACTTCCGGTGGCACAATGCGCGCGCGCCGACAAAAGCGCAGCGCGACATAATTCCCGCCGTTGGTCCCGCGGCTGATTGCTGCTGGCTCGGGTTACTGTTTGGCAGTTGCTGGCAGTTGGACGGCGCTTCTCAAAGTTTACTGTAGACTTGAGGTCTCAGCATACGTTACGAGATACCTTGGACGGGACGGGGATGTGACTGCAGAAATATCGTTTCGTACTAAATGTACATGAAAGACCTAAGTCACGGAGTCACGGACGGGACGAAAACGTAGCCCTCACGGGGCATTTCGAACGAGGCAGTCCCCGTCCCGTCCACGTTCCGTCCGAGGTATTATCTCGTTACGTATTCAGAGACCTTTGACTAAGTTGGATTTCATTCCTGCCTTTTAAAATATCTATATCTTATCACAAAAGAACACAGTAATGCTGTTAACATTATTATTATGGCGACAGATTTTGATAAGATGGTGGCAGCTTGCCAGGCAGACTTAAAAAAAGTGAAAAGTTGAAAAAAGGCCTGTTACCCACCAAACCGAGTACTTTGTACTTCCTCGAACCCAGGACCTCTGGTTTTTTACTCTGGTGGGCGAACAACTAGGTCATGGAGGCGATGGAATATTGTGACACGGCTTTGGTTTCTTGTAGACTCGTAGCTGTCTTCTTGATCAAGATGATCAACTACGATGAGAGCTACGATTGTATTATTGGGATTTACACATTTATTTGATCAGTTTGTAAAATGTAATGTGCGTATGTGTAATTGACAATGTAAAAGTTAGTTCTACATTGGATCATTAGTAGCTAATTATTCCTGTCGTAACATTATTAGCTCTAGTGTACTTTAAGTCATCACACAGTGTCATTTGACCTACCCACTGTTGGGGCACTAGCCTCCTTATGGAAGAAAGATTATCACCACGATGCGGTATGATAATTGTCACATTGCATAGAAAAATGAGCTGGAAGAATTTAAAAAAATTATTGTCAGCTGGATTTCGGTGTGATGGATGATGTTAATCAAAAGAGAGTGGATGTCTTGATGACGTCTGACCGATATGAAGGGAAGAGGAAATATACTGCGAACGACCCCAGATAGACTGGGAACAGGGCATGGAGAAGTAGAGATTGTCATCCGGATTGGGGAGAATGCGGGTTAGTTTCACGCATCAAGACAATGATTTTCCGATTTCTTTTCTGACGTAGGTATTTTTTTAGAACGTGCAAGTTATTATTCCCAAATTAGCAAACAAGAAAAAAGAAAAACCCTATTTGTGTTGGATAGTCCATTTATCGAAGAAGGCTACAGGCTATTTAGTAACCGATATAAACGCGAGCGAAACCGCGGGCGACCACTAGTTATATTATAAAGCTGAACAGTTTGTTTGTTTGGTTGACCGCGCTAATCTCAGGAACTACTGACGCAAATTTAAAAATAATTTTTGTGTTACATAGTCCATTTATCGAGGAGGGCTATAAAGGCCATATAATAACCGACAACAATAACGAGCGAAGCAGCGGGCGACCACTAGTTAACAATAAAATGCATAGCTCCCTGTAATTTTGGTCTCTTAATTATTAAATCATTAATTTTTCGTGTCGAAAGTTTGACAATCTCTGGGCCGGCGCGGGCGCAGCCGCTGGGCGGTCCGCGCCACCAAATAATTTCGCGTTGTTCAGTTCCGACAATGAGCACAGAAAATAATAGCGCGCACACCATTGTGGAATCACGGTAAAACCAAAGCCGGGCTCAACTGACACACCGATGTGAAACTGCCACTTCCAAATCGTATATTATTAGGGCAATTTCTGTCATCGACGAACATGCCAACTGAATTTTAAACAGAGGATTTTTTAAACTGTTTATAAGTAATTTTCCTAGTGTATTTAAGTCGTGAAGTGTGAGGCAGAGCGGAATACAACTATCACCACCCCCATCTCGTGTCGTTCAAGGCGTAAGATTAAAGATTGCTAGGTGGTATGGGACGAATACTGCTGCCCATTACTCATCGCTGTCTTTACCTTTAGTCACCTTGTACGACACCCACGGGAGAAAATATGGGGGTGGTGACAATTGTATTCTGCTCTGCTGTCACACGGCTGCGCCTGTTGGATGTTAACGCAGTTACAGCAGAGACCAACGGTTTAAGACACATCCAAATCATTCAGGAGCTGTATGTTTCATCGGGGAATCCATCCGAGGCCCAAAAATAGAAACAAGAACATCGGTATACATATGACTGTTTAATTATACACTTTAATTAGTTATACATTATACATTCAATATTGCGGGAGACATAATAATAACATCTTATGTACACATTATATCACAAATTCACAAGAACAGTACCCGGTTGCGATGTGACACTAAAAAATAAATACTTTGCGGTAATTCCGTTAGTTCTATTAAGGTTCATATAACATTGATGTGACGTCTTTATAACTACTGGAACTTTTTCTCCTAGTTGTCGATGATGACAGAAACAAAGAAATGTAATTGCATTTGTGCGGTTCCGAGACGGCCAAGCGGCTTGGCGTCAAGCATGTGGATTTTCTGTGTTTCATTTCTGTTACAAGGTGAACCAAATTATACAGACATAAAAAGCTCTTAAATGCTTGACTCAACCATTAAGTAAGCGTTGTAGATGGTCAAAATGCTAAAAGTAAGTTAAAATCTACATGCTTGACGCCAAGCTGATTGACCGTCTCGGAACTCTTTTATATCCTCCTATATATCTACTGGAAATATTTCTCATATTTGTCGATGATGACAGAACTAAAGAAATGTAATTACACTCGTTGCAATTTAAATATCATCTACAAAAGAAGAAACAAAGGATGTGGAATGGAAGCTCTAATCTTGTCATCATAATAATATGCTAAAGAGTATATCATCATCACCAGCCCTTTAATCTCCCCACTGCTGGGCACAGGCCTTCCCTATGGATGGAAGAATACAGGGAGAATGGGCCATAACCCGCCACGCTGCTGGTTCATCGGTCTACATTAATCATCTTTGACGACCGGCTTGGTCGAATGCTCAGATTGCTGGGTATTGGCCAAGAGGTCCCGGGTTCGAATCCTGGTAGGGGCAAACTTTGTGATGACCACAAATATTTGTTCCCGAGTCATGGTTGTGTATATGTTTATGTAGTATATTTTCAACATTTATATACATAATTATATTAAAAATATGTCCGTCATCTATTATCCATAACACAAGTGCTTAGGCTACTTACTTTGGGCTAGATGATAGGTGTGAGTGTAAAAAAAAATATATTATCACTAGCACCTTTCCGGTGTGATGAATGAAAGACATGAATCAAAAGAGTGCGGAAGGCTTGATGACGTAGGCCGATATGAATGAAAAATGATGATTCAGGAGAAAAAGTTTCAACAGTCCTGACATGGTACAATCTAGAACCAATAGAATTCCCAATAAATTGCATCTAGGTACACGAAAAATTACTTGACTAGCTTTGTCTAGAAAATGTAGATAGGTACAGTCGACAACGCTTTAGTCCATAGCAAAAAGTTTTCTCCATCAACTCTTTACTGCGTTAAGCTTAAATCTAACTACTTAAACTTCTGACATTTAAAATAGTAGGTATACAAAAATTTTATTAAGTTGTCTAATCGTTCACATATAAATAGAGAATAATTCCTAATGACCTATCGTTCTAAGTGGTTTTTAATTATTTGCATAGAGGAAAGTAGGATCAATTGGCAATCTTCACAAATATTTTTACATTCTTGATCTTGAGTATGTATTATTCGATTTTAATTTTAACATTATATAAATGTTAGAAAAATTAGTACAAAGATTTTGGGGTTAGAAAAAGAATTTCGAAAAATTATGATCTTGAGGCGGGAATCGAACCCGCGTCCGCTGCTATCCGGGCAGGTGCCTGACCGCTCGGCCACCCAAGACACTAATTAACTTGCCGAAATTCTTCTAACCTTTACACTTCACGTTGTAAGCCAACGGGTACCCTCGCAATGTAGAATTTAATTTTAACATTATACAAATGTTAGAATTTTTCTAAATTCTTTTTCTAACCCCAAAATCTTTGAGTATGTATAATTATTATAAATTCAAATAAAGATGAAGACAGACTTTTTGTGTCTATCTATCCAACATTTAGGTATAATGATATACATAACAAACACGTCATGAAACAAGGTGAAGTTAATATTGTAAGTCTTACGGTATTTTTAAAGTAAATTTAAGTAAATAAGAAAAGTGTTGAGGGCAATAAAGGTGGATTATTTTCCCACTTTCCCCTTTTACATTTCTATATTATGTTTCATATTAGTCTCACCTTAAACGTCAATAAATACACCTACTATAACTCTATTTAGATTTACATATAATTATTTACTATTACAAATCAAATGAAAAGTGTAATATCTAATATCTCGGTAATTATTTACAGCTTGGAATATTTACAACGATACACTTCACTTTCTACGTAACAGCATAGTTGAAATGATCACGGGATCAGATAATCTAAAAACAACCAGCAAGTTTTGAAAACATCAACATCATTTTTAAATGTCATGAAAAGTTAAATCAGACATTTTCAAGCATCCATTTTACGTAACAATCGTTACACTATTAAACCATTCTACATAATTCTAAAAAGACATTTCAACACTCAACACAGTGTAGATTTATATTTAAATATTATCAATATTATTTACAGTATTCAAATTCCATCCCGGACGGCACGCGTCATTCCTCAAGCCCCGCATCCCAACTATTCCCTATTAAAATATAATCTCTATTCGACTATTTAATTTCTAGAACATTTAACTGGAGATCTGGTTGCACCTGCCTAGTAACAATTAACATAATTATATTCACAAGCCACGAACAATACTCTAGGCTACGCTACATCAAATCCATTTCGATCGATTCACTCGCTGGAGTCTCCGAAATGATTGAAATACCCTCCGGGTCACAATAGCTTGGAGAAGAATGCGTTTGGAGCAGTCATGCGGGATGGGTCTATTATTCTGGGGTAGGAGGAGGCGAGGAAAGGCCTGAAGGCAGCCCTGCTAGGCTCTTCTACAGGGCTCGTGGTAGCCTCTTGCGTGGATTCATCCTGAGTATCCAGCGAGGAGTCGTTGTTGGACCCCCCAACCCCTAAGTGTAACTTCCTTGTATGCTTCTTGAGATCAAAATTCCTGCAAAACCCCTTGGCGCATATGTTACACGTGAAAGGCTTCCTCTCGTTGTGCGTGTGCATGTGGAACGTGAGATTGTAGACCTGGTGGAAAGCCTTGTTGCAAATGTTGCACTTGTACGCCTTCTCCCCGCTGTGGGTGAGCCTGTGGTTCTTGTAGTTACCCTTCTGATGGAACCCCTTGCCACAGAACTCGCACACGAACGGCTTGTACCCGGCGTGGATCCTGGCGTGTGTGTTCAGAGTGGACGAGCGGTTGAAGGCCTTTCCGCACGTGAGACACTTGTGAGGCTTCTCCGAAGTGTGGATGATCTTGTGCCTGCATAGGGTTGAAGCTTGCCGGAAGCCCTTGCCGCAAATCTTGCAGACGAACGGTCTGGCCCCAGTGTGCACTGGCATATGCCTCGTCAGATTGTAATGCGCGTTGAAGACTTTCCCACAATCCCCGCAAGCGAAGCTCTTGTTCTTTGCCGGAGAAGGCGTGGGACCTGTCGTGGAAGAGACAGCATGGTCTGCAGCAGCCGGTCTTGGCGACGGCGGCCTTTGTGCCGGCGACGACTGCGGCGGCGGCCTTGGAAGGTGCAGCTGATGGGCGTACGTCAGCGAGACCAAATCTGGACCATAGTACAGCAGAGGATAATGCGACACCAGCTGCCTCCTCGCTGCCGGAATATACTGCTTGAACGCGGAATCTAACAACTGAGCTCCGTAGGACAAGAACCCTGGAGGGTGTGGAGGCAGTTCTGGCGATACGGACTTCTTTCTGTCCGGTTCCATGAGTCTGGCGATGGAGAAGTTTAGGACTGGCGCGGGGGCGGCGGGCGCGGAAGGGGTGTCGGGGGACTTCGCCCTCTCGGGGGAGGACTCCCGGGGGCCTTCGGGCCGCGCTGTCGACTGGAAAGGCTGCATGGTGACCAGGCGGAGGCTGCACCTGCAAAAGAGACGTTGATTAGTCCTTTGTAGTTGAATGCGTATCTACTATAACTTACAATTTTATACACCTAGTATTTGAAAATATGGTGACAAAAAGCTGTGTCTTTTATGATGCGGTATGCGGATAAATAATATATATAATAATTAATTTTCACATTTTTAATTACTTATGACAAGAACCGCACATATTGACAAGACAGACACATTTCCTTTTTTTTTTACAAACATATACGACCTATATACTTAACACCCCCCCTCAATTTCAAAACCGAAATAAAAAAATAATAATAATTTCTTTTTGAAATTGTCTCAAAATTGTTACATTATGCATAAGTCCATCACAAATTGCTGAAACTTAACAGCTGACAATGGTTTAGTTAAAACGTCAGCTATATTGTCAGACGAGGGAATGTAAACTAATTCTAACAGTTTCTTATTTAAAATATCCTTTATAAAATGAGCTTTTATATCTATGTGCTTGGTTCTTTTACCATTCTCGTAAGATTCTATCATATGCCCAGCACTTCTACTGTCTAACATTAATAAAATTTTTGGATTATTATCATTCAAATTACAATAAATTCCTCTCAAATACAAAAGTTCTGTCGCTGTCATAGCAGATGCTAAATATTCCGCCTCTGCAGAAGACAATGCCACCGTTGCTTGTTTTTTAGAATACCAAGAAATTAAATTACCGCAATAATATATAGCTGCACCACTAGTACTTTTACGATCACTTTTGTCTCCAGCCCAATCAGAATCAGTATAAGCTACTATCTTCTTTTCCTTATTACTTTTCTTGTAAGTTAACTTCTTTTCTTTAGTTGTTTTAAGATATCTTAAGATCCGTTTCGCAGCTGTCCATACCTGTTCAGAAGGTTTATCAAAATATCGGCTTAAGAACGATGTCGCAAACGTAATATCAGGTCTACTTGTGTTAGAGATATAAAGTAAACTCCCAATCAATTCTCTATAGGGTACATCTATTATTTCATTATCTGCTACAACTTCAAAATTAGTTATCATCGGTGTATTTACTCCATTACATTCTTCCATGCGAAATTTTTCCAATAATTTATTTATCATTTTCTTTTGTGATATTTCAATTTTATCTTTGTCCCTTTTTATTTCCATGCCTAAATATTCATTCATTTCTCCTAAATCTTTAATATTAAATTCATCTTTTAAATTCTTTATAATTTCCGAGCTTGGTCCCATTAAAATTATATCGTCGACGAAAACTAATAACCAAACGTCTTCTTTACTATACAAACAAAAATCATATTGTGATTGAACAAAACCAATGCTTATAATATAATCATGAAATCTTTCATTCCATACTCTTGGAGCTTCTTTCAGTCCATATAAAGCCTTTCTAAGTTTAAAAACTTTCTTCCCGTCTTCTTTGTTTACACCTTTCGGAGGTTTTATAAAAATATCAATATTAAGATTTCCGTTCAAAAAGGCTGTTGGCACATCTAGTTGCCTTAGTTCTAAATTATGTTGTAGTGCATGACTTAATAACATTCTTACTGTTGGCATTTTTGCTACTGGTGAATAAACATTTCCAAAATTTTCTTCCTGAAATCCCCTTGCAACCAATCTCGCTTTCTTAGTACCATCCGACTTTGTCCTGAAAACCCATTTCGTATCAATAGCTTTTACACCTTTTGGTAAATCAGCACTTTCCCAAGTTCCTTGCTTTTCATGAGAATCTAGTTCTTTCCTAATTGATTTCCTCCATTCTTCGTCCTTATATGCCTCTTCAAAAGTTATTGGGTCTCCTAACAAACAAAATACGCTATTAATTTCATAAGAATCTAAATATGTTGGTTTTCTTATTATTCGTCCAGATCTGGTAGTAGGTTCAATTACAGTCTCTTCAATAGGTTCATTATGATCATTTTCATTATTTTCAGTTTCTTCACTATCAATATAATTTTGTACTATACTATTTTTTATTTCTTTCTTTTCATAAATATAATCACTTTCATCAAACTTCACATCTCTCGAAATAACTACTTCATCTAATTCCGGTTTCCAAATCCTGTATCCAGCTTGAGCATAACCTACCATTCTACCTTCAATTGCTCTTGCGTCTAGCTTTCCTTGTTTTGGAACATTAGTTGCCCATGCTTTCGAACCAAATACTCGCAATCTGTTCAAGTCATTTCTACCGAACATAATATCAGCCGGTGTTTTATTAAAAATTGCCACAGAGGGTGACCTATTCAATTGGTAAGCCGCACATTTAATGGCTTCAACCCACAAATGTTTAGGTAGATTCGACTCTATCAACATAGTTCTGGCTTTATTATAGAGAGTCCTGTTCATCCGTTCACTTACGCCGTTTGACTGTGGACTATAAGGAACTGTCGTTTCTAATTTTATTCCGTTATCCTTACAAAATTGTTGCATAGTATTACAAGTAAACTCACCACCATTATCACACCTTATGCGTTTCACTTTCTTTTCAGTTTGTTTTTCCAAAAGTTTTATATAATTTATCAAATTGTTGGTAGCTTCACTTTTGTACTTCATGGTATAAACAACACAGAAATGAGAAAAATCGTCTATAATTGTCTGAAAATAAACTTCACCTGTATTAGAAAATGGTTTAACCGGTCCCGCAATATCCGTATGTAGCAGCTCAGCTATATCACTCGACCTACGATGACTTATACTAGGAAATGGTTGCCTAGTGGCTTTGCCTTGCATACACGGGCTACATACATTTTTCGAATATGGTAACTTTAATATTGCTAGACTTTTACGATTAACATGACCTAACCGTCTGTGCCATAAATTTTCATCATCCTTACTAGTTACAGTAGACAAACAAATATTACCATTTAATACATAAAGTTTTCCAAAAGAATCAGCCTGTATACACTTATTTTTAAATTTTATAAATACTCCTTTCCGGTTAAAACTGACTATATTACCCTTTTCTACTATTTTCTTTACGGAAAGTAAATTATGTGTTAAATCTTTAACTATCAAAGCTTCACATGTAATTGTTGCGCCTTTAAAATTAAATTTCACCTTACCTTGCTTGTTGCTTTCTATAAATTGTCCATTCGCTACATATATTTTTATAGGTTTATCTAAAATTTTAATATTTGACATATACCTTTCGTATTCTTCTTTAATTAAATGATCAGTACAACCAGAGTCAATCACAAATCTAATTTCACCCTTAGTAGATGTCGTATTATTACTTTCTTCATATTCATTGCTGGCTACAAAAGTATAGTTTGCTTCTCCCGCAGTTTCTGTCCTGCTGCTTCCTTCATATCTTCCACGACCTCTAAAATATCCTCTGAAATTCCTTCTTTCTCTTCTATCATTCCATTTACTTCTGCATTCGTTTGCTTTGTGTCCCGGTTTTCCACAAATATAGCATTTTATAGGTTGCGTACTAAATAAATTTTCATCTTTACTCTCTTCACTACTTTTACGCTTAATTTCGGCATCTAATAGCCTTGCCTTCACAAAATCATACGAAATTTCCTTATCCGTACACATAGTCTCAATTGACGTTATTACATTTTCATACTCATTTGGCAATGTAGACAACAAATAACATATTTTATCCAAGTTTTCTATTGGCGAACCTGCGGCATCTAATTCCGTAATAATCTTGTCAAATTCAAGAAAATGATCACGTAACGCACCGACACATTTCATATTTATTAATTTTCTTCTAAGATAAAGCTTGTTTACAATACTCTTCCTTTCAAACGTATCTTTTAGTGTCTCAAACATTTCTTTTGCCGTTTTCTTTCCTTTCACAATTTCTAAATATTTGTCCGGCAGACATTGACTTAATAGATTTCGTGCCTTTTTATCATCTTGTAAATAATTAACATCACTCTTCTCTTTTTCACCGCTCACAACATCTAGAACATTCTTTTCTTCTAATAAGGTACTCACCCTAAATTTCCAATTTCCGAAATTATTTTCTTCGAGAATCGGTAGTGCTTGTGAATTCGCCATTTTATATATTTGTATTTATATTTCTTCTTTTTTATACATTAAATATCTCACATACTTTTCATCACGAATTAAGCCCATAACCTTTTATGATGCGGTATGCGGATAAATAATATATATAATAATTAATTTTCACATTTTTAATTACTTATGACAAGAACCGCACATATTGACAAGACAGACACATTTCCTTTTTTTTTACAAACATATACGACCTATATACTTAACAGTGTCGGTTTGGTTATGACTATCAATTGAATCTAATTCGGTGGGAACAGAGTATTACTTACACACATAAATTACGCTTATATCAAATAGGCAGAGATTAATTAACACCCACGTTTCGCCAATTATGTTAAGTCCCATGTAATAGATGGCGAGCCTATTGTAATTTATCGAGCACAACAGTCGCAGTACATTTCTAGGTGGTCTAAATGGAACGCCTATTCCTCATAACTGTTACTGTTTTAACCCTTAGACGCCTTGTACGAAACCACCCACGAGAGAGATTTGGGGTGGTGACAGTTGTATTCTGCTCGGCCGTCACCACAGGGCATTACACACCATTGTTAAACATTAAAAAATTCGTTCAAGTTTTTCATCTAATTTTAAAATTCGATAGAACTTGCATTGTAGCTTTTATTTTTAGTGTGTGCGAAATATTTAAAACAATATGTAAAATTTAAATCAAAAAAATTACTAAAAAGCCTTAAGTATTGCTTCCACGATATTCGGATTCATAATTGGTTCACATTCAAATCTTGAAAATTATAAGATATTTCATTCATCAGTAGGTAATCAGAACGTTTATTTTTAAAAGAAACTTAATTAAGAAGACATTTCAGCAGCACTAACGCTTTTCCAAAAAATATTAAATCTTAAACAAAATCTGTTATATCTAATTAAAAGCTTAATGAAAGCTACTAATTGAAAACATTCCCATTAACACCCAAAAATGCAAAGAATGTAGTTGACACTTTGAATAGCCTACAATTATAGGACTACCACTCGCAGTATGTTTCATATATTATATCAGTCAGACGCCATCAAGCCAAAAGGGAGTCACCCTTTTGATTCACAATCATGAATGAATGTATAGAAAAGAGACGGAAAGGACCATGTCAAGAGACCGATGAACGGAGAGAGTGATTGGGATAAACTGCTCCAGGTTTTGGCTTCTATGTCTTACAGCTAGCCGCCTCGGCCGGCGCCTGCCTGACACCAAACCTCTTTGGGTATTAGCCAAAAGAGATTTGAAATTCGAGACGTTAACTTTTTAGCATTGCCGGGTGTGACGGCAGAGTAGAATACAATTGTCAACACCTTAAATATCTTCCGTGGGTGTCGTACAAGGCGACTAAGGATAAATCAGTGATGAGAAATGGGCAGCAGCGTTCCTCTTATACCACCTAGCAATGTACTGCGACTTTTGTGCCCGATAAATGGCAATAGGCTCGCCACCTATTACATGGGACGTAACATAATTGACGAAACGTGGGTGCTCTGCCTACCCTTTCGGGGATATAGGCGTGATTTATGTATGTATGTAACTTAGCATTCCATGGATTCACCGTGCGGGTGCCGGGTCCATAGCGTGGCAGAGGGGGAAGTCAGTGGCAGCGCTTTACAGCGCTTGGAACTTTGATCCAAGTGTATTGTTGGTACTAATCGATATTTGATCATAGCTACAAATTAAAAAAAAACAAGAGCATAATGCTGCCAGCTTAATTATTTCCTGGAACTTTGATAATTAATTAATAAAAAAACGGGGGTACGATAAAATCTGATTTAGCAAATAATTTAAAATGATTTAGCAAACGATTTACAAAAACGTGTACTTTATGTCATATAAATTGCCAAAGCTGCCGGTGATCCAGTACCAGGTCCCCTACAAAACTATACCGTCCCGTTTGCGGTTAGAAAAAGTTCGATAAATTTTATATAGTTCCCGCATCAACACTACAATTTTTCGAACTACTTTTCTAACCACAAATTTGTCCAAGTGTATTTTTACGGGATCCCTTCACAACTATTTTAAGTGAACGTTTGAACTGAATGAATATTTTTCGAACCCCGAACAAAACCGCTGTCATGTCATCGACGCCCCCATTCAGCGGTGGGCGGCGCTGCGGAATAGAAGGTGCTCGGCTGTTTTAAGCAGATTGGAAATGCGGTGCGTTTTGATTTGCGCGAACGTGCAAATCGTTCGCGTACAAAGCGTCGGGTGCTATTCTTTCGTCCGCTAATTAAGGGAAGTAGTTTTGTGCTTGATAGCTCCCCAAGAGTTTGTGACACAAACGATTGTCTTGTTTCGGTATTAATAATCTAGATGGGTGACCCTACAATGCCGTGCGGTGACGGTAGAGCAGAATACAATTATTAAGTACCACGCCCCATCTTTCCCGCGTGTGTCGTACAAGGCGACTAAGGGTAAAGGCAGCGATGAGTAATGGGCAGCAGTGTTACTTTTTTACCACCTAGCAATACTATACAACAATATAGGTAGGCACACGGTACGTGCCCGTTAGATGGCGATGAGATAATTGGCTAAACGTGGCGAAAAATTGTGAATATGACGACACACACGTCGCTCCTCATACGGAACCTCAATTTATACCTGAAAACGTTTTACTGCGCTGCTCATATAGGTCAACTTATGTATTGGTTCAATAGGGAGTGGGTTTTCCTATATGCACGTAAGAGTTGGAGGTTAGAGAGAGAAACAACGCCCCCAGGCAAACAAGGTACCTACAGAGCAGGAAAATGAAGAGTCTGAACATAGGTACGTATGGATCGCCAATTTCCAAAATCTCCGGCTCGCATCCACCGCATGCCGCTGACAACCTACCGAGGGTACCCCTCCAGTTAAAACAAGGCACGAGAGGGTTGAACTGCACGCAGCAATTAATTCTGGCACAATTGACAATGCGCCGGCGGACGGTTAACCCGCGAAATATGCTCGCAGGCCGCGAGCGACCGCCGTAATTGGTTGGTTCTTGTTTATTGTTTTGTCGGCTCATTGTTTTGGGCACGTTTTTGTCAATCGTCAAGGAGTTCTGTCAACGCGGCGCTGGTTTTTTTTTAATTTTTCTTCATTGTTCGCGCTCTAGGCAGTTTTTAATTGAACTGTGACTGTTTTCGTTGATAGTGTACGTCTGAGACTTTACAATCGTCTGGCCTTACGCAGCATATAACCAAAAAAAAAAAAACTAGTCAACTAGGTTAGGTCCCATGTAATAGGTGAGCCTATTGCCATTTATCGGACTCGGAATTCGCAGTACATTGCTAGGTGGCATAAGAGGAACACTGGCTGCCGGCGACTTCGTTCGTGTGAACGTAATTTTTATGACATAGGTACGCGATTTTTCCGACTTACGATAGCGATAGATACTTGTTATTCACAAAATGTCGTCCAAATATATGCCTATAGCAATCAGGGATAATGTAGCTTTTTAACAGTGACAGAATTTTTGAAATCGGTTCGGTAGTTTCGGAGATCATGTCCCAAACATACAAACTAACAAATGTTACCTCTTTATAATATTAGTATGTATAGATGGTGTGGGTGGTTATGCGGTAATGTCACCGCATACTCAGCGAAAAAGGGATGATCTTCCTCCAAGCCAGGTGTGCGCTCGGGGACCGCGGTCCGACCATACTTCGTCGGATCTTGTATATATTCTGAGTTCCCCTAGAAACTTTGTAATCGTGATTCAGGACTTGCTAATCTCATTCTGCCTTACACCACAGTCATTAGGTCCACAGTTGGTTTGACTCCATTGTTATCGTGAGCTGTCGTAGTTTTTGCTGATCAACCATTTCTCGGTTACTCGACACTTTGTTTATGTAGCGCTCTGAAGTAGCCTATACAGATGGAATATACACCTGCAAAGGTACATTATTGACTATTACTTCGGTGTCTTCGTGTCTACTGAGAGTGAAGCTTTAACAAGCATTGCGTCACAGAGTTACCCTTTAAAGACTGCTGCTAAACAGAGCAGCACTTAGTTTATTAACTCGAAACGCCCCGGCATCCCCTATCTGCATCGCGGGCACAATGGCCCTTATCTCCGCTATCAGCCATCTCAATAACATGATGGGCCGTCACCTCGCCTATCGCGCCATCGCGATCCCGTCTGATTGAGATTAGGCACGCCGCCTGGACAGCTCCAGCGCCATCGAAATGCCACTTTCGTGTTGCTGACGAGGACTTGGTGGTTGGGACGATCAGACTGCTAAGGTAAGGTTTGGAATTGTAAAAGAGATATTCTAATCGAAATACCCGCTAAGTATTATTTCTAAAATCCGTAAGGTATTGAAAGGTACCTACCCACCAAACTACACTGAGCCAGCGTGGCGGGATATGGCCCATTCTGCCTATATTCTCCTTTAGGAAGCAGGCATGTGTTGTAGAACGAAAAGGGCAGAGGTGAATTAACACCCACTTTTCGACAATTAAGTCTGGTCTCATAGGTCCCATGTCTAGTAGTCCCACGTATGTAATAGGTGGCGTGCCTATTGCTATCCATCAGGCTCGTAAATCGCAGTATATTGCAGGGTGCTAGCTGCCCATTACTCATCGCTGTCTTTACACTAGTCGCCCAATCAAATTGTATTGTTTAAATCCAAACTAACTTATTTTTATAAACGAAGCCATTATAGCATTACATTTCTAAACACGATAACGACCAAAATAAATCCGGCACCACAGAAATCTATGGCGTTCGGCATGTTATTCATAAAGAGCTCTCCGTCCACCGCAATAAGGGTCAAATTTGAGAAAAACGGGAACAATGGACTGCTGTCCTCTGCCCTCGTAGGAGCTTTTCACTTCAAAATGGAAATTGACTCTTATGACATTGTTATAAAAGCGTGTACTTTAGCATCTTATTAGGCGTGGATACTGTGTCAGTTTGTGATTTAAACCCAGGACTTAAGGTTTGTTATTGTTTAAATACAGGGGCTTTTTATGCTCTTAAGCTTGTGATGTCATTTGATTCCTAGACGGGGGTAAAAAAGAAGTGTTAAGAACTTAAATTATTCAAATTGGCATGTCACCCCTTTGCGATAATAGTACTTGTAAACTGTCTAGCTTTTAATAACTAACATGCTCTGAATTATTAAGTAATCTATAATTTGCGTTAATGTATCTAAGGTGTGAGAGATCAGATGGGGTTTTAGCGTAAGACCTCTCTGTGCAGCATTGACTCCAACCATAATATTGCTTAATAACCAGTCCAATATTCGCCCTGAAGTAAGTATACACTTAAGTTAAAAACTACATGCAGGGGTAGGCAGAGGTGAACTAGCACTCACGTTCCGCCAATTATGTTAGGTCCCATTTAATAGGTGGCGAGCCTATTGCCATTTATCGGGCACAAAAGTCGCAGTACTATTGCTAGATGGTATAAGAGGAACGCTGCTGCCCATTCCTCGTCACTGATTTATCCTCAGTCGCCTTGTACGACACCCACGACAGAGCGGCTTAATAATCAGTCCAATATTCGCCCTGAAGTAAGTATACACCTAAGTTAAAAACCACACATAGTAAAAATAGAATTAAATGATGTATTATAAATTTACACCTACCTTGAATTCTTAAAAAGAACTAATTTAAATGAAAGTGTTGTGTTGTCAAGTTGATAAATAATTTAGCATTAGCGGTTAACGTAGTTACACTAGTTACACATTGAGAATCTATCGTTTAAAAAATAACGTTATATTAGTTGTTTAGCTTTTAAAGATGTTAATCTATACCAATATTATACCTAAAGCTGAAGAGTTTTTTTGTTTGTTTGGTTGGTTTAACGCGCTAATCTCAGACACTATTGAGACTCAAATTGTTTTTTTTTGTGTTGGATAGTCCATCTATCGAGGAAGGCTATAACCGACATTAACGCAAGCGAAGCCGCGGGCGACCTCTATTTAATATTGAGGAACTAAATTCGAGGCTTCACTTTTATGTGCTAAACTTTAGCTGATAGATATTAAACTTAGGGCCTGTTTCACAATCGACAAGAAAGCTCGAAGTAGCTTACTTTGCAGTTCAATTGACATATATTTCATATTACAACTGTCAAATTATCTGCAAAGTAAGCTAATTAGAACTTACTTGTTGATTGTGAAACAGGCCCTTACTGTCGCACTCAGAGACGTCAATTAACTTTAACGAGTATTTAATGTCTAAAATTTTTATTCAAATCTAGACCCGGCAAGAATAGCGACTAGTTTTGAATTGTCATTTTTTGACGTTAAGTACTCATTATCGTTATTTGACGTCTCTGAGTGCGGCAGTTAGTATCGGTAATAGATAGTTATTACAGTTCATAAGAGTTACTAAATAATATTACAAAAAACGAAAGCAAAAGGCACTCTCTGTTTGTAAGACCTGTCGTCGCGAAGGGCTGCTTTGATGTGCTCCTCGTCAACATCAACAATCCACCAACGCTCAATCAAATCAAAACGCGGCGACATCTGTCAGCTCAAGACACCATTAACATCCCATTTGGCCGGGAATCGAACCCGCACCCGGTCATTAGTGTTCCCGACACTCGTCACTTGCCCCCCGTCCTTGTCTCCCCTCCTGCATTCGTAGCGCTATCTCGCTCCAAATCCGATAATCTCAGTTCTGACAATCTGACAGCAATCATTAAATCGGCCAGTGTATTCTGAGCTGTGCGGTGCAAAGTAGCGTTTGGGTTTTGTGTTGTCAGTGAGGTCTTATTAGGGTGGACGTCACAGGAGTGGTTTGGTGTTTGAGTAGAAAATCGTCTGATTCCTGATTCTGGGCACGTTTGGTGATTGGAGTTATTATTGTGGCGAAGATTGTTTATTACGAATTCGTAAACGTTAGGGGGAGGCGATGGCGGGTCGTCGGTCGCTTGTAAACGGTGTAAATACCCACTTTATTGGATATTAATAGAAAAGAATGCATTTGGTGTTTCCGTAAAGCGGGGTATTCACTAGACGGGCATGCCCGCCAGACATGCCCCTGCGGACTTCGTTTGTATAGGTCAGACTGACTGTGACGGTCCTACAGTGGTCCTACAATAAACAAACATCGAACAGAACGGAACTAATAGAAGCGAGGTCCGGTTAGAGTCTAAATTGATTAATTGTTTTAAATTTATACATTTACCATTTAGCTCCGTGTGGTAACGGCAGAGTAGAAGACAATTGTCACCACCCCAAATTCTCCCGTGGGTGTCGTACAAGGCGACTAAGGATAAATCAGTGTAAGGAATGGGCAGCAACGTTCCTCTTATACCACCTAGCAATAGTACTGCGACTTTTGTGCCCGATAAATGGCAATAGGCTCGCCACCTATTACATGGGACCTAACATAATTGGCGAAACGTGGGTGCTAGTTCACCTCTGCCCCTTCAGGGATATAGGCGTGATTTATGTATGTATGTATGTATCATTTAGGTCTACATTGGTTAAAACAGTGATGAGAAATGGGTTTTCTATACCACCTAGTATTACCTAGCAATAGCCTCGCCCCGTCTTACCTTAACATTAGGTCAACCTAACATAGTTGGTAAAATGCGGGTGCTACTACAGTTCTGCCTACCCCTTTGGAAATAAATAGGTGTCACTCATGGTAGGTATTAGGTTAAGCGATAAAACTGTAGTAGGTTAAAACTTATTTCTGCCACAACGTAGGTCAAGTACCTAAGTACGTTACCACAATATATGTCACAATTTCTCAATCCTTTTTATTTTTTAATTATTTTTTTAATGAGGGGCATTCACGCATACTCTGCGCCTGGGCGGGGCGCAGAGTTATGTAGGACTCCGCGGTGTGTAGAGAGCACCGCGACTACTCCACTAAAAACCCCTCGTGCACCATCCTCTCGCTTGGCAGGGGGGGAAGTGGTATCAGCCAAGCCAATATCCACTATATTCCCCTGATTAGCGGTTGCCCGTGCACAGGCCCATCTCTGGCGTGTATATGAGACTCGCTTAGCCTCGAGCGCCCAACGCTTAGCGTTGTTTTATCTGCACCGGGGTCAGTTGGCTGTCTGGCAGGCGGCCTTTCCTGCCAGGTCTGGCTCGCTGTAGTGGGGCGCGAGGGTTGGCTAAAGCCCTGCGCCTGCGGCCCACTTTACGACGTCTAAGCACCCTGCCGAGGGGTCGTCTTCGCGCGACCTCTCCTCGGATTCTTTCCCGCTTATAACCTTCTCCGCGAACACCTTGACGGCGTTCCAATTGGTAATGTTCGCTACCATAGCTGCCACGACTGTTGGTAGCGAAAGGTCTGCTCCGATAACGGCCTCAAGGTTGGCACGCTCTCTCCCCCATCTTGGGCAGGATCTAAGCGTATGATCTGCCGTGTCTTCTGTTTCGCCATATTGGTGGCAGACAATCGTTGGCTCTCTTCGCGCTATGTTGCAAAGGTACTTTCCGAAGCAGCCATGTCCGGAAAGCACCTGCACCAGGCGATAAGAGATCGAACCATCCCGCTTCCTAACCCAATCCTGGAGCACTGGACGTATAGCTGCTATTGCGCGGTGTCCAGCATTGGGTCGCTCCAGTCGCTCCGTCCAATTCTTGAGAGCGTAATGCTGGGCGTCTTTCCTCCAAGCCCCTACATGTTCAGTGAGAGGTGTCAGTCCAAGTTCTTTGACTTCCGCGGATTTACGATACACACGATCCTCTTATAATTCTGACTGCTAGTGTGCGTTGAGGTTGACGCAGTAAGATGGGAAGAGCCCCGTACAGGGCCATAGATTTCACCACTCCTGCAAATAGTCTGGTGGAGTTGGGTCCTCCCAAATTTGGCATGAGTCTGCTGAGTGCCAATGTCGCTTTCCTCAACTTGGGTGTCAACATTTTGAAGTGGGGAGTGAATCCCCGCCGGCTATCGAGTACAATTCCCAGATATTTCATCGCCGACGCGATGCCGATGGAGACTCCGCCCACCACTATGTCCGCTCCTAAAAATCTTTCTCAATCTTACTTTAAGCTTTACGTCAAAAAATGAAGGTTGTGGTAAGGGAAGACACCTATTTGAGAGTTTTGTTGTGTTGACTGTATTGTTTTGTTGTGTTAATTGTTGACTTTACATCTTCAATTCATTTAGAAGCTAGCTTGGACTGTTTGTTTGTGAATGTTAGGAAATGATGTAGACAAAAACTCTGGCTAGAATTTTTAATAGGATAATGTGACTAATCTCACTAACCTAACACTATAATGAGAATTTTTTTGACCTTGAAATAATTGAATAATACTTAGTAGTTCAATTCAAAATCCAAGATTGGCACAATATATTCATCTCACAATGACACAGGCCGGCATCATCAGAAGTGCTTTATTGCATCGACAGCATAATAAGGCTTTATTGTGAACCTCTGACCACGCATCATCACACACACTCGAATCTATCAATAAATTTATAATATTAGCAAAAACGGCGCTCTGAGTGACAGTGCCGAAAAAATTTATATTTATTACGTCAATATTTGTTGCGCTATTTAAACATTATATGTATAAGTAGAGGTGACTTGGAACATCGACCTTGATCTATTTGATAACTCGATGAGACATTATTTTTTATTAACCGAATGGGTTTTATCTCAATTGATAGTTTTTTACACACGGAATATGCCTTGGTAGGGTTGCCTGCTTATTTATGTGCATAACTAGGTACCTGGCAAGTAGATGTGAACAGGTAAGACAATTATAGGTAATTAATTGCTGAGACTTGTAGTCCAAGAGCTACTGAACCCTCCGAATGATGGTCTTCCTGTAAGGCTAGAAATTTGTAGAATGATGATTATTAACACCCTAAGGGCAATAAACATGACCTGGAAAGCATCAGCCCTGCACCTGCACATCATCATCATTTTTATTTTTTTAATTGTTAAAATGTATAATAAAAATAAACTTGTTCCTGTAAGTTTGAAAATTTAATATGATTTAGTTTATTTATAGTAAATTATGGAAAAATATTTGACAGTTGATTACAGTGAGCAGAAGTACGTACCTGCCAGGCGAATCGGGCGATGTACAGTTTACAGTTTAGTAAAATATACTTTCTTCTGTATACTTTGAAGATTGTTAACATTTTGTCTCAAACCCAAGTGAATGGGGTATAGATATCTTCATGGTCCGTGTGGGTATCTATTGCAATTAATATATTGATAAAAGCTTCAGCCGTCGGCGCATACTTCACATATGATCGTTAATAATTTTTGACAAACAAATGACAGCCTAATCTCCCTAGGGGAACCGTGCCAATTACTGAACGCAAATATTGGCGGCGGCGGCCCCAAACCCATTGATAATATGGGGTTAGCTTAATCCAACATACGGGCTTAAAGATATCTTACACACTCCCACTTAGAGTCGCAATTGAATTACATCTGAATGTGGCCGAAAGGAGCTAAGAGATTTTCGATTTTCTATTGCGTAACCTCTACAATCAGTTTTACTACTCAGTAAGCAGGAAGTACAATTTTAATAGAAACATTGGGGGTATTCTGGCAAAACCGAATAAGTTGCTAAATATGTAATTCTGAGAAAAAATAATTTAAAATTGTGAGTGATCATAATAGTAAAACTGCTAGATAACTGTTTTGCACAAAAAATAATTAATAGTACACAAAGCGCCTGGAGTTCTTAAAGATGCCGAAATATATTAAGATATGTAACGAATCAGGCGACTCGCAAAACGGCTTGCGACAGAATACCGTAGTTGCGATATATTGTATTTACTTGTATCGTTTAAGATATGCATTGCCTTTGATATTTAAGATAACATATTAGACGCTGTAATTTATATGTAAATGAGATGCATTGCGTTTCATTTAGTTTATATTTGCCTGGCACAGTCCTTTTTCTGCCCCAGAAACTGGCTTATAAAAAAGAAGAAGTAAGAAAATCAAGATTGTGCATGGATTTCCGTAATTTGAATAAAATAATAGTTTCACAATCACAACCTTTCCCACTAATAGAAGACATAATGATAAAAACAAGGAAGTGCAAATACTTTTTCATCCCACCATCTCGAAAAGAGTATTTTTGCTCTTCGATATCTGAGTGCAAAAGCCGTTTTTATCCTCTAGAGGTTAAAGTAAATTTGAATTTAGAACGTCGTGTGCACTAAGTTTGTGAATTCAAAACATCAATAAACCTATTTACTGCTATCTCTATGGTGCCGTATTTATAATACAACCTTTTTAATCTGTTAAAAACTCAGACTCGGAGTCTTCTTGGTGTACTTTTTTTGGAATTTGTTTTGCGAGCGCCATTTTCGTTCCACGTCATACTGTTAAACCTTGGGCACGGTAATATGATTTTTTTATGTATTTAGGAATAAATAAATAAAAACGATGGGTGAGTTGTGTGTTGTGGGTGTGACTGGTTGGATGGGTGAAGTGTGAACAAGTGAATAACCTAAAATTAGTGATTCTAGCGACGATAAATTTTATTTAACGCCGACAGAATTGTAGTTATTTCCTCGTTGGGGGGGATGAAAAGTTACGTGTTGCACTCGAGTGCAAAGATTTTTCACCTTGTGCTCTTTTGATTCCCTCGCTAACGCTCAGGATTCTTATGTTTGAATCACGAGCGTATCCTTCGCTCGCTCGGTCATCAAAATTGAGCACGCGGTTAAAAAGCAACTTTGCACTCATGTACAACAAATAACTATTCAACGCTAGATATAAATTCAGTGTTTTGGGCTATCCCAATAAAAGTTAAAGATAGATCAAGACAGGATTTGTAATCCAAAAAGGACACTTGCAATGGACTTGCTTACCCTTTGGCGCGATTTTTTAAAGAGTATTTAGTAACATTTAGGGAAGCATAAACTATTAGATTTTACTGTAAATTATATTGATGATATTCTAGTGTTTTCTGAAACTTTACTTTATAGACCACATTCGCTGTGTGTGACTCGCTTGAATCCGACTCTTTTTCGATTCTAAAAGAAAATTTTGTATCATCGGTATACAGAAAATTTGGCTAGTCAAATAGGCGGCAAGATTACGAGATTTACAACGCATTTAAACCACCATAGACGGAAGTTTAATCCGGGGTCTAGTAAGCTATAATGGTCGCTGGCCAGTTGGACTTGAAAGAAGTACTATAACCTACCATATTGAATAATCATCATCACCAGCCCTTTGATGTGCCCACTGCTGGGGCACGGGCCTTCTCTATAGGTGGAAGAATATAGGGAGATAGGGCCACCACGCCGTCACAGTGCAAGTTGGTGGGTATTAACGACTGCAGATGCAGCCGGGACCAACGACTTAACGTGCCTTCCGAAGCACGTAGCAACTCGAGATAATACATTTTTGGTCACCCATCCAATGACCGGCCTTAGCGAACATTGCTTAGTTTACGCAATCGCAGGTCAAGCGCGCTATGCCACTGCGCTAGCGAGCTCCTTAGCAAGATATATCTATACTAATACATATTATAAAGCAGAAGAGTTTGTATGTTTGTTTGGTTGGTTGAACGCGCTAATCTCAGGAACTACTGGCTCCAATTGAATTTTTTTTTTTTGTGTTCGATAGTCTATTTATCTAGGAAGGCTATTTCTATGCTATATAATAACCGACATTCACGCGAACGAAGCCGCGGGCGACCACTTGTATTTAATAAAAAGCCTCTATTAATTAACCCTTTGGAAATAAAATAATCGTGTATGCGACAGTAAATTAGCTGAATGGATTTAAGAGCGACGCCCACGGAGAAAGAGTGGGTTGAAACCCCACCTGAGTCTCAGGCAGGTGTGGCCCTTTCTGTCGCCCTCTGAGTATGGAGGGTTGGGACAGTCTCGAGTCGATGGAATTAAGTTAATATCTTTAAAATATAATTCACTAGTGGTCGCCCGCGATTTCGCTCGCGTTAATGTCGGTTGTTCTAGCTTATAGCCTTCCTCAATAAATGGACTATCCAACACAAAAAGAATTTTTCAATTTGAACCAGCAGTTTCTGTAATTAGCGCGTTTAACCAACCAACCAACCAAACATACTCTTTAGCTTTATAATATCTAGATAAAATGTATGGTGACGCCGTGTGGTGACGGCAGAGCAGAATATAAAAGTCACCGCTCCTATCTCTCCCGCGGGTGTCGTACAAGGGGACAAAGGATAAAGACAGCGATGAGTAATGGGCAGCAGCATTCCTCTTGTATCATTTAGCAATATACTGCGTTTAGGTGCCCGATAGTTGGCAATAGGGGCGCCACCTATGAGGTATATATGAGACCTAGCATAATTGGTGAAAAGTGGGTGTTCTCAAACCTCTGTCTACCCCTTCGGGGATAGGTATAGGCGTGATTTATGTATGTATGTGTGTGAATTTATTTAATCCTACACTTGGGTCACAAGTCCCAAATTGCTGCCACTGACTCCCCTCTCTGCCAAACTATATGGGCCCGGCACCCGCACGGTGAATCAATGGAATGCTAAGATTTTTCGTCTCGTCTCTACAAAATTTTGTTCCTAGCAGAGAAAAAAATGTACTTGGGTGTCGTGAAAGTCGACTAAAGGCCGGTTTTTTGATCCATAGTTAACTCAACCAATTGTTAAAAACTGTTACCAATTGCTAAATATAAGTCAGATAAATGATGTGTCTTGGTTGGCCGAGCGGTCAGGCACCTGCCCGGATAGCAGCGGACGCGGGTTCGATTCCCGTCTCAAGATCATAATTTTTCGAAATTCTTTTTCTAACCCCAAAATCTTTGAAAATTTTTGACATTAAATACTCATTAAAGTTAATTAACGTCTCTGAGTGCGGCAGTAAGGGCCTGTTTCACAATCGACAAGTAAGTTCGAAGTAGCTTACTTGGCAGTTCAATTGACATATATTTATTTATTATATATTACGATTGTCAAATGATCTGCGAAGTAATTAAGCTACTTAGAACTTACTTGTCGATTGTGAAACAGGCCCTAAGTAGTTCAACTCCATTCAGCTGCAATTACTTACCTACATAATATGAAAATATTGTTTTTTCTTTTTATTTTAGCAATAATACAATAAGGCCGCCTATTTTTACTTTTGTTTCTTTGTCGAACTTGTTTACATTTCTTTTTTGTATGTTTATATTAATATTGTTATTTAATAAACACGACACTATTTCAACGAATTCCAATAATCGTTAAGTTCGAACCATCAGAGACTTGCACGTAACAGCCCTAGTCGTATAGTTCACTGAGTAATTCACACCTCTCCCTTTGTCCGTGAGATAATGCTGTCACGATCTCTCCGTGATTTTCGCACAGAAGGCTCACTGGGCAGGCTAACCTTATTAGCGAAGACATGATTCGAATTAACTGGGCAGAAGCGATATTTCATAATTCATTTTTTAACTAGGGGATAAACGTCGCAGAGTTAAGAGTAGTATTCCATCAAACTACCATCCAAACACCTACAATCTTCATGTTTAAATAATATTTTGTTATAAAAATATTCTTATCCTGATTGTCGAAAAGGCTGTGCGATCGATTGTACAATAATTTGATCAGAAAGGTGTTGTTTGAAAGAAGATGGAATGACAAGAATTGAGAAAGGGATTCTTGCATGGTTTGGTCACGTATAATGGATGAGTGAAGGGAGGACAATTTACAGTAGATTATAAATAAGGGTAAAAAGCATTATGGATAAATCAGTGATGAGGAATGAGCAGCAGCGTTTCTCTTATACCACCTAGCAATGTAACCTACTGCGACTTTTGTGCCCGATAAATGGCAATAGGCTCGCCACCTATTACATGGGACCTAACATAATTGGCGAAACGTGGTTGCTATAGTTCGCCTCTGCCTACCCCTTCGGGGATATAGGCGTGATTTATGTATGTATGTATGTATGTATAAATCAGTATCATAAGTCACGGGTGAAGACTTTAATCACGAGCAAAACGAAGGTCTTTACGGTTAACTCCCGAGCGGAGAGAGGGTAAAGCGTACCCAAGACATAAGACTATTTTATTCTGAGAAATCCTGCTTTTGTACCAAATGTAAGAAAATAAATAAAAATTTACAGGAATTTAGTGAATGGACAAACGTTTATCTTAAAAAAAGTCCTTGGTTATAATATTAGCTATCTAGTCCTTCGAATTTCTTGTACCTTACAATTAACCCTGTATAGATTACAGTTTCAATTATTATCTTTACAAAAAATGTGAGTCTATTCGAGCTACTTATCTTCGCCGTGATACAGATTCCATGGCTACTAATAGCGTAAAGCGACAAAGGCCCGACGAAAGTCCGTTCAATTCGGTCAACTTTACGCACTTTTTTCTGTACAACCCCTTCTTAAGGCATTACCTCGTTCACACAAAGCTTGTAACACTCACTTCGACCGGAAGTCTCAGAGAGATAACCGTCCAATGATATATTTGCAAACATCTCTTTTCTTTGTAACTTGAGGCATTGGCTCAGAAAAGAATATTCCCGGTTACCTAATTCTGTCATCCTTACGCAGATTGTAGAATTCTCCGGCCGGCTGTTACGCTGCCTAGGCGAAACAATAGATACCATCCCTCCATCTCGGAATAGTAGATTGTACAAGGGCATAAAACAAGTCATTGTAGCCCATTGAACTACTATTACTGTTTACTTTATAACTCAATGTTGTAGCCTGAGGCGATTTTACAATGGCTTGTTCGTGTCAGTGTTTTACACTCTGCTTTTCACTTCGATGGCGAGAAAAAGCTTAACCGAACGCACGATATTTGTAAAAATATCTGCTTTGGAATGTTAGAATTTTTTTATGCATTTGCGAGGGCTTAGTACAATGTGAAGTGTAAAGGTTATAGAAGAATTTCGGCAAGTTAGTTAGTGTCTTGGTTGGCCAAGCGGTCAGGCACCTGCCCGGATAGCAGCGGATGCGGGTTCGATTCCCGCCTCAAGACTATAATTTTTCGAAATTCTTTTTCTAACCAAAAACAAAAATCTTTGTATACTAATTAGGTATAGGTACTTCAAAATACATATAAACGAAAATTTAACCCGCTAGTAAACTTTTTATTATATAATGGCGATATTTAACTTATCTTATACAGGGCGTCCCACGGCCATGCCACACGGAGGGAAAGTATATTAAATATTAAACCAGCTAAAATCGTAACCGGCTGTTATTAAAACGCATCGAATTATTTTAATTTGGTAAGTACTTGGCAGAATAAAATATGTTGGTATTAGGTATACAGGGCGTCCCACGGCCATGCCACACGGAGGGAAAGTATATTAAATATTGAACGTAGGATATTTTACTGAAAGAAGACATCGTTTTATTTTTAATAATAAGTAGAACTGCATTCACATATTTTTTTAAAATCGCCAACCTCAACCGGGAATCGAACCCGCCAAATGTGATAGAAAAATTACATGTATTTTATAATAGCGTTTGAAAGGGCTACTCATAAGCTTGAAATTTTACGTGTTCCATTTTCGAATTATTTATTTTTACTAATATCAGCCAGTTGCATGGTAATTGTGAGCTCATGAAGAAATGCATACAAGTACCTACTACACTTCATGTATCGCTTTATTATTATCATGTACTTACACCACAGAAATCTCGTTTCTCAAGTGGGTAGGTCTTTGAAATGATATGCTTCCAACAATTAACAATTGTTGGAAGCATGGCCAAGTCAGAGGCAAATTTTAAATAAAATGAAAAATTTTATGATCTTAGTTTCATTTAATATGCTAGGTTAGTTAGGAAAAAATAATGCTTATGAGTAGCCCTTTCAAACGCTATTATAAAATACAAGTAATTTTTCTATCACATTTGGCGAGTTCGATTCCCGGTTAAGGTAGGCGATTTTTTAAAAATCTGTGAATGCAGTTCTACTTATTATTAAAAATAAAACGATGTCTTCTTTTAGTAAAATATCCTACGTTCAATATTTAATATACTTTCCCTCCGTGTGGCATGGCCGTGGGACGCCCTGTATACCTAATACCAACATATTTTATTCTGCCAAGTACTTACCAAATTAAAATAATTCGATGCGTTTTAATAACAGCCGGTTACGACTTTAGCTGGTTTCATGACTTTTGAGGTAGAAAACAAAAGACAAATAAATTATCGCAAGTTATTCCGTGAAGTTTTATTGACCGTTGTTGGCTGTAGAGCGCCTTCAAATCTTTGTCTAATAAAAGAAAATTTTACTTTATGCTCTAGAAAAGTCATTTTATACGACATAAAGACGAACTTTTTGAGCATGAGAAGTGAAATAGTAGATTGTACAACAAGAACATAAAATGAGTCTTTGTAGCCCGAGACGATTTTATCGATAGTAAGACAATCAAGGGGTACGCATTTTTAAAACCTCCTTTTTAAAGAGTTTAGGGGTGGTGAGAGTATTAGGTATTCACTGCTCTTGTGACGCAAGACAAAATTTGCAAAAATCTTTGGTCTTTTCAAATAGCGTCTTAGACACGACATCAACGCGCGTCTCACGGAGTCGGTTGGTAGTTAAAATCCCTAACTTAAATGATATTCGGCAGATAAAAATTGTCTATCTGCCGAATATCATTTAAGTTGGGGATAATGATTGAGCGTGATTTCCGTTAATTCAAAAGTAAGTAAGTAGTCACTACTCCTGTCAGTTCTATGATCTGGAATTTAATTAACATTTAAGTAATAGGTACCTACCTACCTAATTGATGTTTATTGATTTATCTCAGTAGGCACGGGTGTTAGATACTTATAGGTATCTACGAAGTATCTAAGAGTAGAAGCTTAGTAATATTTTATAATTAAGAACAGTAGGTACTGGGTTTTAATTAATATTGTGGAAGTGACAATATACCTGTGCCAGTGCAGTGGTTTAATTTCATTCTGCCTAATTACATATAACTAAACATTTCGTGGATAACCGATTGCCGAACCCAACAAGGTAAAAATTCACTTAAGAGCTAGTTACTAAAGATGCGACCTTTTCTATTAACCTAAGTCGAGGGCGAATGATCGATAGCTAGGTAGGTATAGGGACTTAATTTTAAAATAAGTCCTACAGGTCATTGAGTAATAAGGTAGGTAATTAGTAGTTCAATGGTACGTACCTACCTACAAGTAGAGTTTTTCAATGATATTTGCTAGACAAACCTAAGTAGGTATATGAAATATTTTTAACAAATGTTTGTTGTCTAGGTAGAAAATATGCGTTTTGTTCTTTATTAAATAGGTAGGTAGGTGAAGAAATGAGCACGTTAGGGGAAGTCTGAAAGTATCTAGCGCCGATGATCGAAAAATTGAGGAGTAGGTAGGTAGGAGGGATGAATGTTACGTAGGTAACTAGACATAGGTACCAAATGCTAAGTATGAATGTGGATGGACTGTAGAAGCGAATGTGGATGTGAAAGATATCATGAGGAAGTGGGAGTTATTGGTGAGCACGCGCTTATACATAGAGGAGAGTGGAAGAAGAAGACATAATTGTGCCAACGAGTATATAGGGTTACTTGGAGTAGGATAAGGGCAGGGAGAAGAAGATAACCCTGTAGATAATTAACAAAAGCACCCACCTGCCAATCAGCGGCTCCCGTTCAGCGAGCCTCGTCCATCACCCACCACACACACGGAACACGTCAGCCTGTCCCAAAAGAGCATCCGATCCGACCCGATCCGATCACTGCACGGTCATTGCACTCCGGAAAAATCGCACTAGGGCCGCTAAGATGGCGCCTCGGATTTCGAAATTGGTGTGACGTCGGAAAGGCGAGCGGCGAGGCAAGTGGCCGGCAAACATCGCCCCCTTCGCTGCCCGAACGAAAGGGCGTGCGTCGCTTCAATAATTCAACCTCCCGACCAACGGGAGCTCCGTTCGCCCCTCCTCTCGCCGCTTCGCTAACTCGCCCCGTCTCGCTTCGACCTGATGCGCATTTTTAGCTTGCTGTCTCGCTTTCTCGCCCCGGTTTGGCAGGGTGCGTCCCACTCGCTCTCATGGTGGGCATGCGTGCATTATGCAGTGTTTGGCGAACATTTTGATGAGGTTTGCGCAGCGGTGCGCAGAGCAGTGGAGGGATAGATGCTGTGGTGAAAAGCTTATGACAGTTTTTATTCTGCCACTTATTACCTAAGTAGATATATTATATTTGACGGCGTACATCTAGGAAAAGCATGCGTAGGGGTACTCTTTCGTGAACTTACCCTATTTTGGTAATATAATTATTACTAAAAAAATTCCTTTCTTTCATAGAAAGAAATCAAGAATAAAGAAAAATATTTATTGACGATGATGATTGATGAAAAGGATTCATCAATTTTCTAAAAATTCATTTATCAATAACTAGGAGAGAACGGGTTGGAAGTTCCGAATTTTCGATAATTGCTAATATCTTCATGAAAAATAAGTTTTGTTAGATAGCATATAAACATATCGATAGAGTTTATCCGCGTATTAGGGTGTAATTCGTTTTTGTACCTATACCTAATAGTATTTTTTCTAGAATTTTTTTTTTCTAAAATTCTCGAGAGTAACAATCAAACCCTTTGTTGCGGCTGGTTGTTTCATCCTTGAGGTAAGTTTTTTCGCTTACCTACATTGTCGAAGTACATTGACCACTTAATGAATTTCTGTGCTTTTGTCTCGCCAAAACTCGAGAATGACTGGGCTGATTTCGCTGGTTTTTGTTTTGAAATGATTGTCTTGGGCCAGGCAAGACGGGAAAGGTAACAAAATATGGATAAATTGCGAGAAAAACAGTAAAATCGACAATTTCATATTCCCATATAAACTGCTTTTCTGTCAAACATTTGACGTAACCATGGCAACCAAATTGTAACCATGGCTACGGGATAATTAAGGTATCTGCATTCGTAACGGGAAAATACCCCGGACCGCGCGGGGACGCGGATTGCAGAAACATCGTTTCATACAAAATGTACCATGAAGGACTTTGTCACGGAGTCACGGACGAGACGTGAACGGGGCGTTTTGAGGTCTCCGCATACATAACGGGAAAATACCCCGTACAGGACGTGGACGGGACGCGGACGGGGTCTGCAGAAATATCGTTTCATACACAATGTACCATGAAGGACATATGTCAAGGAGACACGGACGGTTATCAACGAGAGAGGCCCCGTCTCCGTCCTGTCCACGTCCCGCCCGGTGTATTTTCCCGTTACGTTTGTAGCGACCTTTAAAGGGCATAGGTAACAAACAATGTATGCCGGGTCAGCCAGTAATAAATAAAACAAAGTTACATCCATTTATAAATTATTATTAAATAAGATTTATGCAAATAAACAAGTAATGACAAAAATTGCTAACATTTTTGCAGATTGCACAAATTAAGCATTTAAATCATTTTCAACATCCTTTCGCTACTATTTCTTTTCTGTAATACCTACTCGTCTTTTACCTTTTTCCTTTCTTACTTAACTGCCGCACTCAGAGACGTCAATTAACTTTAATGAGTATTTAATGTACAAATTTTTCATTCAAATCTATACCATAGACCCGGCAAGAATAGCGACTAGTTTTGAATTGTCATTTTTTGACGTTAAGTACTCATTAACATTATTTGACGTCTCTGAGTGCGGCAGTAACTGTTCTAATCTTAATGTTAACTTATTGTGTTCCGACTAACTGCCGCACTCAGAGACGTCAAATAACGTTAATGAATACTTAATGTCAAAAAATGACAATTCAAAACTAGTCGCTATGTTTGCCGGGTCTATGGTCTAGATTTAAATGAGATTTTTTGCATTAAATACTCATTAAAGTTATTTGACGTCTCTGAGTGCGGCAGAATGTGTGATAAGATAGCCGTATTGGTTGAGGGTTCCAGGTGAAGCTCGATTCCATCTTCGGCCCTTATCATCGCTTACCATCAGGTGGGGTGAAAGAAGGGGACTTCTTTCCCACCAAGTTTTCTGGACTTTTTTTATGATAGACAGGGATGTCTATCATAAAAAAATCCAGAAAACTTCCATTGGCGCTTCCGACCAAACTCACGGGTTGTTTAAACCTTTATTTCAGCCAGTAATTTGTAATACGGTTGAGTGAGTCCAATGAAAAACAATTGAAAATTGATTGAATATGGGAGCTCGCTAGCGCAGTGGCGTAGCGCGATCGGCCTGTGATTTCGTCAACTAAGCAACATTTGCTAAGGCTGGTCATTGGATGGGTGACCAAAAAATTATTATCTCGAGTTCCTCCGTGCTTCGCATATACAGTCGTAAGTAATACCCCACCAACCAGCACTGGGGACATTAAAAGGACATTAAAAGATGATTATTCTGCTCTGCTATTAAGGCTGGAGTTACCAACACGTAAAGAAAGAAGTCCATTGGCTTAAAACTAAACTCTTTGTAATAAGAGCAAAAATAATGTTATTGGATGGACTTCTTATGTGGAACGAACTTTACATTGTAGGTGCCTACTTTTTTTTAATATTGTAGGTACCTACTATCGTCACTTACAATCAGGTGGGATGAAGGGCAAGGGCTTCGCTGTCTAGCATAAAAAAAAACCTACAGTACCTACTATTAATTAATAGAATCACTGTAGAGGGCGCCACGTCGTAGGAATTTCTGTCCTGTGGTTGGACAGCTTTAAGTGAACTACTAGTAGAACGTGTTGTGCGACTCAGCCGCTAGATGGCGTTCTTATTAAATGCCACAATATATTGTAGGTAGCGCTCCAGATAAGTCTGCGCGTGGTCAAAATTGGAACTAAAATTTCGTCTGCTATTTTGTTTGTCTAGTAGTGTCAATGTTAGCGAGCAGCGCCACCCATCGCGCGCAGACTTATCTGGCACGCACTCTAGGTAGGTAGGTACCTACCTACCATCTACCTATACTATAGCCACAATACAATACATTGAATATTTTTGACTAGAGTAGGTATTATATTACAAAATTGTGGCATTCGCGTCGAAATTTACTTGCACCTTGGCTCATTAGGTACTACCTACCTGATGACTATCCGTTCATGTAGCAGCAGTAGGTAGGTAGATATTCATGTGAATAGAGTGAATGAGTAGATGGCATTAGGCCGGCCTCTTATTACATGGGTTCTACTATAGGTGTTGTTGCAGTGACTGCTTATATCTTCATGGATAAAGGGACATAGCTTGTGTAATTTTATAATGCTCTCTGGTACGAAAACCCTAGCCAGCCACTCATGAAGTTTTGATCACCTAAAGTTTAGGTGATAAAATAATTTTAATATATAATTCTAGGTTCATACCCATTTTGGGTTACCTACCTACCTATGTTTATTTTGTATTTACTAATATGTAGGTAACTACTGAATTATCGTCATCTTGAGCTTCCCTTGTGGTATGCATTCCTCTAACCGAACTTTGAAGACCGTATTAGGTACAGTCAACAGCACGTCAGGGTACCATAAAATGTCAAATTTTTTCAATCCACTTTGCTTTACTGCAAATAAGTTAAGGTTGACAATCGATTGAAGAAATACAGACTTGGGTAGTAAGTGCCGTTACCATACAATCAGCATCATAAGTAGATTAACACTTAAGTACCTTGTCACAATAGTTGTTAGCACAAATTCGTGGCGATTATCACTGCGCATGCGCTGTCTTTGGTATGACAGAGGGCTAAAGTGGTAATCGACTTATATTGCCGATTGTACAACACAAAATAATGATGGCACATAATAAAACACGACGGTTATTTTAAACCAACTTTATTTTTAGCTAAAATATAATAATTCATACATGAAAGAAGATCCCTAAGTATACTGTAATAATACCGCAACAGTAGGTACAAAAATTAGAACGACATACAAAAACTCAATAGAACAGCTACCACATAATACTTGCAATTGATCGATCGATCGACCGGGTTGAAATTTTAATCCAAGTGACTATTAATGTGTCACCACACCAGTCGAAACGGGGTCAGATAGTCAGATCTCAGTAATGGGTCAAACGGGAAATGGTATTTGGACGGTTGTGCGGTGTCAAGCGAACAGCTGACCGGCTTGGCGAAATGACGACTCGGTACTAGCACGCACACACGAGTTCACACGACTCTACTAAACTTCATTTGACAGCTGTCAAAAGTCATCTACCAACTGTCACTCGTCTCGATTGTGAAATGAAGAAATTCGGGGTGCTACTACAAGAAAGTGTTTATGACGAGTTTTGTTAATGAGGTGTCTAAATCTGATGTTGTCACTTTTTGGGCAATAGTTTATGACAAAAAACAGCATCAGGTTTAAACACTGCTTAATCAAAACGTCAACATCTTAAACATTTGATTGAAGTAGCACCGTTATATTTCTGTTAGATGCCCGACGTGGATTTTTTACAAAACAACGACAAAATAAAACGTTTCGTCTGTTTATACCAAATTACCAAAACGTCAGATTGCCAATCGATTTTCAACATTTAGGTGTAGAGTTAAAATCCGTTGAAATTTTGAATATTTACGGGCAGCTATAGCTGAATTGAATGTTGTAGACATACAATCAAGATATAGCAACCGATTTTGATTTGAACATTTAGAAATGTTATCAAAAATTATAGGAATGAAAAATTTACAAACTTTTACTAACCACAATTTCTTTTGTAACCGATTTTTCATTGTCAGTACACAGTGTTAATGTTTAAAATCGATTGTATGGTTTTGTGCAACCACTGACTATACAGAATTTACAATTACAACAGTCGTTCCAGCGACACAAATCAGCCATTACTCAACTCGACAGCTGCCAATTCAGACAAAAACGACGAATAACACCACAATGCAAGTCTACGTACACCAATGATTATGTCCAAGACGATTGCTTAACGTTTACAGTCCAGTTCCATGTAACGCCTATTCTAATATGGCAAACGGAACATGATATGCAACCTCAAGGCTGGGCTGGCAGTAGGGCCGCCCACGCATCGATTTTATCGACAAGCGAATCGATATCGACGCAAACTCATTACAAAAACCAATTAATACACTTCAATTGCAAACAATGTAAGTTATGTGACGAAAAGGGTTTGATGAAATCGATGCGTGGGCAGCACAGGGCGTATATGTCGGTTGAGAGTGGTACTTAAACGTTAATCTCAATTGGGCTGGACCGTTAACTGCCTTAACCCACCTTTCAGTGTCAAAGTCTAACATAGAGCCACTTAATACCTAATTGTTAGTAAAAATTCTCTTAACGCATTCAAAATATATATATAATTATATAAGTTATAGCTGATCCTAGACAGACACCTTCTGTATAGTTATGTGTAAATCGTAAAACTATGTTTTTTTTTCTCTGTGCCTAATATACATTTAAGCCGATTTTTTTGTTTGAGAAGCTCGAAAAGGGTAAAAATGTATTTCGGACAATATTACCAAATCATAATTATGCTTGTCCGACGACAATAATAAACTACAAGAAGCGACAAAATAAATGCAGCTTTGAACCAAAAATCGATTTGTACTCAACTCAACCAGAAAGTGGGAATGGCAATATGGCGCCGGACGATGCGTTCCACAGAGTGTACATTGCAATTAAACAAAATCACCAAACAACTCATAATGCAAAGACGCGTTGAAAACGAAACGAAACGCGGCATCAAAACGCAACAGGGGACGGAGGAACGAAACGCTTCAGCCGGCCGCCATATTGTTTTCCATTGGTTTTCAAACGGCTTTAGCGTTAGTGAAGCTTACTTAGTAATATACATTTAATAGTATTTCACCTCTTACACTTAACTTAGCATTCCATATGAAATTACACCAACTACTAGATTTAGTACATACAATATTTATCGTTTTTCACTTATCTCGATAGAAACGAACGAAAAGGAAGAGCCGTCAGGGTGGACAGCCGTCCCGAAGCGGGCGAGGACCAACCAAAACGTCCTGTTTTACGTATAAACATTTTTGATATGATCGATTTTTCGAAATCTTAGAAGTTACAACACTAACAGAAGTGCCGACGGGCGGACAGACAAATGCCTCGAGGGGAAAACTCATTCTACCTTCCAATTAACAATAAATTGTAACTTAATAAAAAAAAATTAAAAAAACCGTTGTACATTCAATTTGTAACATAACTTTGTATTTATCAACACAATCACAACATCTTCATGAATAAGGAGTTTGTCTATCCGCTGCTCGGTTGTGCTACGTTTGTGCGAAAGCTAGTCGCAACTGCGCTCGTCCCAAATCAAAATACAAAACCGAAATCAATTCCTTATTTGTGTACTAAGAGAGGACAACTTGCAATATGACGACCCACTCACATAACTATGCGGATATGTCGCTCAAAATATACAAATACCAAACACATGAGACATAAAACAGATTATCTAAGCGATATGTTTTTAAATTTATTGCTTAACAGTAAACATTATTGTACCTATTACATAGAACGTAACCAGCGTCAATTTATAACTAATTCAATATAAAATACATTCCTTAAACGAAATTAACGATCATTAAATGTTAGCATTTCGAGGTTAGATCAGCTGTTGTCCGGCAGCCATATTGCAAGATGGCGTCGGCGCGAGACGCACGGGTGAAGGAGACGGCGATAGGTTGCAGTGCGTTAAGTACTTGTGCGAGAGAGAGAGGGCGCGATTACATCGTGCTGTTGTCCCACTCCAGTTGGCTGATGTTCCTGTATTTGTGCTGCTTGCCGCTCATCACTGGAAAATAATGCATTTAAGGTGATGTGTTACTATTGAGAGTTAATTTGTATATTTAATTAGAAATGAGCCGGGACTGGCAAGTTCTACGTTATTTTTTGCTCTCAGGCCAACATGGGAGGTTCAATAATACCTAACGATGATAATTAATTATTGAAAATAATTATTGTAATAATTATTATTGTTGTAAATAATTATTGAAAATTTACAAAACAACTTTGACTTGAGAACAAAATCAAATGTCTGTGCTGATCACACAAAAAATGTTATTAAAAATCAAAGACTTATTGTAGCCAATGGATAGATGTCTAAAAATATATGTATATCTTAAGTTTCTCTGTGCTCCAGAAGGCACATTAAGCCTTTGGTCACGTTAATATTCAACAATCTACACCGTGCCCCCCTGGTGGGTTATCGCCTATTTCCCTTATATACAACCATTCATAGGGGAGGTTATGCCTCAGCAGTAGGGACATTAAAAGGTGATGATGATAATCACACAAATATTTGCCCCTGCCTGGTTTCAGGAGACCTGAGACTGAATTTGATCAAACCTACAGTCAAATCAAACATGTATCATCTATATAAAAACTTGCTGATGACCAGTGTGTGCAGTGTAAACTTTAGCCATTTTATCGTGATAAAAAATGTAAACAGTTTTGATACCTTGTCCCTTTTCTCTTTATCCTCGAAATGAATTTAAAAATAAGAAAGGTGTCACATCATCCATTTTAGAAAATCAAAATGATTAGCTATTTTGTATTTTATATTAAAAGACTCATCAACCTTGTTTACGTTCTATATCACGTCTCTGTGCCCTCACTATAGTGTAGTGTAGTTGAGTGTAGTGTATAGTAGTGTAGTGGAGAGTAGTGGAGTGTATATTAGTGTAGTGTATAGTGTATGGGAGAGGACTGTGGTGTGGTTGAGAGGAGTCTAATGTAGTGTAGATGAGTGTGGTGTAGAGTAGAGTAGTGTAGTGTAGTGAAACCATACCGTGCGGCTGGTCGTCCTCGTCGTCGTCGTCCGAGTCGCGGCGGTCCGAGTCCGAGTCGGAGCACGACTCGCCGTCTGAGCTGTCGGCGGTGGCGGCGTGTCGGCCGCAAGACCCGCCCGCCTGGCATACACATACATACATATATAAGTCACACCTATATGTAGGCAGAGGTGAATTAACACTCACTTTTAATTCACCTCTGCCTACATATCAATAAGTCGGGTCCCATGTAATAGGTAGCGAACCTCGGACACATGAAACACCTGACGCACTCATTATACACATACATACATAAATCACGCCTGTTTAGAATAATGGTCAGAATTTCATTTATTATTTTTGTATGAAAACAAAAAAAATATGCGTGTCTTCATGGTCTACATACATACATAAATCACGCCTATATCCCCGAAGGGGTAGGCAGAAGTGAATTGACACTCACTTTTCGCCAATTAAGTCTGGTCCCATGAAATAGGTGGCGGTATAGGACACATAAACCGCAGTATATTGCTAGATGGTATAAGAGGAATGCTCCTGCCCATTACATATCGCATGGTCGCCTTGTACGGCACCCTCTGCAGAGATGGGAGTGGTTGCAATTGTATTCTACTCTGCTGTCACCATATAATACAAAAAAATGGTCAAGTTTCATATAACTTCATAATAAAAGCCTCTTACGACACAGCTACTTGAAATGTTACTGTTATATTTAATATTTATTTTTGTTTCTCTGGTGTGTTGTCTCAATAAATAATAATAAATATTTTTACACTCACACCTATCATCTAGCCCAAAGTAAGTAGCATAAGCACTTGTGTTATGGATACTAGATGACGGATATATTTTTAATATAATTATGGATATAAATGTTGAAAATTTACTACATAAACATATACACAACCATGTCTCGGAAACAAACATTTGTGGTCATCACAAAGTTTGCCCCTACCAGGATTCGAACCCGGGACCTCTAGGCCAATACCCAGCAATCTGAGCATTCGACCAAGGCGGCCGTCGTTTCTTGTTTCTTTCTTTAATGTTTCTTTCTTTCTTTAAGTGTAGACGTGTTAGGTAATTTTAACGATATTGCAAAAATAAATAGATTTTTAATGATATATCTAGTAGGCGAGACGAGCTAACCTCCTCCATGGGGTTGACGGTGATGGTGAGCGCGGAGTCGTCCCAGGCCATCTCAGAGTCGCGGTCGGGGCGGGCGCGCGGGCGGGCACGCGGGCGGGCGGCGCGGCCGCGGGCGGCTCGTGCCACGCCCACCCCAGCTAGTGCCACCACCACGCCACACGACACCACGCCGATCACCAGTGCCACGTGGTCTACAATCAACACTAGAAAATTTGACCAACACATTCGACATCGATCAACACATTCAACATCGACCAACACATTCAACACAATGTAAAAAATGCTATCGAAAATACACATCTTTATTCTTCATATAAAAATGTTCTACACCGGTCGAATAAATATTAAAAATTAAATTTGAGTGGTTCTTGTTTGGTTTATCATTTCTATTACTCCAGCGTGTATAACTCAAAACATAAATCACGTAATCTTTGCGTTTGCACAAAACATACCACGTAGTAGGGTATGGCATGCACATGTAGGATAGCCGGCTAGCATGACCATCGAAACACGATATGAAATAGCCATTTATCGCACAGAACAGTAAAAAATCTTTGGAATTATAACACTTGAATAAGCCCTGAATTTATTAATTAAATAAGCCTAATATCATAAAGATATAGCCATACTTTGAACTGTCGAAAATCCAATGATTTTTGTAAGTTCAACGCGATAAAATAGCTATTTCATATCGTGTTTGGGTGGTCATGGTAGCCGGGCGTGAATTGTCAAAGAACGTTAAACACTGAAAACGTGTGTATCAAAGAAAAACGGTTTTCAATATTAACTTTGTATGGTAGGGTATGGCATGGTAGACTGGTGAATTGCCTTACTACGGCGGACCCCAGACTCTCCCCACTCAAAGGGCTAGGGGACACCGGAGTAGTTTAGTGGCGTATTCCCGACTGTAGATAGTCGGGCGAGTCCCACACACGTCAGCCGCCTAGATAGCGGCTGGTATTGCATTCCACTCTGTCAAAAAAAAACGGTAGGGTATGGTAGGGTAGGGTATGACCACTTTTAAACTACTTTCCCGTTCCAACTTATATGGTAGGGCAGATAGGGCACGGTAGGGTATGGTATGGTAGGGTATGACTGGTGAATTGCCTCACGGCGGATCCCAGACTCTCCCCGCTTGAAGGGCTAGGGGAACACCGGAGTGATTTAGTGGGTATTCCCGACTCGAAAGAGTCGGGCGAGTCCCACACACGTCAGCCGCTTAGCTAGCGGCTGATATGGTGCGTAAATGTGGTCCACTCCGAAAAAAAAAATGGTATGGTAGGGTATAATCACTTTTAATCTACTTTCCCGTTCCAACCAACATGGCAGGTTAAGGTTGGGGTAAGGTAGGGCAAAACGAGTAGGGCAGCGAATACGCACTGTCGGCACGCTGCGGGTGCAGGTCCAGCAGCCTGGGCTCGGGCGCGTCGGCGGCGTGCACGTCGCGCTGCGCGTGCGCCGCGTACGCGCGCGGGCTCTGCATGTGCCCGTGCGCGGACGACACGGACGGCGCGTGCGAGTGCGCGGCCTGCGCGCCACACACAACATCACTGACCTCTGGCATGCGAGTACGCTGGACTGAATACGTCTACTAAAATGTCAAATGTTTCTTGTGCCGATTTGAAGCGCCCCATCGAGCGGCAAGGGTACTAAGTTTGACGTTTGTTGCTTGTAATTGGCATTGCAAATGCATCCCTCATATTAGTTCCGTGGACGTTTACCTTCGCACACCAGTGCCGTAATCAACTTGGCTTCATTTTTTGATGACAACCTTGTCCAGCGTACTTGTATAATAGCAGAACATACATACAAATCCAAACTTACAACACTTGAAATTAATAATAACAATTAACCAATGAACAAAAAAATTGTACAGTGACAGGTCACCACAAAATGTAATTTTTTCTCAATCGACTTTGTGCTTTATACTACAAAGTTACAAATAAATTAAGGTTGACAATCGATTGGAGCAATTTGACAGTTTTGGGTAGTTTAAAATGCCTTTAAACGTACCTACAAAAAAGAGGATAAAACTCAGAGATATATTTTATAAGAGACAATACAAACATTAATACAAAGAAAGAGAGGTAGAAAAAATTTTGAAAAACGATTGACTTGTGTATTCTCGGTCTACCCGCATCAGTCAATAATTTTGCGAGACTTTTCTGAACTCTTGTTTCTTTGTCACCAAGCTATTGCTTTGAAGTTCCAATAAACTTTGAGGAAATGTGCGCCTAGCCAAATGGTAAACGATTTTGACAACCACTATTACATTTGACACAACGGTCACGATAGAGTTTTCTTGGTTGAGATTGAGACATACCTGTTTGTCGCGAGCTATGTTATCCAGTTTGTCTGCAACGCCGCTGGGATGCAGCTCCCGCGACAGGCCTTCGCCCCCAGACATGTGAGGGTGCACCACAGTCAGCTGTAACATACGTCTTGTATCAACTCTCAACTTTCTCGTATCTTCTTTCACACAATCCATCCATTGCTTCCTTGGTCTTTCTCTCATTCTAGGTTTTCATACAATTTATTATCTCGAGTTCTTCCGTGCTTCGGATGGCACGTTGAGCCATTTATTTTAAATACCATAGTATATATATTATGACTACGTTAGCATGGGTAGTATTCAGGGTGTGTTCACGTTTATATCTGTTACATTTATTTCTGTCTTCCTCTGTAAAATGTTCCTGTAGGTCTAACACTGAACGTGGACAAAATCTCTCTCCACCACTTGACACTGTTTTTTCTGGGGATTTAGTACGAGGAAAACGTTTTCTTTTCCCCGAGGAGATTTTGTCCACGACCAGGGACTGGTGGGAGACTCACCGTCTGCACGTATTCGTTGCTGGTGAACCGGCCGTTGAGCTCGGAGCAGGTGAGCTTGAAAACGCGGTTCAGATAGTACGCTGGTTTCTTGTTGCTGTACTCGATCTCTCTGAGGACCTAAGGTAAGAAGAAGGGTCTGTGTGACTAACTGGCGCACTCAGAGACATCATTTAACGCTAATGAGTACTTAAAACAAAAATATGTCAGTTTCTATATGATAAAGTGATTTTTATTGGCAAATAAAAGGCCAAAAAATAGTGGCCCTATACCTGCGTAGTGGCCCTATACCTGCGTAGTGGCCCTATACCTGCGTGGTTGTTGAGCTATATATATATATGGACGGCGGTACCTTCTCGTAGTTGCGCACGGAGTCGGCGCCGGTGAGGATGACCCCGTCCCGGGTGACGGCGGCGCGGATGTCGCAGCGGGGCGACAGGCCCTCGCCGCCCAGCGCCAGCGCCTCGTGGTCGGGGTTCAGCGCCGGGTACACCGACACCACGCACGAGTCGAGCTTCTGGCTCTCCGCTTCTGCGCAAACCAACACACATCATCACCAGCAGCCCCACTGCTGGGGCTCGGGCCTTCCCTATGGATAGAAGAATATTCAGCCTTCTGGGCCCAGTGCGGGTTGGTAGGTATGCGGATGCAGGATGCAGCCGCGACCAACGGCTTAACGTGCCTTCCGAAGCACGGAGGAACTTGATATAATACATTTTTGGTCACTCATCCAAAGACAGCAATGTTCGCTAAGGCCGGTCATTTGAATAGGTGACCAAAGAAATATTATCTCGAGTTTCTCCGTGCTTCGGAAGGCACGTTAAACCGTTAGTCCCAGCAATCTCCAATCTCCTCCCAGATCTAGTGGTACGGCATCCCCGTACATGCTGAATAACGCCTGAGTACCGTCAATTCAGCTGTTATTGAAGCAAAGAGGGCCCCAAATTTCGATGCTTAACGCTGAATAGCATCCGAGTATCATCTGAGTAGCAGCACTGACCCATAGCGCCGCTGTCCCCGCCGGCCAGCACTCGCACTCCCAGCTCGGGGAACACAGCCAATCCCTGGCGGAAGTGCGCGTAGTCACGAGCAGCGTCAGAGCTGCCGTTGATCAGGATGGTGGGCGTTTGGGGCTGGAGCACCATGATGTAGGACTCGGCTGGTCGGGCCTTGATGATGCGGCCGTTGTCGCACCTGGGGATGGAGCACATCATTATTATTTATTTATTTATATTACATCATATCACATTTGACATATTAGGGGCCATCCTTATAGTACGTTAGGGGGTCGAGGAGTGGAGAGGCTCCTAAGTTCAGTGACATCACATTTAAAAAACGAATACTTACAGTTTTAAATGGTAATTGGAACTACCACATTAGGGACTGTCCATAAAGTAAGTTACATGTTAAGGGATAGGGGAGGGAGGGGGTCGAAAAAGTGTGACATTGAATGACAAGGGGTAGGAGGGGGTCCTAAGTTTCGTGACGTCACAATTAAAAATCTAATACTTACATTTTAAAATGCCAAATGTGAACTACTATTTATAAAAAAAAAAACTAAGAGTTTCATCTCAATTAGTGAAAAAAGTGAAATTTCTAAATATGTGACGTCTCACAAATGTGACAAAGATGGGGGAGGGGTTAAAAAATCCCGAAATTCGTGTGACTTTTAGTTTAGTTTAAGGCCCTTACGCCATCAACTAGGTTTTGCGGACAAGGCCTTGAAACCTTAGATGGTCCTCGAGCCTTGCAATCGAGCACTGCCTGGAAGGCTCCCCATCACCCGGGGAGCCAGAGGAGCGGACTGGGAGTGTGGACATGAAGGAGGACGAGGAGAGGGAGTGATAAGAGTGGGTCACTAACGTGATGGTGGTGTCCAGATGCACGTTCCGCCTGCCAACGGCGGGGAGTGGGGGAGTGGGTCACTCACGTGATGGTGGTGTCCAGATGCACGTTCCGCCTGCCGACGGTGGGGAGTGGGGGAGTGGGTCACTCACGTGATGGTGGTGTCCAGATGCACGTTCCGCCTGCCGACGGTGGGGAGTGGGGGAGTGGGTCACTCACGTGATGGTGGTGTCCAGATGCACGTTCCGCCTGCCGACGGTGGGGAGTGGGGGAGTGGGTCACTCACGTGATGGTGGTGTCTAGATGCACGTTCCGCCTGCCGACGGTGGGGAAGGCGCGCGAGTCGGCGTAGGCGACGCGTCGCAACAGCGTCTCCACGTCCGCCACGCCGTCGCCCTCCACCGACACCGAGCGCAGGTCTGGGGGCAGGGCACATCACTAAATATTAGGGGGCGAAACGGTTGCTTCAAATAAAAGTGAACACGTCAACAAGAAATAAAATAAATAAGAAATATTGTCTAAGCGAATTCCCTTGTTAACCTACAGCACCACCTGACGATCTTGACGGTCCGTTGTCCAGTGAAAAAAACGGACGTCTACGGCCGCACAGTAGGTATGATGTGGGAAGGTTGCTTGGGTGATCTAGCTTTCGCTCTTGGGTGACGTTGGGAGACGTTTGGGGTGATTTAGATAATAATTAATTTCCTACTCACAAATAGGTTTATATTAGAATCTCATGTCAGTAATGTAGTATACAACTGGCTATGGAAGAGTGAGGTCTTTTGTCACAGGTATATCCATAGATACCATAAAGAAGACCTCCATAACAATGTAATGTTAACTATTCGATTTTAATTTTCCCGCCTCAAGATCATAATTTTTCGAAATTCTTTTTCTAACCACCAAAATCAATGTAATGAAATCTGATTTTACTGCAATAATAGGTATTTGTTGTGCGTGAGTGCAAAGTTGTTTTTTAACCGCGTGCTCAATATTGATGACCGAGCTAGCGAAGGATTCTAAAATTGAATCCCGAGCGTAGCGAGTGATTCAAAAATTAGAATCCTGAGCGATAGCGAGGGAATCAAAAGAGCACAAGGTGAAAAATCTTTGCACTCGAGTGCAACACATAACTTTTCATCCCCCCAACGAGGAAATTGCAAAATACAAAAAAAAATACAATCACAACAGTTTTTGTTTCCACCCAGAAACTTCCACAACACCCTCCCATCAACCCAAACACACTCTCAACACCCACCCAGAAACACCCAGAACATCCATTCAGACACATCCATCCACCCAGACACACCCACAGCATACACCCAGACACAACCACAAAACCCACCCATCCACCCAGAAACACCCACAACATACACACCCATCCACTCAGACACACCCAAAAAACACCCATTCACCCAGAAACACCCAATGACCCAGAAACACCCACAAAACACCCAATGACCCAGAAACACCCACAAAACACCCATTCATCCAGAAACACCCACAAAATATCGAATCACCCAGACACACCCACAACATCCATTCAGACACCCACAACTTCCGCCCAGTCACACCCACAATACTCACCCATCCATTCAGACACACCCACAAAACACCCATTCACCTAGACACGCCCACAAAACACCCATTCACCCAGACACACCTCCAACACCCGTTACATACACACCTGTAATTACTTAATAAAAATTACCGTCCCTAATGGAGTTCCGAGACGGTCAATCAGCTTGAGTCAAGCACGTTGATTTTCTGTATGTTTTTGTTCCGTTGCTAGCGTAAACAAATCAAACAAACCTAAAAAGCTTTTAAATGCTTGCCGCAAGCATCAAGCAAGCATTGTAGACTATCAAAATGTTTAAAGCAAGATTGACGCCAAGCTGATTGACCGTCACGGAACTCCAAGGTTTTAACAAATTTATGACGTGAAAAGAAAATGGCGCGCGCAAAGCAAATTACAAAATAGTACACCAAGAAGGTTCCGAGTCTGAGTTTTTAACAAATTAAAAAAGGTTGCATGATAATTTCGGCACCATGGAGGTAGAAATAAATAGGTATAATGATGTTTTGAATCCACAAACTCATCGCACACGATGTTCTAAATTCAAATTTACTTTATCCTCTAGAGGATAAAAACGGCTGTTGCACTCAGATATCGAAGAGCAAAAACGCTTTTCCGAGATGGTGGGATGAAAAGATTTTATTTATTTATAGCTTCCACTCACAGAGGTCGGGCGCGAGGCTGAGCCCCTCCCGGCAGCGCGCGAGGCAGGCCAGCGCGGCGGCGGGCTGCACCCCGCCCCGCAACATGCCCAGGCCCGCCATGGCGCCCCGCAGCCCGTGCCGCATGTCGCTCTCCGTGCCTGAAAACCACACACGATCATCAATCCGTGAACACATACATACACCAGTCACGGCTATAACAAAATAATGCTATAGTAACAAACCAAATCACAAAAAATGGCTACTTATAGTCCGTTTCATCTTATAGTTCCTATGCCGTGATGATGGCTGCCCTGTCTGTCAACAACATTAACCCGGAAGTCATAGTTGCAGGTTTTTTTTATGTTTTATAGACAATCTTTGAGAAAATCATGTCCAAAACATTGATAAGTGATGAAAGATTAATTGTGTTAAAAGCTAAGGTCTTTTGTGAACGTGAAAAACGTAAGGAGTCCCGCATAATCCATATTAGTGTGTACAAGTTCGGATTGCCGCCATTAAATTGGGTTACCAGTATCAGTTTTATTAAGTGTCTGATAAATAAATAAATTATATTAATTTTAGTTTTTTTTACTGTAAATAAATAGTTCTATTATCGATTTAACGACTGATAAGAGTGAGGAAATGTCAAATGTAGACATGATAGATGAACAATTATTGTTAATAACAGTAAATATATGCCGTGTGGTGACGGCAGAGTAGAATACAATTGTCACCACCCCAAATCTCTCCCGTGGGTGTCGTACAAGGCGACTAAGGATAAATCAGTGATGAGGAATGGGCAGCAGCGTTCCTCTTATACCTACCACCTAGCAAAGTACTGCGACTTTTGTGCCCGATAAATGGCAATAGGCTCGCCACCTATTACATGGGACCTAGCATAAATGGCGAAGCTAGTTCACCTCTGCCTACCCATTCGGGGATATAGGCGTGAAATATGTATGTATGTATGTATGTATAATAAATATAATATTTTAGTATGATTTAACCTTTTTTTACATAATGAGTCTATCCTTCTTAGGTCACTACAGTTTATATTTATCTATCTAATTTCTGTCATACTAATAATATCATGAATTAACTGTTCTCGCAAATTTTCACGAGTTAGTTTATAAAACTTTCTTAAAAAAAACTCATATGTAACAACTGCTTAGTACCACTAGTAGTTATAAGTAAAAAAAAGGGTGGATGCATAATTGTTTATGTAGGTAATGAAAAAATATCTCCCTGAATTAAAGGTGAGACAATAAAGTTGACATGGTATCATTTTTCTTGCAATACTACCAGCATGACGGCATAAGAACTATAAGATGAAACGCACTATAGTTGGTTTGTGCCTCTCAGGCTCTCCGTGCCTTGCCGTGCCGTTGGGTCATGGCCCATATATTTTTCCATCCATAGGGAAGGCTCGAGCTCAGCAGTAGGGACATTAAAGGGCTGGTGATGAAGATTCATAGAATTTAACAACCCTAAGGGCCGGTTTTTTGATGCATAGTTAACTCAACCAATTGTTAAAAATGTTACTAATGAATAAATATCACACTGATATTGACCATTGCTAACAATTTTCAACAATTGGCATCAACAAACTGGACCTTCAGGGAGTGAGTGTGCTCACACCGCCAGCAGGCGCCCACCACGAGGGTGGTGTTGACGCTACATGATAGGTGTACGGGTAAAAAATACCCTATTACCTTGCCAGCAGGCGCCCACGACTAGGGTGGTGTTGACCCCGTGCGCGGGGTGCAGCGGCCAGTCGTCGATGACCTCCGGCGCCCGCCCGTCGGCCTTCACCGGCGCCCCGTCCACCGCCAGCTCCACGTTCGGGAAGCGCACGCTCACCGCGTAGTGGTGCCACTCGTTGTCGCACACCTGCGGGGGGCAACGTTCAATAACTGTATTAAAATGTACTCTATTTCGAGCGGTTTTGGCAGAACCGAATAAGTGCAACATTTACGAAAATGCCGTAACTATCTCGACTTGTGGTAAGTGACGATAAGGGCCGAAGATAGAATCGAGCTTCACCTGGAACCCTCAACCACAGAGAGGCTGGCTATCTTATCACAATAGGCATGACGAAAGATTTTGAAATTCTCTTCCGTGGTGTATATACTTACGTATACATTTACTTACGAAAAAACCTTTATTTCGTTAATTCGTTATAGCCGGTCGTTTAGCAAAGTTTAAAGCAATTTTTCTAATATTTTTTGAATAGTGCGCGAAAACAGCTTGCAGTGTCATGGCGTCGGGTCTGACGTCACGCCTAGGCAAACGTCAACGCATTCAGAGGAAAGCTAACAAACATTCTGTATAGAAAGTCATATGGACTACATAGGCGTGACGTCATGCGCAGTGATTGGCATTTTAGCCAAAATGGCCCATTGCAGTATTTTAATGTTTTCATTTAGTGAAAATCCTAACGATCTCAGATTTTTTAATAAAACTAAATCATTTTTTGTAAATCCCTTTAATATGTGTTTTCCACTAAAATCATTAAATCACTGATTCTTTGATGATGTCGTCACACCTTTTGCCGGAACATAATAACATTATTGTTATGGCGACAGATTTTGATAAGATGGTGGGAGCTAGCCAGGCGGACTTGAAAGAAGTCCCACCAACCAAACCGAGAAAATTTGTACCCCCTAGAGATCGAACCCGGGACCTCTGGATCTTAATTCCGGTGGGCGAACGACTAGATCACGGAGGCGGTTACGTTAGTATTACTAGTCTACGTTATTTTTTCTCTGCCATCTCTCGTAAAGTGAGATGAGCTGTTGGTCTTGTCTTGCGTTTAGTTAGATCATACCTCGCGTTATTTTTGCTTGCAGGCCAGCATGTAGATCTGTCGTTAAGTGAGTCTAGCGTTGGTCTGTGACCATACCTCGGGTATCTTCCAGCGCCACTCGGCCGGCCGGAAGATGTTGAGGTCCCCGTCGCCGAAGTCGCGGCGCAGCAGCAGGATCAGGCGGCAGTTGCGCACGAACAGCGCGTAGTGGTGGCGGTTCATCTCTGCGGGTTGGGGGACTTCGATCAGAACTGCTTTCATTTCAATATGAATGTTGGAAAAATTAATACAAAGACTATTGTGGTTAGAAAACGTTTGAAGAATTTAGTCTTGATGCGGGAATCGAACCCGCGCCCACTGCAATCAGGGCAGGTGTCTGAAGCGCGGTTTTTCGAACTTTCTCCAACCACATTTATCTTCGTTCAGAACAGAGAAACTAGTAGAACTCAAAAGAATGCGAGTGCGTGAGAGACTATTTTCAACCGACAAGGGCTTAAAAAGGACTATATTAAGCAACATTGGAATATATTGAAAAAAAAAAAAACAGTTTCTAAAAAATATTCTATGACTGTGGTCCCTGCTGAGGTTCATAACTTAGTACTAGGTATGGTCGTCACTCTATTACAGACCTAAGCTGTGTGGTCGTCAACGAGGCATAGGTACTAACTGTGGTCGCCGGCGAGGCATACTGTTCCTCGGTGAGGCATACAGCCCAGGACTAACTATCAGTGGTCGTCATCGAGGCATAATAAGGCATAGGTACTGACTGTGGTCGTCGGCGAGGCATACTATTCCTCGGTGAAGCATACAGCCCAGGACTAACTATCAGTGGTCGTTATCGAGGCATATAAGGCATAGGTACTGACCAGTGGCGTGGCGTGAAAAAACATGTTAGGCAAGCCACAACTATATGAAGCCTCTTATGGTTTAAGCATTAACTTTTAACACCGCCTGCTAGGACACGGCTACAACTGTTCAACACCATCTAGTGGCGAAGCGGAGAACTACGTTGCCACTTTTGCGTGCTTGTGCTTTGTTTTATACAGCCGGAAAGAGAGATCATTATACAAACAAAAGCCGTGTTAATAAGGGAAGGACGATTCAACCCGGTCCGGAGCGGCTTGCAGGAGCGGCGCACGACCGCGATATTGAGTGCAGTTCACAAAAGAAATTCCGCTTTTATGGCTATTGCAATAAGATCTAAAATATTTACTTTTGACGGAACTTGTTTTCGTGGGAGTTTATTACTAATGTGTGCGTGTGTCGTAGTGTATCGATGCATAAGCGCGTAGGCTACCGAAATGCCGGCTTGATGCCGGCTTGTAGGCAAACTTTAGGTACTATTTCGCGTTGCGTGCGCCTGACAAGACTACGCTTGTCTGTGTGCGTGCAGGCGCTGTATAGCAGGCGTCCATAACTCGATATTTAGCGAGTTAGTTGAAGGAATCTAGAGAGCGGGAGCGAATTGTATGTACCTGTGTTGCATATTGTTTCGCGCGCGTTTAATACTGTTATGATAAGATTATATTGATGGATTTTTTTTATTTGCTTATAAAATGGTATTGTACTTGAATTATGGTAATGATTTTTTTATGCTCGCTCGTTTGGTACGGCTGTTGGGAATCGGGTTATATGGACGCTCCGCCACTGGTACTGACTGTGGTCGTCGACGAGGCATACTGTTCCTCGGTGAGGCATACAGGCCTGGACTAACTATCAGTGGTCGTCATCGAGGCATATAAGGCATAGGTACTAACTGTGGTCATCGGCGAGGCATACTGTTCCTCGGTGAGGCATACAACTCAGGACTAACTATCAGTGGGCGTCATCGAGGCATAATAAGGCATAGGTACTGACTGTGGTCGTCAGCGAGGCATACTGTATCTCGGTGAGGCATACAGCCCAGTACTATCGGTGGTCGTCATCGAGGCATATAAGGCATAGGTACTGACTGTGGTCGTCGGCGAGGCAGAGAAGGTGCTCCTTGCGGTGCTTGTCGTGGTCGGGCGGCGGCCCGTGCCGCAGCCACGCGCTCAGGCTGAACGTGCCGGGCAGCGAGTGCGGGGCCAGCGCCTCGGGCACCACGGCCGACGTCTCGCCGTCGAACTCGAACATCTGCTCGCCGTCGCGGCCTGCACAATGACCACACAATGTACCAGCCAATCGGCCGCGCTTACAAAGAACGTATTAAGTACGATTTTATAGGAATTGGGTTATACAGTGTGTCTGGTCACGGACTAGCGATATTCTAAGTCTGTTAGAACAACTATTCTAATACACAAATACACTACGTAGTTAAGTCCAAACTACTTATCAGCTATGTGGCAGCCATTTTGATTTTTTTTTCTTGAAATATTTTCTACTTAGACACAAACAAAATCATATCTCTTGGGTTATATACACATTTGAAATCAGGAAAACAAGCTCTATAACTTTCCCGTAGAGATCATTTCAATATACTCCTAGTCCAATTTTCACATAAAATCTAGCTTAGTTCTGGGCATATAAGTGTACTAAGAAAAAATACCTTTAAAAGCGTTTTTCTCAGAAGTTGTAACAAGGTAGATAATGCGTTGTTCATATATAGAGCTCAATATGCGACATGTAAAGTAGGTACATTTATTACCAAAAGCGGTAAATCTAAGAACATAGCGCGACATAAAACTATATGATCTTACCTCGGGCGGTAAGAAGAAAGCCTCAGATCGCAAGTGCAGAAGGCGAGGGCGATAAATATGCGGTCCGAGGCTTTCTTTTCATCGCCCGAGGTAAGATCATATAGTTCTATGCCGCCCCCAGACCAGGAAGTGGGATTTTTGGTCAGGTGTGTGTGGCATAAAAACTTTAGTTAAATTTAAAAAATGTAAAAAATTTTTTCAAATTCACTATACATGTTGCTTTCCTGACTGAACATTTTGTATTTAAAGGGAAGAAGTATTTAAAGGGAAAAAAAATTAACGTTTTCGATTTTTCAATAACACCATGGTATTTATATTACTATTTTAGCATGGGTAGTATTCAGGGTGTCCATTATTTCTGTTACATGTGGTATAAAAACACAATTTGTCTCACCGGTGTCAGGCTTCAGGGACTTGACCCACTCGTTACCAGCGCCGGGGCTGGGCAGCAAATCAATGGTTTTGGGGTCCAACCCTGGAAATCGGAAAAGCAGCATCATTATTACATATTCACGAAAACGAGGAGTTTGTAATAAAATTCCTGTTTATATACAATATTAACAATAATTTTGTCATCTATTTGGATAACTTCGGGGCATATACTTTTATGAATAGCCAAAGCGTGTCCAGAAAGGCTCGTATGGCTGTTCATAATGGAGTGCTGGTCCCGACATTAATGTATGGAAGTGAAAGTTGGCTGTGGGAGAAAAAGCATGAAAGTAGAATAAATGCAGTAGAAATGAGAGCGTTGAGGAGCATGGTTGGAGTAAGGCTGAGTGACCGATTGTACAACAGTGTGATAAGAGAAAGGTGTGGTTTTAAAGAAGATGTAATGACAAGGATTGAGAAAGCGATGCTCGCATGGTTTGGTCACTTCGAAAGAATGGATGAAAGGAGAATGACAAAAAGAATTTACATGGCGAAAGTGAATGGAGAAATGGGAAGGGGAAGGCCTAGGCGGATCTTTCATAATCAAATTGAAAGTCTTTTGAAAAAGGGCCAGGTCAAGAGTACCCGAAACCGACGGGCATGCATGAAGAGATTGGTGAGATTGGATGAAGCGAAAGAAGTATGTAAGGATCGTAGCAAGTGGAAGGAAGTGATCTCTGCCTACCCCTGTGGGAGAAGGGCGTGACGTATGTATGTATGTATTTATTTATTTAATATGACACAGTGCAAGCATGAACACATTGAATAATACCCACCAACCCGCACTGCGCCAGCGTGGTGGGTTAGGGCCAAATCTGCCTATATTCTTCCATCTATAGGGAAGGCCCGTGCCCCAGCAGTGGGGACATTAAAAGGGCTGGTGATGATGATGAAGACAACATCGATGTGACATTTAAAATTGATTTGAAATTACAATTACTCATTTGAGCCTGAGTATGGCCTGAGTATAATTACAATCCTTCAATTTAATACTTATTTATCTAATTAAACTTTATTGCACATATACAGTTTAATTGGCGGACATACTGCCTCACTCAGAGACGTCAAATATCGTTAATGAGTACTTAACGTCAAAAAATGACAATTCAAAACTAGTCGCTATTCTTGCCGGGTCTATGGTCTAGATTTGTATGAAATTTTTTGACATTAAGTACTCATTAAAGTTAAATGACGTCTCTGAGTGCAACAGTTAATGCGATAAGGCATGCTCTATGTACTTATGCAGAAACATACATACATACATACATAAATCACGCCTATATCCCGAACACCCACGTTTCGCCAAATATGTTAGGTCCCATGTAATAGGTGGCGAGCCTATTGCCATTTATCGGGCACAAAAGTCGCAGTACTTTGCTATTATTAGGTGGTATAAGAGGAACGCTGCTGCCCATTCCTCATCACTGATTTATCCTTAGTCGCCTTGTACGCCACCCAGGGGAGAGATTTGGGGTGGTGACAATTGTATTCTACTCTGCCGTCACCATCATGCAGAAAGTGTGGAGGAATTGTAGCTTACCGCATATGGTCTTCTGCGAGTGCAGCGAGTAGGTGTCGCGGTCGCAGCCGGAGGCGGCGCGGGAGGCGCGCAGCGAGACCGCCGCCTGGATGCGCGTGACGCCGGGGCAGCGCTCGTCCGACTGGCAGGCCTCCAGCCGCGCCGCCGGGAACAGCGCCAGCGGCCCGCTGCCGGGCGCGTAGTCCACGCGCTCCGCCACGCCTGCAGGGTGCCGTCGCGGTCAAACACACACGCACACTTCTTCTGTCACTTGAAACATTCCCCTGACGAACACCGTGCCAGTCAGACAGACAGACTTCTTCTACGGCGTTAGGTCATTCCCCGAGGGACACCGGTTCAGTCGAACACACACAGACTTCTACTGTGACGTAGGCTACTGACAGCGCCAGCAGCGGCCCGCTGCCCGGCGCTCCGCCACCCTTAGGGGGTACCATCTTAGTCAAATACCCACACACTTCTTTCTACGAGGTAGCCATTCCTGGGTAACGCCGCCTTAGAATTATTCTACGACGTAGGACATTTCCCTGTCAATCAAACACACACGCATATACATACTTCTTCTACGACCGAATTAGGACATTCCCTTAAGGAACGCCACCTTATTCAAACACCTACACACTTCTTCTGAGCAGTAGGGCATTACCCTGGGGGACACCGGCTCAGTCAAACACACACTCACTTCTTCTATGACGTAAGCTATTCCCCTGAGGAACACCGGCTCAGTCAAACCCACAGCCGAAAAATAATTCTGTATCAGTTAGTTAGTTTGTAGCCATTTCACTCAGAGGAGAATAGCGGCCCCTCTAAACAAGTGGTCAATCTGTTCCAACGAATACAAATATATTATAAAACTGACAGGGGAGAGAATATGATGGCGACCTATGTGTCAAATGTAAGAGAAGCCGTCACAAATTGACTATATTCGTTCGAATAGAGATGGGCTGCCCTCTAGCAGAGTAAAACAATCCGTTCTCCATAGGAGGGATAGGATTTTTGTATTTATATATATAATCCAGGTGCCAGGTACCTTTCCAGCCAGCCCTGCAGGGCTTGTTGACCTTGATGGTGACCATGACGGGCGCGGACTGCAGCATGCCGCAGTCGTACGCGACCACGGACAGGATGTGGTTGTGCGACTTCTCGTAGTCGAGCGGCTCCGTGTTGCGAATGACGCCTGTGGACGAACAGGGCATGACTTGTTACATCTTGTCTCTCTTGTAAGAAGAATGAGGGGCGAAATTATTGCTTTTAAAAATTCGGGAAGATTGAAACTCGCCAAATTTCCTTTCGTTTACAGTCAGTGTTTTTTTTCTTCTCTTCTTCTTCTCTTCTTGAAGGACTTTTGTCTTTACAGACATGTCAGTCCTATCGTGAACTTATATATTAACTTAACAAATCATCTGAGCCAACTAACCTAATATGTAATTGTCGGAAGACAGTCGCGGCAGACATATAAAGCGATACAGCAGTCTGACCTCCTCGGACACCGGTTGGGCAGTCAGAGTTGAAAATACGTAGTTTTAGAAATCGGATTTCTACATAATATTTTTTTTATAATGAGCAGACATTATTTAGTGTATAAATCCGAGCACTACGACTAAACAATATGGTACTCACTATAATGTACAGTTTGAAACAATTATGAGTGTAAGGGGCCTCGTAAAACAGCTCACATTTACAACAAGTATGGATCTCTCGACATGGTCCGTTCCGTCTCTTTTCTATACATTCATTCAACACTCGCACCTGTACGGTGTGATGAATGATATAAATCAAAAGGGAATGGAAAGTGGATATCTTGATGACGTCTGACCGTAATGAATGGAAGAGGAAACATACTGCGCCGACCCCAGATAGACTGGGAACAGAGGGCAGGGAGAAGAAGAGAAGTGTAGGCATATAAACACGAAGAGCAGCTCACCCTCATTGTCAATGGTGAACGGCTGACTCCGGTCGGTGGCCTCCACGCGCAGGATCTCCTCGTACGAAGAATGGGCTTAGATCCTTACCCTCATCGTCAATGGTACAAGGCTGGCTCGTGGACTTGCTGGTGGACACTTCGCTATAGGGTGGAAGTGTAGGCATTTAAGGATGCAAGGGATAGAAGAGCAGCTCACCCTCGTTGTCAATGGTGAACGGCTGACTCCGGTCGGTGAGTATCTCGTACTTGCACACGTCCCCGTAGCGCGGCGTGCAGTCGCGGTCGGTGGCCTCCACGCGCAGGATCTCCTCGTACACGCGGCCCTCGTCCACGCTCTTCACGTACGACGCCTGCGCGAACACCGGCTCGTACTCGTTCACGTCCGTCACCGTGATGTGGACTGGGACACTGTACGCAGATCAAATCTATTAAAATCATACATACATACCTACATATATAAATCCCGCCTATATCCCGGAAAAGGTAGGCAGAGATGAATTAACCCACTTATCGCCGATTAAGCTTCACCGACTAAGCAAGACAGTTGAAAGCGATAAATGGCTATATTTTATCAATTCGTGTTTCGGTGGTCATGCTAGCTGGGCTGACATGACTACAATACACTTATGACTCGTTAAGACCGTCCATTCCGTCTTTGAGAGTCTATGAGAGTGGACGTGTAATAATCTACCAATTTTTTTATCGAGTAACGTACATCTAAATTGAACTTAAAATACTAAGTACATTAAGATCATTATTAAGTGTGAGCTAAAAAGTAAAAGTGAGTGAAACATATTCAATCGCAGTTGAGCATCTTAGTGTTATCTCTGTCGTGCATCGCATCTATCGGCTGTGATAGCGGGGAAACCCTTCTTCACCGCCTCCAGCTAAAAGACAACAACATATTTTTCGACTCGGTCGCACCTACAGAATAAGATCGCCTGCGCGCAATGTCCTTACAACACGCATCGCCTAGTAAATCCTCCTCGGATACAAATATACTGAGCTCTGTAAACAGAGAAAATGAAACCAGTACCAATATCCGCAAAAGAAAACAACCGGATAATTATGAATTGACATTGATGGAGGAGAAATTTAATAAACAGCTTTTAATGCTTGACTCCAAAATCACTGATAGCATTACTACGGCAGTTAATGCCGCCCTTTCAAGGGAGATGGCGAATATATCGAGTTTACTCAGCGAAATCAATGTAACCGTGGCGAAACTAAGTAATGATAATACTGCTATAAATAAATCTTTGAAAGAAACAAATAATCGATTAAGTGAAATGGAAAAGTATTTAAATTATTCCTCTGAACGCCAAGACATGTTTGAAAATCGCCTAAAAAAAATTGAAGAGAATTTCGATTGCAATGCCGAGTTGGTAAATAAAATTCATTCAATCGAAAACCACTTATCAAAAATAGAACAACAGGCTAGGCAGTGCAACATTGAAATTTCAAATTTACCCGAACGTCGCGGAGAAAATCTTATTAATATTTTGGAAAACCTGGGTGATGTCATCAAACAATCGATACGGCCTTCGGATGTTGTATCGGTTCATCGAGTGCCACACGCTGATACGAAGAATCAACGACCCAAAAATATTGTAGTCAAGTTTACCAGTAGAATTCTGCGAGACAACGTCATCTCATCATTTCGAGCCACAAAAGGTCTTGATTCCAATAAACTCTCAATCAGCGGAACTCCTTCTGCTATATATGTTAACGAGCACCTTACTCTCAGCAATAAGTTACTATTTCGACAGTGCCGGGAGACAGCGAAAACAAAAGGATTTAAATACGTCTGGGTCAAACATGGCACTATCCTGGTGCGGAGGTCAGATACCACACCAGTCCTTGCCATTCGATCTAACGCTGATATCAGTAAGATTAAGTAAGCTACTGCAGTCTAAAGGTTACAATATGTGTCGATTCGCGAGTCAATATATGCATATATACCATATATCGATTTTCAATATCTCTGTACATTTCTTATTAAAACATCATAATCAATTCATTTACCTGTCAAATATTACAATAATTATAATACATAGTTTAATGTCCAAAAAGGGTCTCATTGTGTTCTCCTTGTTGGTATACTTGTATATGTTTACTAAAAATTGTATAATAAATAACATTATAATAGGAATAGTTGTGGGTGGTGTCAGTATGTTGTTCCGTGTATACTTTAGTTTTAATCATAGCTTGTATTGTGTTTGCACACACAACTACATTGTGTGGGTACACTTAAATGTATTTTTTTTTTTGTTACCTGTCACATTTGAAACTTATTGTTTTGCCAACATCAAAGTGATAGTATATAACATTTTAATACCACTTAGGCAAATTTATGGTGATTTCATGTATTATTTGTTTTTTCTATTGTATGTAAGTCGTAATACAAATAGTAAAGAGCTAGAAATTGATATAGATATGAATTTACTACTGAAATATCAGTTTACTTATCATTTTATGTATATTTACACTATTATACACATCTCACTATTTATACATCTTACTATTATGACAGAAAACATGTTCGTGGTATTTTGTGGTGCATTACTTGTATTTTTTTATTGCTGCCAAAACGAGGTAATGAAGATGCTAATCTCTGATGGGTTGTGTTCAGATTTGAACGAAGTAATGCAAATTATCGTTAAAGCGCGTTTCTTTTTCTATTTAAATAATGAAATTATACCAACTGTTCTCAACTCTTATGTAGCAGTGACTAGAAAGACTTTGCGAAAATATAATATTTATTTATACTTAAATACTTTAAAATGACAAAGTTATCTATTTATTATCAAAATTGTCGAGGGCTACGCACAAAATTACATACACTATATATGAACGTTTTAGCCCATGACTACGATTTAATTATTCTAACAGAAACATGGCTACATAGTAACATATCAGATAATGAAATAATTGATGCGCGTTATCGAGTATACCGCTGTGACAGAGACCGTGCGAGCTGTGGACGGCGCGATGGTGGCGGTGTGCTTGTGGCTGTGCGCCGCGAGCTAAGTGCCAATGCCAAACAATACGAATTCGCTCCCGTCACCGACGCGCCCTCTATAGCTGGTCGCTCACCACTTGTCGATCACGTCCTGATTGAAATACGATCGCGTAACTATTCTTGTTTACTTAGTGCCGTATATATTCCACCTAACATGGACTCAGATGTGTATATGACACACTTTAATTACCTACTCGATATACTGAACACTGTTGACGCCAATGACTTTATTATAATAGGCGACTATAACTTACCAACACTGCAGTGGCACGACAGTGCAAATCATTTAGAGCCAATAGTAGCGGCCAATAGTAGCACATCTAACAAACTACTGTTTAATTTTGTCTCTACACTGAACTGCTTTCAAATTAATAAATGTAAAAACATGAAAGGACGACTGCTAGATCTATGTTTAACTAATATTACGGAATCTTCAATTGTTCCAGCACCAATACCGTTTGTGCCGCCTGATAAAAACCACCCCCCTTTCTTTGGACTTCTTAATATAAATGGCCCTTTCTCCAGTTTTAAATATAGGCCTAGAATAGAATATAACTTTAAAATAGGTAATTATAACGCTCTAAATAAAGACTTAACCCATATAAACTGGGATAAAACATTCTCGGATTGTAATGCAGAAAGCGCAGTATGTGTGTTTTACGAAACTATCTACAGTCTAATTAAAAAACACGTACCTACCAAAATAATTAAATCCACACATTATCCTAAATGGTTCTCTAGGCCTCTAATTTACATTTTTAAAAATAAAAATAAGGCCTGGGTGAAATGGAAAAGATTTAATAATCAAAGTGATTATGAAATCTTTTCTATGTATAGGGCTAGGTTTAAGTTGGAGTCTAAAAAATGTTACGAGGATTATATACATACTGTTGAGGGTGCTATACCTGAAAATATAAAGTACTTCTGGACCTATGTCAATAATATGAAGTCAGGGTCAGATATTCCGGATAGAATTACTTATAACGATCTAATAGCTGACAGTCCTGATGCAGTGAGCCACCTATTTTCTTTATACTTTCATTCGGTCTTTGAACAATCGTCTGTGTCTGATCGTTATGACATAGATAACCTACCGGATGTGAATCAGTTTACGAACTCAGTCTTAAGCAGCGTTACTCTTACAGCTGAAGAAGTTTTGAGGGAACTCAAAGGTTTAGACGTTTCAAAGGGTTCTGGTACTGATAATATTTCTCCTGTATTCCTAAGGCTTACTGCGGAAACAATATGCTACCCAATCCTATATATTTTTAATAAATGTCTCAGAGAAGGAGTATTTCCAATTATTTGGAAATCTGCTCGAATAATTCCAGTCCACAAAGGGGGTAACAGGAGTGATGTCGCGAACTATCGCCCTATATCTATTTTGTGTGCACTTTCTAAACTCTTTGAAAGGGTGGTTCACAATAATATATACCCTTTCATACACAACATAATCATAGAACAGCAGCACGGGTTTGTTAAACGAAGATCAACTGGTACCAATCTATTGACATACGTTTCTTATATTTTTGAGGGCATTGATAATGGTAAGAGGATCGACTGTGTGTATACTGACTTCAGAAAGGCGTTCGATAGAGTGGATCATAGAATATTATTGGAAAAACTAGCATACAATGGTATTCGTGGTGACTTGTGGAGATGGTTTAAATCCTACATAACTAACCGCACGCAAAAGGTTGTGATAAATGGTTATGAGTCAGATTACGTATTCATTAGTTCTGGAGTGCCACAAGGTTCAATTCTGGGTCCTCTACTGTTTATTTTGTTTATTAACGATATCAATCATTGTTTTAGTTTCTGTAACTTCCTTTTATATGCGGACGATTTAAAAATCTATCATATAATCGATAATTACGATGATCATTTGAAATTTCAATCAGACCTTGGCCGTTTCGCTGCCTATTGTAATGACAATAAATTGAAACTAAGTATCAATAAATGCAAAACAATTACATTTACTAGAAAACGGATTGTTCAAAACTATCAGTACGGCTTAGATGGATTACAGCTTGAATCGGTCCATGCAATAAGGGATCTGGGAATTACTTTGGATTCAAAAATGCTTCTGGATTTACATGTGTATAATATTGTAAACCGTGCTTTTAGGATGTATGGATTCGTGATACGTAATAGTAATAAATTCAAAAAACCTTCCACATACTTGTTCTTATACAAATCATTAATTCGTTCCCAACTTGAATATGCAGTGCCCATCTGGAACCCGTATTACAATAAATACGTTACGGCGGTTGAAAGAGTCCAAAAAAAGTTTTTACGTACTATGCACTATAAATGCTGTCACTTTCTTATGCCATATGAACAACTGCTAAAAAAATACCAACTTCTGAGTCTCAATGATCGACGTAAACAACTTGAAGTCACTATGTTATATGATTTGTATAATAATAGGTATGATTGTATACCTATAATTAACAGACTACGATATAAAGTACCCGCTAGAACACACACCCGTACTCCTTGTCAATTATTTGTGACCCCACGCACTCGGACAAACGCCGGCAAACGTTCTCCACTTAATCGACTAGTGTGTTCATATAACACATTATTCCGTTCAGTTGACATGGCAATAACACGACCAAGCTTATTTAAGAGACAGGTAATATCTATACTACAAAATAATACACAGGAACAGTATTAATTTGGACACAGTATTTTTTATTTAATTATACAATAAATATATGTTATAATATGAATATATTTATATATAGTAATGTATTGTTACTTATAATATGTTGTTTGTATTTATATTTTAGTTGATGTTTTTACACGTTTTGCTATAGATTAGACTCTAAATGTTTATATTCTTGTTATATACCTATGTGGTAAACGGTGCTGGTGTCAAACTTGTAATTATCCTTAATTTTTACTTTGTATATATCTGTATTTTGATACTGTTTGTTTACCCAAATAAATAGAAAAAAAAAAAAAAAAAAGACATCGAAATACTGTGTGTCCAAGGGAGGATAGGGTGCTGCATGCCTCAGTATAAAATAATAGGTCTCCATAAACAGCAGGCTCGGAAAGTTCTTTCGAAACCATGTCAAATCACGACCAGACATAGTATCGTGCCCAAGATATTATGTCTATATCTTCGGGCATAAAAAAAGGCAAGCGTAGGGTGAAGTGCCCGGCGCTAGGATGGAGGACGATATTCGGCGTCGGCTAGATGAGGCTACTCGTAGATCGGGACCAGTGGGGTCCACTGGAGGAGGTCTATGTCCAACAGTGGACTACAACAGGTCGATGATAATTATGATAATTCATGTCCCTCAAACAATAGCGTTCGAGTTCAAGAGGAGCTCGGTAGAGCAGTGGCTTAGCGTGCTCGGCCTGCGATTGCGTAGACTAAGAAATGTTCGCTTGGGCCGGTCATTGGATGGGTGACCAAAAATATACTATCTCGAGTTCCCCCGTGCTTCGGAAGGCACGTTAAGCCGTTGGTCCCGGCTGCATCTGCAGTCGTTAATATCCAACCAACCCGCACTGGGTGAGCGTGGTGGGTTACGTATCCTTCCCCCTATATACTTCCATCCATAAGGAAGGCCTGTACTTCAGCAGTGGAGACATTAAAGGGCTATTGTTTTTACTTTTTTTAATGCTAGACAGACAGGAAAGCTCTTGCACTTCCTCTCACTTGATGGTAAGTGACGATAAGGGCTGAAGATGGGCATTATTGTCGGAACACAATAATGCTGTTAACATTATTATTACGGCGACAGATTTTGATAAGGTGGTGGTAGCACTGGTAGCTAGCCAGACGGACTTGAAAGAAGTCCTACCACCAACCAAATTGAGTACAAATGTTGTAACCCCTGGGGATCGAACCCCAGGGGTTCTTATAAGTGTGTAGCCACAGGACAACTTTGTCGCAAGGAAGAGGCACGTTGTCCTGTGGCTACAAGTGTATTGTAATCATACCAGATATAAATAAACGAATTCAATTTTAATTTTAACATTATTAGAATGTTAGAAAAATCAGTACAAAGATTTTGGTGGTTAGAAAAAGAATTTCGAAAAATTATGATCTTGAGGCGGGAATCGAACTAGCCTTTTGAAGTCTATTTCTACATTGCGAGGGTACCCGTTGGCTTACAAGGGGAAGTTTAAAGGTAAGAAGAATTTCGGCAAGTTAATTAGTGTCTTGGGTGGCCGAGCGGTCAGGCACCTGCCTGGATAGCGACGGACGCGGGTTCGATTCCCGCCTCAAGACATAATTTTTCGAAATTCTTTTTCTAACCACCAAAATCTTTATACTAAATAAACGAATTTTAGATTTTTTGACTTTTATGTTAATTCCGGTGGGTGAACCGCTGTTAGAAGAGAGGCTAGTGACGAAACAAAGGCGTTTACTGACGTGTTGGAGTAGGAGCCGTCGCAGCCGACGGCGGCGATGTCGAACTTGTAGTTGCGCCGCTTCTCGCAGTTGAGCGGGTAGCGCACGCGCAGCCGCGCCTCGTTCTCGTCGATCACCATGATCTGCAAAGGAAAAAATTAAATAACATCAGGATCACTATTTTGATTTTTTCTTGAACTTATATAATTTTAGAAAAATTATCACAAAGAAGTTTGTGGTAAGAAAAAAAATTATCATCAAAATCGGTCACCCAGTCGAAAGTTCTGAGGTAACAATCCCTAACAAACATTAATAAAGAAAATACAGATGAATTGACGAATGAAAAGTACAGATGAATGAAAAGTTCCAAAATTATAGTCCAAATATGCACGGTATTTGTAACAATACCTGTTTTGGATGATAAAAAATTATTTCTACATTGCGAGAATATCCGTTAACCTAGGCTACAAAGTGAAGTTTAAAGGTTAGAGAAATTTCGGCAAGTCAACCTAATTCTTGGTTGGCCAAGTGGTATAGGCGTCTGTCCGATTTGCAGAGGACGCGGGTTTCTTTCCAGCGGGCCTAGCACGGCGACGTGGACAAGTCTCTCTCCACCACTTGACAGTGTTTTGTCTCGGCATTTAGTGGGAGTTAGAGCGAGAGGAAAAGATTTTTTGTCCCCCGAAAGAGATGTGTCCACGTCCCGTGCTACGGGGCTGCATCTTTTTAAAAACTCCTTGTTTTATACGGCTCCATTCCTATCCACTGGGCGTCTTAATTGCAGTGTTGCTAGCTTGTGCTTCGAAAGAGCTACAGTACTGCCCACTCTCAGACTAACTGCCGCACTCAGAGACGTCAATTAACTTTAATGAGTATTTAATGTCAAAAATTTTCATTCAAATCTAGACCATAGACCCGGCAAGAATAGCGGCTAGTTTTGAATTGTCATTTTTTGACGTTAAGTACTCATTAACGTTATTTGATGTCTCTGAGTGCAGCAGTTACAATCCTTTGTCACCTTTTGCGACACCCACCGGTAAGTAGGAGTGGTGACACTGGTGACAACAAGTATAAATCTTTTGCAATAACGCAATCCCAACCTGCGTTGCTCCAACTCCAAATTGTTGCGAAACAATCAACAGCACACGGGCGCGAAAAATATAAGGCGTCGTTCAAGCTCCAAGTGGAGTTATAACTGAAGACATTAAGTCCTAAACTTGGCTGGAACTAAGTTAGTTTCTTCTCGGTATTCCATGGGAATTGCCGGCTGCATACGGGCAACTCGCCGATTGGCTAAGCAACTTGGTAGGTGCTGTTGCTATCTTATATACCTACTACTATGTAACGCAGGCTTCGCGAGTAGGTTGCTGTATTTGAATAAAAAACATGGAATATAAAATGAAAGATAGTAGATCCAATCTTTGTTACCGTGCAACTTTGAACCGTCTTATTAGAGAAGTAGTGGTCGCCCGCGGCTTCGCTCGCGTTAATCTTGGTTGTTATATAGCCTTCCTCAATATACGGACTATCCAACACAATAAGAACCAACCAACCAAACTCTTCAGCTTTATAATACAAGTATAGATGTAACGCACTTATGAGACCACGAGTACGACGTTGTTGTATTTGAATAAAAAACATGGAATATAAAATGAATTCATCACTTCATTCGCATTCATGTAATTTTAACTCAAGCAATGCATCCACCGCCTTTGCGGTCTTCCTCTTCCTCCTCATCCTTTATCATTCATTTTTCATCTCATTTCATCTCATTTTATCTCATTTCATCTCCTCTCATAACATGGCCAAGCCATCCAAGGCATTACTCCGCAGTCTCTCAGTCACTGGCGCTACTTTCAAATTTGCTCTGAAGTCTCGTCTACTTAGGTATTTAGGGAAAAATTGAATATTGTGCCTAGCTATCCCATTTTATTTGCAGCGATAAAGTATTGTGACATAACAGATATTGCTTTTCCATTTCCTATGCCTAGTTCACAGAATTCACCTGTGCGCACCAGATTTATTGGATTGCGTTGTACAGAAACTTTATTGCGAAATATTATTTACTGCTAAGTTAGAATATTGGTCTAAAGTTGTCAAATAGAATTTTAAAGTTCGTCTCTGCACAGTTTTATGGTAAAGAACTAAAGAGAGGCAAATGCGTTCCTTCATCAAGCATAACTGTTATTATTGTATAATTATCACAAAAAGTACATAACATGCATACATAACACACAAACAGAAAAATCAAATAGATAATCATTTCGTTAGGAAATTTTCCTACGCTTTGTAAGTTTTGAACAGTAAAAATATATATTTTCTTCATCTAATATCAAAGAGCAAATGGACAGAATAGTCAATTTCATTTTGGGAATTTCTAGAAAATCTTTTCGGATTTCAGCTAATACGAGCCGAATAAAAGTAATAACATTATGATAGGTAATGCAAATCGAAATGCATTCTCAAGAACGAGAAAGAGCTTTCGGTGTATACATGTGACACTTTCACAATTCGTCCGAGTATCGTAAGGTCGTTCCACATTGTAAATCTCAGAGCAAATGTTTTCAAATCCGAAAACCTAGAGATCCACCGGATTGATGCTGCATAAAACACAGTGCGCCCGTATAAATAAATCTGTGCTACGACAAATCGCACTTTATAAGCGAAGACATAAAGTCAGTTTCGTGTCAGCGACGCCGGGACAATATGTACGGAGCACTCCGAACGGCAGTTGCCGTTGATTTATGGCACGAAGAAGGAATGGAGGTGGAGTGATGTTGAGCATTGCTTTCTACTTTATTTCGTATCTAACACCAAGGAGAAGTGTATTTGTTTCAGAGTTCACAGAACCAAGCAAGAAAGTAAACAGATGTACAATACCAACATTGACAACTCTGTATATTCTCCAGGAGACGATATCGAGGAAGAAACGTATGGCAGCTATAACTGTGCATGTAGTAAATAAGGATATTATGAACATTATTAAAGTAACAAAAGGTGATCAAACGAATTATTCTTGAAACAAACTAAAGTATTACTTAACACTACACAATAAAAGGTTCACTTTTGATTCAGATATGATTTGAACATTATAAACATTTGCTTTGTCTCACAAAGTTGCTGATGACCTCACTACAATAAAGTTTGTCTAAAAAGAATTTGACACGATCGTGTAGGATCGCTTTTTGCGGAATCCTTGAGAAGATAGAGTACAAAGAGCGAAGTTAGAGTTAAAATTCGAATGCATCAGCTGAATTTCAGTTTCATTGTTATCATTGCTGTACGTAGGCATATCTAGATCAGAATTAAAGTTCGCTAAAACCAATATTGTATACTCGTCTTCAGCATTACCATTTTATTAGTCGAAAACCTTGGTCGTAGTTTTATCAGATGTTGTGTGAAAAAGATGTCTGAATTTTTTACACTCTGCCATCTGTCGACGCGATGGAAAATCGATACATAGGGTTTTGTTAAAACAAAACTATAATCGAGATACCTATTGATAGTTAAATTTTTCCAAGTATAGACATTGGTTTGTAGGTATTGAGTATTATATGCAACTTCTAAGATAAATTATAAAAGTTTTTTACATATATGGGTTTTTGCTCTGATAAATAATCAGATTAAACGTAACAAAGGAGAGAACACTTCACAGTGGAATTTAAATAGATACGTACTTCTAATTTTACACCTTCCCTTAATTTTGGTTACTCGAGTGATATTTGCAGATTTGCAATGTAGCGTCAAGAGTCATTTTCATTGGAACTCACCTCGAAAGGCGCCTCTCCATGATGCTTGTTGTTCAGGATGAGGAAGGAGCAGAGGGGACCCCGAGCCTTGATCACCGGCGTCACCTCCACCAGGGTCTCATTCTCCCGGATCAGCCCATGGTACCCCTCCTCTGGCTCCGCTAGTTCCAGGTACGGTATATCTGGAACAAAAAGGGATTACCTTTAATATGGATTCTTCAGGAGCACAATACTAATCTTATTTGCATGACGCATGATTTTGATGATACGAAAAGTGCCGTGTGGTGACACAAGGCAGAGCAAAATACAATTGTCACCGCCCCTATCTATCCCGTGGGTGTCGTACAAGGCGACTAAGGATAAATCAGTAATGAGGAATGGGCAGCAGCGTGCCTCTTATATCACCTAGCAATGTGCTACGACTTTTATGCCCGACAAATGGCAATACTCTCGCCAACTATTACATGAAACTTGACATAGTTGGCGAAACGTTGGTGCTAATTCTAAAATTGTATTTAATTAATATGTGAATAATAAATAAATTGTAACTTCTCAATTCCCAATTCTGGAAACATTTGCATGCCTACTAAAATTAAGGTATGATACTGATGATCAAACTGTAACCTATTTTACATTGTATTTTACCATCAATATGTAACTCAGTATTAAGCAAATAAAGATTTCTGTTTCTGTTCACCTATGCCTAAACCTTCGGGGAAAGAGGCGTGATTGATGTATGTAGGTATGTATTTACATGATAAATGATTTTGATGATACGTGAAGATATTGTAAAGTCTCTCTTATGCAAGCAGTACATACTTGCATAAGAGTTTTAAAAGGTGCTAGTGAGATCAGAAGCCCAATTTAAAACTTTCATTAAGTCAACTGATCTCGCGGGATGAGTTCCAACGGCCTCAGTTGACTAAAGAGCCATATAAAAATAATTTGCTTCAAGTAATAACATGCTGGTTAATTGTTCTTTGATTGCAATTAAATAATAAATAAGTAGGTTTATCATTAAAGTTAATTTTTATTATTTTCAGCCTACTCCTACGGGGAAAAATTGACGTGATTCATGTATTATTTTGTATTCTACAAACAACTCAGACATTAGGTTCATTTGTTATTAATTATAAAAAAATATAGTACGAAAATCCTTATTGATTCCGCGTGTAGGCAATCTATTCGCCGTAGACAACGTTCCGAAGTTTACCGAAACGATTCTTGTTAAAAAAATCTATCTGCGAACACAGAATAAAGAATAGCTCAGTGCTGCTTTGTTTTTCCAACACGCCTGGAGGCTTCGCGTTGACGCGATAGGATTGTCTATAGATCCTCGGATCAAGATTGGAGCAACTGCCTACGGGCGCCGTTCCCCTAAGAGGCGTTTGTCGATACGCAATTTGCCGCGGGTGACATACTAGGCCCGGGGACGGGAGCCACCGGATTTATAAACTTAAGTTGTTTGAGTACAATTTAAAATATACATTTTTTTAGTTAACCTATAAGATCCCACTTTTGGGCAAAGGCCTCCTCCGCAGCCATCTCGATTTTACCGGAATATACTGGATTTTAATTCAACTTTGTCGGAAGAGGTGTGATAACTCAAAAAATAAATAAATTGGTGTCGTTATATTAATTTATGAGACTTAGGGCCTGTTTCACAATCGACAAGTAAGTTCGAAGTAGCTTACTTTGCAGGTCAATTGACATATATTTCATATTACAACTGACAAATGATCTGCGAAGTAAGCTACTTAGAACTTACTTGTCGATTGTGAAACAGGCCCTTAGGATAAATAGCCCTATGCTTTATGACAGAGCTAAAGGCAATCATAACTATCACTCTTTAATAAATATGTTACATAATAATAATAACCATGTGGTGACGTCAAAGAAGAATACAATTGCCACCAACCATGTCTCTTCCGTGAGTGTCGTACAAGGCGACAGATAGTTATATTATAATGAGGAATGGGCAGCGCAACATTTAGCAAATTACTGCGATGAATGGAAGAGGAAGGAGAGATACTTATTTCCACTTGCTACAATATTTGCTTGTTCTCTCACCATTGTCCCTATAACAGCCATTGGAATTATTTTGGAGGAGAAATATATTATAATTGTCCTATATTATATTTCTCCTCATTTTGGCCCGTGCCCAACAGTGGGCGGCTCTCGGCTGAAATGATGATTGATGACTCCTTATTTTAGTGAAAGAACATAGCAATGTTCTCTTATATTTGCACGAGCACTACATATCTGTTATAAAACTCGAAATATTTATTGCCATCCAATTTGTACCTACGTCGGAGCAAGAAATAAAATAACTTAACGTATTTAAGTTCCCCGAATAGCTTTCGAGAAAGGCAAGTAGATTTTTTCCTGGCCTTGATAACTTCAACTTCGAACTTGACTCAGATTACGAACGGCGAAGTTCAAAATCACTTTCTTTCATTCCACCAGAGCAAGGGTGCCGATGGAAAATAAGGAAAGCCAACACCATTATACCCAATGGCGGCAATCGTGACGTGAATTTTAACATCTCGAGTGAGAGATCTAAAGTTTCCACGGTGGACCGTTTCATTCGGCTATCGCATTGAATTTTTTATGCCTACGGGCTCGAAAAGTGTCGATAGAGTTTCTTTCAGTTATTTATTGAACGAAATGATTTCACTAAGCAAGCATTAATAGTTTCAAAGATTTTCAGGTTTCTATGGGTGTAGCACATTTTATAGTTGACAATTTACTTATATCTGCTTAGTAGACAGGATCTCGTTAGCGCACTGCTATTGCGTAAACTAAGCACGATCGCTAAGGCCAGTCATTTGATGGGTGACCAAAAACATTTTATCTCTTCGTTCTTCGCAAGGCACATAAAGCCATTGGTCTCAGCTGTATCTGCAGTCGTTAATAATACCAATCCTCACTTGGTCAGCATGTTTTTACTCCTTTCTATATTTTTTCATCCATAGGGAAGCCATGTGCTCCTGCCGTGGGGACATTAAACGGCTGTAATGATGATGCTGTTTAATAAATTATCTGTTATATAAATAAATAAACAATTAATTTGTCCAGAGGGAAACGTGATCAGGGCCAACACTGGCACTAATTATAGTAATGTGATTGATAACAATAACGCTTGTCTTGTAAATTAATTGCACATATGCCTGTGATGTTTCCATTAGGGGGAATACAATGCGGTACACCGCCGCCTGTCGGCTCTGATGTTATTACAATCCTATAGTAACATGGGTTATTGCTTATTGGTGTTAACGGTTGTGGTCGGACCATCGCCTCCCTTTTGAATTCAGGCTAACGAGGTTTTGGACCAGTTATGTGTCCTGTACCTGTACTTTTTGGGAATCATGATTGCATAGGACGTAGTGCTATACAAATAGGGTATTAATAAAGAATCCGAAAAATAATTGATTAGCAAAAAGTGCGAATAATTAACAATGGAGTCGTATCAATACTATAAGTTTTTTCAACTAGGTTGAGTTATTAATAGCAGACAGCAATTATAAACAGAGGGTATGTGTGAAAGGGATAAATCAAAATATGTAAGAATTATGACAGCTGTCATGCTAATGATAACTGTGATAAGGCAAAACAGGCTTATGGCAGCAATCAGAATGTATTTATGTTCAGGATAAGACGAAGACTAAAAAAAACTAGGTTTTTAGTTCGTATGGAATAAGAAGTTTACTAAGATAAGTTGACACCTAGTTACAAGTAATAGTTTTGGCAAGTGTCCTTGCGTGGATCCCCTTCAATGGTAAAATAGATTGATCATGGCCAATCGTGGTCGTTGCAAAAATCTTCCTTAACATCGATGGCTGCAAGGTCGGATTTTGCTTGCGGCGTCAACAAAGGATATATAAAGAGTACATATGACGAAGTAAGAATCGGATCTTGGTCCCAGAGTGCGCGCTCGCAGGCAGATTTTCCTTTTCGCTGACGATGCGGCCTACTTTCCGCATACAAAAACTACATACAATTTTACTGACTAATTGAAATGAAAAAGTGCGCTGTGAAAATGGCAACTGTTATGCTTACGACGCCATGCCTGGCCCCTGGAGTATTTTAGGCCACGCGCCTTGTTGGTTTAGCCGTCATTACTGCGGTGTTCCTACGGCAACTGTTTACTTCGTGTGCGACGAAAAGTTCTGAATAATTTATTGTACACTCACTACTAAAATATATTGGGGTTTAACTACCCTGTCACTGTAATAGGACGGTCACAGGTGCGCTTTACCTGTCAGAGGGGATCCAACTGAGAATAAAACTTTTATTGTTTCGTCGAACAAAAAAAAAACATTAACTAGAAAGATTATTTATTACAAACAAAATATACATCAACACATTGAAAAATTTCAGGCGCAAGCAGCAGTTTATAAATTTTATCAATTTTATCTACTACACTCAAACAGAAACGGGCCGAATTTCCAAAATTAAACAGACAAGCAATTAGCGGAGTAATTAATATGTGAAGACAACCCAAAAGTGTACTTAATTAATTTCAGCCAATTCATGACTCTCGAAATTATATGCTTTATACTACTTTCAGAGCGTTTTATAGGATAGTGATCTTGTACGTAGGCGAGCATGGATAGCATGCAAGGATACATCTATCATCAGATCACCGATGAAGCATGCATCATCATAAAGGCAGCTTTTACCACACTCAGAGTATGTATCCCAATAAGCACCTTGGGGCACCCCAATGTTTAAAGGCAAACCACCAACAAGAGCATACCCACATTTCTATCTATACATTTATTTTAACACAAGCATCTTTCCGGTGTGATGGATGAAATGAATCAAAAGGGTGTCCGATCGCAACGTTTCGTATCCACAGGGGGTGAAAAGGAGCCATGAGATCTTGCCCGATGCCCATAGTCGTAATACATTTCCGGGAGATCCCGATCGATGATGATAACATGACGATGCTTCCAGTATGAAGGATTGCAACACTGCTTCGTTATAAGTAGTGTTTGGGACGAATGTATCCAATGATAATAAAAAATGAGAACGAATAAAATTCAAACTATTCAGCTACAATCGATAAATTGCAGTTAATTACTAATCAGCCGCTCTCAGTAATATTTGAATGAGAAAACCAATAATGACATATCTCTCTTACATACCTAATTATAAACAATTATCAGTTCCTAAAAGAAAGATAAATGCTTATAAGGCAATCATCGATCCGGCTTAAAGGACCATAGTGGTCCTTCGAGCCGGGTCGATCAATTTTTTTATAGAGTGATCGAGAGTTTAACCGGGTATCCTGCCAGATATCACCATGGGCCTAATCTAGAATGCCGGAGCGGTCGCGCCAGAACCCGGCCCATGATTTATCCTGTCGCCAACTTCAAGCTGTGGCAGAGTGAATAACGTAACGAATGGCGTCACATATTTTGTGTAACTTTCGGTGTCACGAAGAAATTAATGGTCGAACGGTCACCATTGCGGTGTAGGGCGAATGAAAAATTAAAGTGAGTGCTTGTTACAGACTCGAGTCACGCCTGTCCCCGAAGAGAGTGTATAGTTGAAGACGACCACCTTTGTGGTAATTGCTGTGTGGCTTTGCGCAGTTTGTGTTAGATACCAATTCCAAGGCTTTGGCTAGATTTTTATGGGCTACTGCCTAGGTGAACACAGGTCTAGAAACTTCTAGGAGTCCCCTAGGAGACCCTAGAAACGTAAAAGTTGGAAATATCACGCGGCCGTAAAGAGCCAGATCAACTTCAAACTGAACTCCTGAATCACAGCAAAGTGTCACATTTTATGCATCTTATATTGAACCATCATTTCTTCCTTTTCTTGTAGAAGAACGATTTAAAAACCTCTTGCTTGACTTAGAACCACATGTCCGCCATAAGCACTCTGATACGATATTGTTGGCACTGCCGAAGATGCAGGGTTGACACTTTAAGGTTTTTTTTAACGTCCATTTACTGAAAATTGTGCTCTTTTTCTCCCAGTCAATTTGTTGTCAAATTATACCAACCAAGATAAGATAAATCTACAATAAGGATATAAACTTTATGACGAACAGAAAATTACACGTTACACCAATTAAGTATAACTTGAATTACATTACACTTTAAGAATCGAGTATGTCTCAATTCCTCTACTAATTTGATAATACACAAACGGACGTTTGTTGATTGCAGGACGCATAATGTGGAAAGGATTTAAAGCTAACCCATGGAACTTTCCCATTATAACACAGCCCTATGCGATGTGGCCCACATTTGAATAACAACAGCTCACAACCAGCTTCAGAGTTCGTGCCTCCGTAAACGTAGATATGCCCCACAATGGCCTATAAAATGTGGCCTCAAATAATTCAGGGTCTGGTAAAGCCTGGTTAGTTCTGGAATGGAAACTGTAAGTCTCTGGAATTGGCCCAGCACAATCTAACCAGATAACGATATCGTGACGCGTCGATATTGTAGAGGCTAGAGTTTATATACCAACACGTAAAACAAGCTATTAAAAGAGAACCGCCGTTTATGACAGTTCTTCCATACGGTAAAATGTCACAAAATGGCGGTTAAATAATAATCGTTTGTTTATGTGTTGGTGAACTCAAGCCTATGGCTAGAGTTGACCAACCCGTAAAACAAGCCAGAAAAGAGGTTGGAAAGTTCTTCCATACGGTAAAATGTCAATAAAAATAATAATCGCCTGTTTTAGTGTTAGTGAACTCCAGCTTTAGAACTATCTTTCTTGTGATATTTACAAAGAGCAAGACTGGAGTGATATTACAAAGATTGACGGCCGGCTTGGTCAAATGCTCAGATTGCTGGGTATAGGCCAAGAGGTCCCGGGTTCGAATCCTGGTAGGGGCAAATTTTGTGATAAGCACAAATATTTGTTCCCGAGTCATGGCTGTGTATATGTTTATGTAGTATATGATCAACACTTATATACATAATTATATTTTAAAAAATATGGCCGTCATCTATTACCATTAACACAAGTGCTTAGGCTACTTACTTTCGGCTAGACGATAGGTGTGAGTGTAAAAATATTTATTTATTATTTATTTTAGAATAGCAATATTTACGATTATTGAAGTTCAGGCGTGGTAACGTAATTTCATAAGTGAAAGTTATCAATTTGGACTGCGGAATTCGCATATTTTTTCTGTATAGCTTTTCAGTAGAATCTAGCCTTGTGTGAATAGATCTTAAAAGTGTAAAAGATTGATGTAAACTTTGCAGATCTAATTAACTCGAAGCTGAAATTAGCCAGGATAATACCTTTCGCCAGATTAGCAGACCCTCCTGTCCACTCAGACGAAGCAGCTAATAAAAGCCGTTTAATAGTTAATGAATTTGAAACAAAAAGTCTTTCGCAAAGCGCTAGTAAGCCTGAACCCGATCGCCGCCCAATAAGCTCCGTTACGAACAAAATTAAAAGGCAGTTTCAAAATTAAAAGCGATCTAACGTGTCTTGTGTACAGAATATGAAATGAGAAAACTCGGGCTTCGAGCTTGGGCGCCGGCCAAAAATCGGCCCGATCATACAACTTCGCGGGAGAGCTAGTTGCGTCCGTTTTTAAGGAAATTAAGTAGACAAGAAGATAATCTCACTGGGACGTTTCACGATAAGTCGGCACCAGTTTCAGTTTGCTTGCGTTGCTTGGTTTAGGGCCAACCGATACGAATTTTAAGTCCAGCGGAAAATATAACTTCAAGTTGGATGACAATTTTATAGAAAATGATTCTGAAGCAGAATCGACAGAATTAACCAGTGTAAACAAACATAGGTATATAAATACCGCCTTAGTCGCATCGTACGTTACCCATGAAAGGTATGGGGATGGTGACAATTGTATTCTGCTCTGCCATCGCCCTCCTCCCCTATTTCTTGGCCATACGGGTTTTCGGTATCTAGCGTCTTAGCGATTCATAAGCGTATTGTAATCATACCAGATATGAATAAACAAATTTTGACTTTGACTTTACTATTAAATAAGAAACGATACGATTAAATGATGTCGACTGTCAGATAAAAAGTATGGCTTCAGGGCAATTTCAGTTTGTTCCGGTTAAAAGCGAAAATGTTTTTACAACAAAGTCTAGAACCGAGACAGCGAAGTTTCTAAAAGCTACGAACTCCGGGGTAGTACTCGAACTCGATGAAAGATAAGTGATACTGCCTGATAGACATTATTAGAATTGTGGTAATTTTCTGTTACATTTGGTACTAGAAAACTGGAGAAACTTATTATAATTATGATTGATCTGATTGAATATTTAGTGATAAAGCGAGTCATGCATGAGGTTGCTAAAATTATGTAGTAATCAACAGTTCACATAATGATAAGTGTGAGTGTAAGAAATATCCATTTGTTTATTTTAAACTGCAATCACTTAAAATTTGTACATAGACCAATAAAAATAAAGTTTCCACACATTAAGTTTAAATTTAAATCAAAATCGAAGATGCATGAAAACGCGAAGAAAAATACACTTCAATAACATTTGTTAGAATTATACGATTCTAACAAAACAAATCTACCGATGCTATCGGTGGATGTTTACAGTTATTGCCACTGAATACGAATATCCTTCGAAGTTTTAAATATCAGGTCACATGAAACAAAGGAGTAAAACTGGTTTCACATAAAGTGCTCGGGCGAATATATTTATGGGAATTGCTTAAGCCACGTTAAGCTAATCTCAGCTTTGGCTTTAGTTATTCTTGGTCATACGTTAAATCCTACGACATCTAAATCAAAGCTATCCCTTTCTAGATCTTTACAGTTTAGCCTTTAAAAGGTGAAATTTTTGAAATAGGCATGCGACTGATGCGATTCTTTGTTGAAAATGGTGATGAACGATTTTAAGTTGTCGAGTCCTATGCTTTTATGGAAGATTTTTTGGCCCTGAGGCCAGATAATTACTAAATCAGATGAGGCGTTAATTATATAACTTATTATGCAAAGCGTCACTCCGCTTGCACTGTTGAGTGATTGGATCGTGATAAATAAATAATAATGTACGGGTTGGCTGACCATTGCGTTATTCATTATTCAGCTAATTGTATTACAGTTCATGTGACCGCATTCAGCATCATCATCATGATCACTAGCCCTTTTAGTTTCCCCACTGCTGAGGCACATGCCTTTCCTATGGATGGAAGAATATAGGGAGAATGGGCCATAACATAATGAATAAAGTGAAATACTCAACTATTTGCAAAAAATGCCCTAAAAGGTTTATATTTCTAACATCCTGTACCTACCTATAATTTTATCTCTGTTGTGAATCTCTGTAAAATAAAAATAACTCTAGAAAGCAAATCTTATAACGTTGGTACCCCTTATGTCTTAAAAGATTTAGAAATCAAAGAAGATTTAATTGAAATGGAAGAGAGAAAAGGTAAGAAATAAAAAAAAAATCTAGATTTATATTCAGCAAATATACAAATGAAGTAAACGTTCTGTTAGTGTACCCATTGCCAAATAAAATAATAAAATAAAATAGGTACAATCAATTCGCAAACAGATAACAATTCCTGGCATTATTTGTCACAGAGACACGTTTCGGTAATGGCGATTTACTTACAGCCGAGTAAACAGGTGTGCCCAAATGAACAATTAAATCAATATTACTGATTGCCAACAGGCTGCGTTTCAGTCCAATGGAGGCTCCAGCGGACAAATAGGTAGATAAGGCCCCAATTGTAGTTCGGTAATTAATTGACATTAAAGCAGGGTACAGTTAAAATTTGCCGGAAGCTGGAACTGTTAATTGTGATCTTATTGAAATAACTAAATGTCGTGTATATGTAACAGATCTTACCAAATATATATTATCTAACACGGTACCTCTGTAAGCATATAATTAATAATGCAGATTGTAACGGAAACCGTTAATAAGATGGGAAATTAAACGTTGAGACATGTGGTAACAATTTGAAGTTTCATCGAATATGAAATGAATTGTATAGAAAAAAATATACACTAATAGGTCCTGTTACAATTAGAGGTAATTATAGAGAGTACCACAGGGTAGTATTAAGAGACCACTACTTTAATTTTTAACTATTTATTACTACAAAAATAAGTGTTATTATTTAGAGTGAAGTAAGTATTGTAAATTCAATGTAATTTTTATACAGTGAGTATTTTTTATTTTATTTTATTTAATAATGCATTTTAGGTCGCGATAAACGCAACTTTTATCTAACTATTATGTGGTGATGGTAACGTAGTATACATGTACAAGGCGACAAAGGGCTAGAATGATTAGAGAAAGGTGGTTGTTTAATAATTTAACATGACTAACAAATATTTCATTTCAATCTTGTTGTCTGTGTGTTTAGCAGAAGTAACGTTCCAACGAAACGTTTGGTAATTTCTCAAGTGCAAAACAAGTGTAGAGTACGTACGTACTTACTACTACTTAGGTTGTTACGGGCACATTTGCGAGACGTGCACGACAATGCAAAGTGTTCCAGCTCACAAGTTTCATCGCCTAAGTTGGGTTGTTGGTGCTCTAGAATTATAGTATAGACACAATTAGCTTACAGTTTGAATGTAAAGGCACAGTAACATTATTACAGAAGACAGTTTTCCTAACATCACCTTTAATGCGCCCCCTGGTGGGGCACAGACCTTCCCTATAGATGGAAGAATGGGCCATAACCCACTAAGCTGGCCCAGTGAGGATTGGTGGGTATTAACGACTGTAGATGCACCCGGAACCAACGTCTTAAAGTGTCTTCCGAAGCACGGAGGAACTTGAGATACTAAATATTTTGTCACACATCTAAAAACTGGCCTTAGTAAACATTGTTTAGAATACGAAATCACAGGCCGAGCGCACTAAGCCACTGCGCCATCCATCGCCAGCTCCTCATCAAGGTTGCCCCATCCCTTTCAAATTCCGTGGGTGTCTCAAAAAGCGTCTAAGGGAGCTTCTGGACACGAATGCCGACCACAAGATCCTATCCAAGATCAGTAACAAAGGCTAATAAACCGAAAGCCAAATAATTTAGGCCCAGGGAAGGAAACAAAAAAGTTATAATCCGATAACTGAGAATGTTCATGGCACAAAATATTAATTTAAAAGACAGATCTGCTTTAATATTTTTCAGTTATTTTAATAATAGGACCTATGACACTTACTGTATCTATCTGTAAAAATAGGACGTACGATTCATCTGGCAGTATTGCGAGATAAATAAAATAGACAATTTTCGTTTTTAATTTTATAGGCATGACTTGTGTTGTTTTAAAAATTCAAGTCATAAATTTCAGAAATACAAACTGGATTGCAAACAGTCTCCTTTTTAATGTAACACGCGTTTGCATAGACTGGACTAGACACGAATAAATGTATTTCATCTCTCAAGCTCGGGTTTCATCATACACCGCACGCTAGCAAATACACCCACAAGCAAATATTGGCTAGCGAAGACCTATATGCTTAGCAGGATGCATTTGTGTAGTAACAGCTATCGATTGCAGCCCTCTAATATCCCACAGGATTTCGAAGAGCTATATAACATCTAAATGTGATACTTTAGAAGCAGCGACTGATGTTATAATTGCTTTCATGACTACTTTTCTTAACGATGAGAAAACTGATTCGAAGTAAATTATTAGGAAATGTTCTACTGTGATTACATAATTGATTTAAGCTCGAAGCTCTTTTCCAGTTTGTATTTTAATTGGATAAGCACTATTAATATAAATTGTCCATCATTTTGTTTATTCGTTCCGTTAGTGTGCGTGTTTTATTTATTTTAGTTTATTCTAATTGTGTGTAATCTGATTCAAATCATGATCAATTCCATCGCCCCTAAAAAATCCTTTGATTCTGGTTTTTATACAAACGAATTATTATGAAAAATTATTGTACTGGCCAGTGTATTCAACAAACTTTCTCAAAAACTGTCATCTCGAGACTTAAATTGGCAAAAGTTGAGAAATAATTCTGAGTAGCTCTCAGAAAAAGAAACAGATATTGGAAAGTCTCGCTGCAACAACATTTCAACGAACTTTCATACTGAAGACAAACCGAACATCTGTTCGGGCTTGACTTTTAGTTACTGTTGTAGCGGCATTGTGAATTCTAAGTGCTAAATTCAACCGCGACGTACTACAAGCTGGAGGCTACGCACACACCGAAACTGAGTACAAAGACCAACTTCAACTATTAGATTCCTCAGGGCTGTCGCAATTCACGCAATTACTTCTCCTTAGGAGATACTTCAAGCTTTTTGTTATCAAGTCACTGCCAATGTTGCTACTGAGCTGGAATTGCGATATCTATATCAGGATTATAATGTCTCCATGGCGGTTATTATGTAGATGACGATAAAATAGCGTCAGTGATGGAAAAGTTGAGAAGTTGAGTTTAGCGTGGCACTGGCGTATAATAAGAACAACGAGAAAAAGACCGACTTGGATGGAGACGTAATGAATCGACCCTACGAAGAGTATGACAAGGTAAATATATATCATCTTTTAAATAAATCACTTATTGAATATAGATTCTGACAAAAAAAAATCTAAAATGAAGTATCACAGCAAATTTTCGATTGAGTGGAATAAGAGCACTGTGATCTGGTCTATCATTTATTGAGTGTCAAATTATTTCGTTTATCTTTTTAAATACAGACAGATCAGACAATATTTTCTGATTTATTTAGTTAATTTATTTAATTAAATTTCACTATAACAGATTCATTACACAACGTCCCCAAGTTCTTACAGATGTCAATCTTTATTTTCTCCTCTAAAGAAGAACTTTATATTTGAAACAGACTCTAAGTAAGAATCAAAGGCATCCATATTTAATCCCCTATAAGGTAGATTTCTCAAATTGTTTCATGTATCACGCCGGCCCTATTCCGGCCTGCCGGCGTTCCCAACTTATCTCACACGTCAAGGCTTCCTACAACTTCAACTGCGGCTGCTTCTGACGTGTATCAGAATACGGCTTCATCGTTGCTGGTTTCAAGCGTGATTTATATTTGTTCCGGGGAAAACACTATTTTTGTTGCTTAGAGTTAATAAATCGTATATCGTTGCCTTATTTCTTTAACATTCTGAAATATTAAGGACTTCTTGTAGTAAAATTCGGGTGCATAGAATATAACTACATACATACATACATAATTCACGCCAATATCCCCGAAGGGGTAGGCAGAGGTGAAGTAGCACCCACGCTTCGCCAATTAGGCTAGGTCCCATGTAATAGGTGGCGAGCCTATTGCCATTTATCGGGCACAAAAGTCGCAGTACTTTGCTAGTTGGTAGGTATAAGAGAGGAGATAAGAGGAATGCTGCTGCCCATTCCTCGTCACTGATTTATCCTTAGTCGCCTTCTACGACACCCACGGGAGAGGTTTGGGGTGGTGACAATTGTATTCTACTCTGCCGTCACAACACGGCCAATATAACTAGAGTTGTGTTTATTAGAACTTTCAGGACCTCCGCAGCTGACTTCAGATGTTCTTACCGGTATTATTACTAAGCTGGCGAAACGTGAGTGTTAATACACCTCTGCCCCTCCCCTTACCCGTTAGGGAAAAGTCTGTTATTAAGGTATGTAATAATTTATTTATTTATTTATTTATTTATTCATTATGGCATACACAACAGGTTACAGTCATATAATTACTAAATAGTTGCATCTAAATAACATTATAACCAGATGAAACCCAAAAACGTGCATACACAGCATGATCAAAACAAAACAGCACGTAAACAAAGTATTTAGTAAAATTTTAAATACTTAAATACCAACAAATTCTCAAACTATCCAAACACTGTCAAACAAACGATTAGTGGATTAGTTCAGCTGAGGATGTTTTTTACTGTGTATCGAAACGCCAAATGGTTTTTCAAGAAAATATCTAACTCATTGTGTTCCAGTACCAACTCGTTATATGAACGACACATTCGAACTATAGGATTGTAAAAGGAGGTATTGTTTTTATATATTTGCAGTGTAAATATTTTTCTCCTAATTCGCTTTAAAGGTCTAATGTTGAAGTTAATTAATTTTAGTAGATTCGGTGTATCAAATTCAGAATGTACAATTTTGTGCAAGTGTAGGAGGTCCAGTTGCCTGCGGCGCGTTTCCAGTGAAATAACATGGAAGTGACGACGCCTATCTGAGTAGGAAGCAAGCTTACGGGCCATGCCAGAACGGTATGCAGCTATTCTGAGACATTTCTTTTGAACGCCTTCGATCCTATCGGAGTGAATCCTGTAGTTAGGAGACCATACCACACATCCATACTCGAGACGGCTCCGGACAAGACTATTAAACAGATAAATTAGGCTGTCAGGGTCTCTGAAGTGCATGGTGGATCTTGAAATAAAGCCCAATGTCTTAAGGCTTTTCATTGTAATTTTCTCATAGTGCTCCTTGAAGGACAGTTGTTCATCAAATATGACCCCTAAATCGGCAATGGACGAGGTTCGTTGTAGAGTCTGATTGCTCAATTCATAGTCAAAAGTAATTTTGTGTTTCTTTTTTTTGGTAAAGGATATAATTTGACATTTTTTAGGATTCAATAGCATTCGGTTTTGCAGACACCAGGTTGTTAATATAGCTAGGTCGCTTTGAAGGATTCGGCAGTCATTTTCATTACGGATTTGATAAAATATCTTTAAATCATCTGCATACAGAAGGCATGGACAATTAAGACGACTGATGAGATCATCGATAAAAATGAGGAAGAGTAATGGACCAAGATGCGACCCTTGAGGCACACCCGATGTAACACTAACTGGAATAGATTTGTATCCTTTAAGCGCAACGAGCTGGCTTCGTCTACACAGATATGACGAGATCCACCTAAGAAGGCTACCATGGAACCCATACCATAAATAAAGCTTCTGACACAGCAAGTAATGATTTACCTTATCAAAGGCTTTTGTGAAATCAGTGTATATGGAATCCACCTGACCACCGCCAGCAAATACTTCACAAAGATAATTTTTGTATTCCATCAGATTGGTGATAGTAGATCTACGTCTTATAAATCCATGCTGATTTTGTGAAGGCAAAGGACTAACGTGGTTATATAAGTAGTCGTACACAACGCTCTCGAATAGCTTTGGCATACAAGAAAGAATGCTAATAGGCCTATAATTAGAACAGTTCAATCTATCACCCGATTTGAAAATGGGAGCGACATGTGCGACTTTCCAGATTGTTGGAAAAGTGCCCTGTTGAAGAGACAAGTTAAATATTATCGTAAGAGGCATACTAAGTTCTTGAGCACATTCTTTAAGAAATTTAGGGGGTATACCGTCTGGTCCTGCACCCTTATTTGAGTCCAATGCTTTCAACTTTTTAAGCACTTCCTCTCTAGACAGGACAAGACTGGAGATACAAGAGTCAGAAACCGAAGAGATGTCATTATCTAACGATGGTTGAATGATGGGTTCAAATACCGAACTGAAAAAGGATGAAAAAAGTTCACTAACACTTTCACCATCAGAAGCCGTCCTATCCTTGTATTTCATAAATTGAGGAATGTCCTTGTTGCCTTTTCTACTCCTAACAAATTTCCAGAATAGTTTTAAGTTATCCTTCAGACCCGACTCAATAGATGCAATATACTGTTTGTAACATTTGTTTATCATGTCCTTACACCCCGTACGAAAAGATGCAAACAAATCATAATCTTTAGGATTACCATACATTTTGTACTTTTTGTGAAATTTTTGCTTTTTCTTTAGACTTTTTATTAATTGAGGCGAGTACCAACCCGGATAGTGGACATTAACATTTGTTTTTTGTAATGTGTGTGTCTTTCAATGAGTGAATTAAGTTCCAAATACAATATGTCTACAGCGTCATCAACATCGTTGCATGGCAATAATACGGTTGGCCAATTTATTGCTGCTAATCCATGCCTTATTGCTTCGTAATTACATTTATTAAAATTAAATCTTTTTGATTGATTTTTCTTTAACGAGGGTATCGATTTTAATTTTTCAATTTTTATGCATAATGGGGGATGGTGGTCGTCTACACGAGATAAGGGACTCGCCTCAGCCACTATTATATCAGGAATATTACAAAGTATTAAGTCCAAGAGTCTGCCGTTCTTATTTGGTATATAATTATATTGTGAGAGTTCACATAATGCTAAAGTACTCAATAAAAGCAATGACCTAGCATCTCCCGAGTTATTAGGTGTCATGGCGGACCCAACCCTTTTCCACGAAATACTAGGAATATTAAAGTCACCAATGATTATATTTATTGAATTATTCGATATATTTGATAATACATGCTGACAGTTTAGATAAAAGTTTTCATTATCACTGATTGTCAAATCAGGCGGTAAATAACATACACACAGGTTAATATTATAAGCAAAAACATTATTAGGTTTTATATTGATCCATATATCCTCAACTGCACTTTCCCACGACATGTTACGGATAGCATTATATTTCTTATTAATAGCTACTAAAACTCCTCCTCCTTCTTTTTTATTTATACAAGAAGTTTCGCGGTCCCTACGAAATACATCATACCTCTGATCAAATAATTCGCTATCAAAAAACCCCGCGTTTAGATTACTTTCTGTAATACAAATTATATCATAATCAAAGTTTAATGACGACAGAAATAAGTCAGTGGTTTTAGTTTTAATCCTGTTTACATTCTGATAATAAATCTCCATAATTAAAAAGTAAAAAAACAAATATGTGCACTATCATTCAGTACGAGAGAAAAAATATAATTATATTAAAACATTTCAAGTTAACTTTTCGAGACATGACAGATCCCTAATAACGACCGCTGGCGATGACTCATTCTTGCGGACATAAACACGGCCGAACTTAACCCACACGTAACTATACTGTCGCTCCTTAGCTTCCTGGCAGCCGCATGCAGGCTCTTGCATTCAGGAGCCAGATGTTCTGCCAAGTAAATGTTTTGCTTATTACCAGCGATGTCAAGATGGCTCGTATTAAGATGATCTGATTTAAGCTCCTTATTAAACCTCTTATAGGAAGATAATAGATGATCACGGTGACGCTCCGAGGGCAATGTTATGAGGATGTTACGTGGCCGCTGGGACGAAGGTTCAATTTTTGCTATTCTGCGCACCGCGCACAGATCTCCATCTGTAAAAGGAGCCTTTATGATTTGATAGATTTTCTTCACTATTGCTGGGAGGTTCTCACTTTGTTTTTCAGGGACCATTTGTAGTTCCACATTATGGCTTCTCGAAAACTTCTCCAGAGAAATTAATCGTCGTTTAAGGTCTCTCATTTCTGTCTGTACACATATTTTCTCTGATTCAAATGACGCAACTTTAGCACTGACCGCGTGGAGTTCGTTTTTTAGGTCCTTCTGCTCTGATACTATAAAATCTGTGGTCTGTGTAAACTCGGTTCTTAAATTATCAACAGCGTCTTTAATTTCTCTCTTAACCGTTGTATTTATGTCATTGATAATTGACAATCTAAGCGCATTTAATTTAGAATCAAGCAACTGACTAAACTGTTCATAGGAGATTGACCCAAACGTCGAGGGATTTTCAGTCAGTACCTGCAGACTAGGCTTGTTTGAATTTAATGAATCCACCTGATCAAAAACATTGCTGGTCTCGTTGTGGGTTATCTGCAAGTCATTACATGACATGTCTGTCGATTCCTGCAGGTCTTCAAACTGGTTCCTCACTGGAGTGCTGTCGTTTCGTCGTCTAGTAATATTCATACAAGAGTGACACTTCCATGACCGTTTAAGTTCGGCACAGTTCTTTGTAAAATAAGTTTGAGAAATGTTCAAGCACGCAAAATGAAATGCGCTCCGGCATGTTACACATGTAAGCTTTTCTTTAAAATCAATTGAATTTTTACATGCGAAGCACAGCATTTTCATTGAGGCAATACAATCAAACGATAACAAACAGCTGGTTACGGTGCGATGAATATATTGCAGGTATCCGATGAGTAATAATAAATTATAGAACCATCGGCCGCACGCTGCAATTGATTAGATACGTTCACACTATAGGCGTAAGAACGCGACTCGCTTGATGATCGCACCGAACACAAGCTACGTGAGTATACCACTGTTGTTTACGGTCACCCGTTTTTATAATTTCAACAATATATTTTGAGTTCACAGGATTATTTTAGAGAATTTATAGATTATTTTTGATGTATAATAGCACAATTTGTTAGCATAAGTCTTTGTCTTTATGTTGGTATGTAACACTTGTTCCATTGATCACTTTATACACCACTTTAAATTTAATATTTACTGAGTAACACAGAGACGATGTTTACGCGCGAGCGCTCGGTCGATTATAATAATGAAGGTATGTCAATGGTATTACAACATACTAAAAGTTTGCGCCTCACTTCGCAAATTCTTTAGCATTCTATTCTTATGAGTCTACAAAAATCCATTTAATGTGTATATTTTTAAGGGTTGACATCATCCGACACTAACTTAAGAGCAAACTGGATTATCTGAAACAGATTGTGAATGTCAGCCCACCATGATACAAGCAAGCGGCAAGCTGCTCAAAACGCTTTCAGATTGAGTTGCTAAAAGAGTAAAGGGTCCCAGATTGTGGCCAATAATTCAAGGTGGTCCGAAAGAATAGCGTGCTCTCAAAGCTAAAGAAATGATTTGAAAATCTCAAAACGTATTTTTGCTACAAAGTCGTGTGAATATTTTAGCTTTTCGAATAGCCTTCCACATTTCAGTGTACAGCGACGGCCTGATCACTATCTTTATTGCCGAAATAAATTCAGTTTCAGTCGACAGAGCGACAAGGCGATAAAGAACATTGCCTGGGAAAATATTCACTAGGTGATGACGTCAGAACGCCATGTTTGCATTTTGTAGCATTCATTAAGTAGTTGAGGTTCGTTACATCAGCATCATCATCACCTCTTTTGTTATCACCACATATGGATGGAAGAATATTTGGAGAATGGGCCATAACTCTCCACGCTGACCCAAAGCAGATTGGTGGGTGTTACCGGCTGCAGACGCAGGTGGGACCAACGGCTTAACATGCCTTCCGAAGCATGGAGGAGCTCGAGATAATATATTTTGGGACACCCATTGAATAACCGGCCTTCGCAAACATTGCTTGTTACCGTGTATCTGTCATTTAAGAGTACCTAAGATTGACTTTACCTAATATGATTGAAAATTTTAAGGCATCGATGTCAGTGTCAAAAAAAAAACTAAAGAAATCGACATAAATTTCGCTGACAAGTTAAATTCTGCAGACAAAATCACGGCCTTATTAAATTCGCACCAGATTGTGTGTTTTGTATGAGAACACACCCAACACGCGTGAACTCGTAATTGGCGCGCAGACAGGGACTGCCCGCCTCGGTTACTATTATGACGGTCACAGCAGGCGTACGTACGTGACCGTCACTCGTAATGACTAACATGCACGTAGGTATAGAGGTATCACTGCCGTGTGACTTCAGTCAAATAGCAATTATGGCAATGTTTAATTACTTCATCTGTACCTATCTAATCCGGTAGTATGGTGTATAGTCCGGTAGTATAAAGTCTTTTAGATCTTTTTCTTCCACTATTTACTTAGTGATTTTTTCATGCTGACTGGCTTGGGATCGAAAAAATAATGTAGAGGACGTGAGCCCCGACTCAGGGTATCAGGCGATCCAGGGTAGTCATAAAAGTCAACTAAGGGAGATTGCCCGGTGTATACCAATAAGCACCTTGGGCCACCTGAATGGTTGACGGCAAACCACGAACAACGTCAAGCCTAGCATGGTTGCTCTGAGTCATCACATTCACTTTCTTCGTTCATCAGTCTTTCGACACGGTCCGTTCCGTCTTTTTCATTCATTACATTCATTCATCACCTTTCCAGTGTGATGGATGATATGAATCAAAATCAAAAGGGAGTGGATGGCTTGATGGCGTCGGACCGATATGAATGTAGGAGGCAACTACCGTGCCGACCCCAGATAGACTGGGAATAGGGTAGGAAGAAGAAGAAGAAATCATCTAGTATTCATAACACAATCATGTGCTTATGCTACTTATTTAGGACGAGATTTTAGAAAAGATTAATATTAATAATAATTGATCCAAATCGTAATAAAGTCGGCACATTTAACTTATTTTGAAACAAGTTATTAACTTTAAGCAATCACATAATAATTGGAGCGAAATAGGTTTATTTTCTCCGACGTAGAAAATTATATTAAGAAATAATTAATACATTCATTCTGCCTTACAAAATTACGCAGTATTCATTAAATGTTTGCTAGATTGAATAATTAGGAGCAAATACTTTGAAATTCTAGAAATATTTGTGATAGGCATTTGCGCTGCTAAGCGCGTGTGTAGGCGGGAAAATCAATTTATTGAAAACATAAAATTTTAGGCATCTATTATGCCGGCGAATCGTAAGGAGTTTTCTAGAATTTTTTTCATTAGACAACGGGTAAAGTTTTGAACGGATTTGCGCCTTATATTCAGTGCATTCATTGTCATAACATTAAATAAACAGGAGTATACAATTACATAGGTACATGTTTATTTACTATCATCATCGCCCTGCCCTTATTCCATCCTATTTGGGGTCGGCGCAGTATGTCCTCTTTTTCCATTCTCTTCTGTCACTCGTCATCTCCTCATTCACATCCATCACCTTCATATCACACCTCACACAATCCATCCATCTTTTCAGTGGTCTTCCTCTACTTCGACATCCATCCATGTTTATTTACTATGATAGTAGTTGAACGCGATATCTCGCATCATCGCCATTTTTAACACCTTCAAACTTTCATCTGCATAAATTTACAGCATCAACAAACATCAAAGGCACTTTAATTTAATTTAACTTGTCCAAATTGATTTTCTGTTTTCTATTTAATGTGAACCTGGAGGTGACTCTAACTTTGTAGCTATTATTTGGGAAAGTGTGTAAAATATTTTATTTGCAAAACAAAAGGTAATAAACCTTCAATATTTCTTCAATAACGAATATTGGCTTTTCAAGGATCACTTGGAAATACAGGAGGATTAGATATTTGGAGGACACGAACTCTTTGTATCGATTGGTCTCCGAAGACGTTCAAAGCATCCAGCTTTCCGATTCACAACGAGATTCCCAATACTTGTAAAATGAAATTCAATTGATCTGTAGCGAGATCTGTTCGGTACTTGGGTGAAGTCGGGGCGAGTTTCAAAAGAGATTTCGCCCCGGGCAGCAGCGTGATGGTCCACGTCCAAATGGAACACTGTTTTAGTACACTTGTATGAGATAGTTCAGCACAGTTGTCAACTTCGAACGTATTGGCATCGACGAAGGTTGTTTCGATTGGAAACGCTCCGGTCTTATTTCCATCTTCGAGAGCCTTTAGTTTTCAAACTTAAAAGGGTTTAAGTTTGAAAATTGTGCCGTGTAGTGGCAGAGAATAAAAGTGTTACCATCTCTACCTCTCTCGTGAATGTCGCACAAGAAACAACCTTTACATTGGTCGTCTTGTTGTCTTCATAATGGATAACATGAATCTTTATGATTTGAAAATGGATTAAAATCATATCATATGTAAGGTTTTTATATCTGGGTATCCTAAGTGCTCCACTCGTTACAGGTCCATCTATCTTTAGTAAATTTAACGATATTCTTGCTATATTCCCATTTACATCCATTACTTCTAAACTTTTCCGTCACCTGGGCTACTTTTAAATTGACATAATTATGCGTTTCTTATCTTAGTATTACCTTTCTAGTCAAAGCTCATGCTGCACTGACCTATGGTAGAAGAAAAGTATAGAGAATAAAACAGCATCTCATAACATTACGATAACATTGCACTTTAAACCAACTTAATGACTCATCAAACTCACAAATCATAAGACATATATCAATGTTGATCTCAAACACCGCAAGCAACAACATAGTTGTGAGACATATTGTTCTCTGTAAATCACTGCAAAAGTTTTGAGTTATTGTTGCGGTAAAACAACTTTGGTGGCGTTTTGCGCTTTTTGATCAATAATCTCATGTTTAGCTGCGGCAAAATCTTATGCATCTTCAGAATAACTTGCTTTGCCAACCATTTTCAAACCAAATAGATATTATAGAAAGAAATACAAGACACTAAAGCCAAATTGTACCAACATCACCATCCTCTTGCCCTTATCCCATTTCCTTTGGAGTCGGCGCTGTATGGTTATGTCCTCCATTCACTCCTGCTTATTGATCATTGAATCAGATGACAGATGAGCTCATCTAATCATTAATCCCATTCATGCAATTTCTCACGCACTCTATCCATCTCTTCTGCGGTTTTCCTCTCCATCTCCATTCCTCAACATTCATAATATATGTTCATTGCACTAACACGATAAGAGTACATTTTCAAGTCCGTGTAATATTCACTTCACGTTTGGCCACCGACCGTCACCAGGTCTAATGACATTACAATATCAGGGCAGACGTGATAAAATCTTCGTTACGAAGTTCCAAGTAAGACGACACCGTACTAATCTCGTAATCCACAACACTTCACATAAGAAATTATTTATCGCTCTATTACATGTGCCATTAGGCCGGCATTATGCGACCCCCTCTTCCATTTGACGGGGAATTACGTTTTACCCGATTCAGTTTAATACCACGCGCGGTTTACTCCGGCGCCTTGACTTTAAATGTGACTAACGGCTCCTTTGTACAAACAACGGTCTCCAATTCTGTCGTGTAACCATGGACGTAATATTAATAAATCTGGACTGAGCACTGTCAAAAAAGTGTTAGAGTAAAACAAAACAAAAGTGCGTACGTACGGTATAAGATATACCTTGGAAAAAAAATATATCAGAGGAAAAAGGAGCCGAGCAAGATAGCCAGAGTGGAGTTCTCTGTCCCCTTTTCGCAATTGCCCCCCAACAAAAGTTGACATGACAATTGTCATTAGAAGAGGACAAACAAATCCACGTCTATACATCTCAGGCTCGTATTTTCGGCTCTAGTGGTCAAGTCTTTGTTTTTATACTACGTCCATGCGCGTAACTGGCCCCACGTTGGTCGCCATTTTGTTCCACAACTTAAATTGCCAGTACACTAACCACTTTGTGGGTAAGAAGCCGGAAAATAAAGGGTTTAAATGGTTTTTATCCCTCGAGACACTTGTTTTTATTTATTACAGAATTCTTTGTGTCAGAATTGATGTAAATCATGAGTCCATATACCATACGATTCTAATAAGACTCAGTAACAGTACATAAGCAAAAATGCGCTATCTCGACAAAAGCGTCTACCAAGAAAATAAATGCTATTAACTTTTTAATAAAATTTATTCAAAAGCACGTGTTCTTCTACGTCATTTATTAATTTAATTTTAGATATAATACAGATATGCAACACGTTTTAGTAATCTTCAAAAAGTATATTTTATACAGAAAAATCGTTATAAAAGAGATGACACGTTGAAATCAGCATTTTTCTAGTTTGCCAGTTCCCCAGCAGTGGAGGCTTGTAAAGGTTGATGACGGTGATGATAACACACGAAACCTAATTTCTTTATAAACAAACAGGTATCGATCAACGCATACAAATATTTCTAAATATGCATTCAAACATACATGAAATACCGGGGCATCTGGGTGTGCATTATTACGTCAGTGATTTCGATAAAAGCGAACAGTAAATATATATTTCAACAAACATTTCGGCTACATTACAAAGTGCACTGTTCCAATGAATGAAGTAATACCATATCCCGAAGCAACTCGGTGATCCACGCTCTGACGTAGTTAATGCCAATTCAACTAGTTAACTATTCGCAAATGGCAAATGGAATTGGTGGCGTTCCTGGTAGATGCGCGGCTTTAGACTGTTTGGGACTTGAAGTGTGAATTATTGCTGTACTAAATGCAACTGCAATTGTAACCAAGTTGCACGATTACATTGTTGTAAGTACGAGAGCATTTTGACGCAATAATACCGCAAGACGTGGGGGGAGGAAAGAGAATGAGAGGGCGCGAATGGCAAATCTTGTGTTTAACAATATTCACATTTGTATATCCGCATAGACAGATAACTGAAAACATCAAACGGTAAGGCTAATGGGAATATGTAAAGTTTAAAAGTTATATTTAGCGCGAAAATGCGGGCTTGGCACCATCTATACAAAAGCAATATAAAATTAATCATATTTTGAATCAAAATAAGTAAGAATCAATTGTAATCAATTCAATCAAATATAAAAGATCCCCTTTAGAAAAGCTTTTTAGTTTTTCTTTTGATATAAAAATCTTTCCAAACATTTACAAAGTAATATCATTTGATAACAGATCGAGTTTCACGATTGTTTGTTCTTTTTCTATATTAATAAAACGTATTTGATCTTGTTAACAACAGTTTTTTGGCTCTATATTCTTTAATTTGGCAACAGGTGGCAACGAACTTCATTCAGTGCTATCAAAATAATAAATGCTTAATATAAATACTGCTGCTTATTTGTTATAAAATACAGTGAATGGTGATAATAAAACTCATATAAGGACTTTAGTAAAACAACTCGAAGAAATGACTACAGAATATGCGACGGAACGTAATAGAAATAATCACAGCAGCAGAGGGAATGCCAACAAAGAAACTATTAGCTGCAGAATTTAATGTTGACTCAGAAAATACAACAATCCAAATAGTGCAAATGTAACATACACGATACTACAGGCCAAACATACAATTTAATTCAATTCTGGTAGCGAAGAAAATAATATTTGCCGAGCACAATATAGTTCTGCAGAATATTGCTGATGTCATACAGGTTTTAATTGTCGAAGTCAATTGTAAAATGGTATTACTCTTGATTTACTTAAGGCCAATGATTACCGTTCTTTGTGAACAAAAGACGCGGCATTGGCGTTCCTTTAATCTAATCATGAAATGTTTACAAAACTGAACGAATCTTTTGTGTTATTTCACCATCTGAACTAGTTAGCAGACAATACTAATTTGCAAATAGGGATATAATTATTTAACCGTGTCACGAATTTCTCTTGATTGTTTTTGAATGCCAGGTTAATTTCATTAAAGAACACACCAGCGTGCTGGATTTCATTAAATCAAAGCATTTAGACGAATACACTACTACAAAACACAACGAAAAAGAAAAGAAACGAATACGAAAAGCCACAAATCATACAAAATTAACCTGAAAGTATAAATATTAATTTGGGCCGAACTAGAGCAAAGTCGCGTGTTCCGTGTCGATTCGCGTTTTTAGTAGTAAAAATATTTTGTGGCACCTGATTGTAGATGGAATTTTGAATTTCTGGGTTCATAATTATTCTGGTGGAATACCGTGAAAGTATTATTTATACGCTCAACAAACTACTGCGGAAAATGCATGCCACTGCTCCCGATTTCCTCCCAAAAGGATAGCTCGGATATTATGTAGTTTCATAATCGTCCATAAATTTTGATAGGAATATTAATTAGTTACTGTATCTGCTGAAAAAAGTTGACCAACCAGACAGTCTTTGTGGAAGTTTATCTTTTGCTAGATACACACGTCACGCTTTCCTCCAACAGAGATTTCTTCTTTCCACTTGTTACGATCCTCACATTCATAGCTTCAGCTTATTTAATAAATGTAAGATAAGCTTTGTAAGTATATGGATGATTTAGAAGCTTTCTGATTAGGGCAATAAAGCAATATTTAGCTCCAAACCTACTGATTCTGGTAGCAATTTTACATTAAGCATAACCGTTATGCAAAAAAAGAAAACAAAACAAAACAACGGGACGCGTGAAAACAATGTGATCTGCGCTGATGGGCGTATGACACGTGAAAATGGCAATCCGCACTCAAATGAGTGTTGGGACAGTCGACCCCTTTTAAAGCGGAAATTGGGAAAACACGGCGCTTTTCGAACGCGACTCGCGAATTATTAATTTAGGCTAAATTTACAATGTGTTTCAATTCAATAAAATATATTGTGTGCGAAATACATTTTGGAAATGCCTAATTCCTTTGTAAATTGTTGTACACAATGCGCAACTTATACTATAGACAACTATTCGCAAATGATTCAAGCTTGGTAATGTATGAAATGTTCCCTTCTTGTTATTGTTACAGAGCCTACAAGTATACTTGAGCAGGAGCCTTATGCAATAACATCATGCAATACCCTTCTGGTATTTACGTATGTATGTATGCATTAAGCAATAGCTACTAAAATTAACGCGATCGGTAGATGGCAATCAATAGGCTTTCCCAGTAATACATTTAGACTTAACATTAATTAGCGAAATGTGATTGTTAATTCTACACCTCTGCCTACCCGTTCGGGAGCATACGGTCGAGATGTATGCTATAGTTATATCCACTCTCAGGTTCTTTATCAGCGAAGCGTCGACTCTTCTTTTCCGTATCTTTCCAGAATAAATTACTTTTCCGCGTGTGGATTAAGAGTACGGAATTTCCCAATCTACAAGCAACATTCGTTAAAATAGTAGATTATATACCAAGGGCGATAAAACAAAGAATGTCTCAGATCGCAAGAATTTGACGTTTAAAATGCGATCTAAGGGAACCTTTTTTTATAGTTTTATGTCAACCACCGACCAGGAAGTGGAATTTTTCGTAACGGGCAAAAAGTCCACTTTATGGTCAAGTGTGACATAACATTTATTGTAATAATATACCTAATATGCATAGAGAAATTTGAAATTTACTTAACATCTCTAGCAGCCACAGCCTAAAGATTTTACCGATGTGGATTTCCTTCACGAATGTGGTCTTTAGTATCAAAGTTTTGTCAGAATCGATACTTTAAAACTCAACGTATAACTTTACGGAGTGTGGCACGATTTTAGTCAAATTTGAAGAGGCTTCAGTAAAACCTTCCAAAACTGTTTTCGTTACAAAGCAAATTTTAAAGTACTCAGAAACGAAAGTAGCTTCGTACCTAAGAATATTCTATATATTCACTTACAAAGTCATTATGGAGCTGGATGGCGCAGGGGCTTACGACACTCGGCTTGTGATTGCAATAAGCAATGTTCGCCAAGATAGGTCATTGGCTGGGTGGCCAAAAATATATTATCTCTAGTATTCGTGTTTCGGAAGGCGTGTTAGGCTGTTGGTTCCGGCTGCATCTGCAGAATGGGTTGGTAGATATTAACCAACCACACTAGGCCAGCGTTTTGGGTTATGTCTCATTGCCCCTGTTTTCTTCCGTCCATAGGGAAGCCCTATGCCTCAGCCGTTGAGGCATTAAAGGGCTTTATGATAATGAAAGTAATTAATTGTGGATACAAAACTATTTTCTATTTTTTATTATCACAAAAGTAGATCTAATTTGATTTATGTCAAAATATTAAGATACTATATTGTTTACAGAATATAGTAAGTAAGTATTGAACTTTTAATAAATCAAACGTATGAAATATCATATCAAACTTTTAAAAAAGTGAACATTATCTTCAGAGTTAAACCTTACACTACAAATATCATGGATAAAGTTTGAAGTAAAGAAACTTAAGGAACGTAATAATAGCTGAAACGACTTGAGTGATTTAAGGCAGCCAAAGTAAGCGAACAGTCTTTCTTCTTATTAATTTTTTCACGAATAGTCAATGTATATTTTAAGCCATACTGCATTCAAAGTTTATAAAAAGTGAAAGTTCAATATTTCTTTTTATTTACTTCAAGAAATTATGGAGAGTTGGTTGACCTGATGTTGAGCATACTCGTAACTATGAAGGGTCACAAAATAACGCCTCGAGACCAAATATTACCATCAAAAATACCTGAAACAATAAAGACACAAATATAAATTACACGGTAAAAAAGGGTAATGGGAATGAATTTTAGTGGGCAGAGACCAAAAGAACGATCCTAGAGAAGAAACGGACGAAGTAAGCGATGAAGTAGTTCACTATGAAGTAGCAGTATTCTTATCAGAAATTAAATTCAGGTTCATATTGGAGTTCCATTTATTAGGATTACTTACTTATTATTCTAGAATTTATCAATTTAACAGCATTAAAATATTCAATTATTACTGAACTATATAGAACAGCAGTTGAATTTATTGGCGGATCTTCCGTTGAGAACATCTAATATATAAAACTTCCACCAACAAAAGCTGCGGAGCTTGCAACAGATTCCGAGCAAAGTTCAACTACATCTCTAAGCACACGCAAGTTCAGATCCAACTCTCGCCAGACGCAATTCGAAAATGCAGAAGCTTGTACGTCATGTAGAATACAGTCGAATACAATTGTCACCACCCCAATTCTCCACCGTGGGTGTCGTACAAGGCGATTAAGGATAACACAGTGATGAGGAATGGGCAGCAGCTTTCCTCTTATACCACCTAGCAATGTACTGCAACTTCTGTGCCCGATAAATAGTAATAGGCTCGCCACCTATTACAAGGGAACTACCATAATTGGCGCAACGTGGGTGCTAATTAACCTCTGCCAGCCCCTTCGGGGATATAGGCGTGATTTATGTATGTGTGTATGTACCTCATCGTTACATGGAAAGCCACGCATGGATCGTTTATCGTTCGCACACGTGCTGCGACGTGGAGTTGTTACAATGTTACAGAAACTTCTCCAATTTGTCCCAGACCGCTGCGGAGGACACTTCAGACTTCAAATCTTGGTACGCTATTAGTCTAAGACTTTAGGCATAGTTTCTAGTCAACACGCCCTTAGAAATGTCTTTACCTGAAATGTTTGAACTAAATACTTTGACATATTTCACTAGGGATGTGGTGATATAAGATGTAATGGATTATTTGTATTGAACAAGGACATGTATCTATGTATGTTTACCTACTTATATACACAGCCATACATATTACATTTTTCTACAGAGGTAGATAAATATTACTTTTTTCCACTTGCTGCGATCCTTACATACTTCTTACGCTTAATCTAATCACATCAATGTCTTTATACATGCCCGTCTCTTAATCTAGCCCTTAATCCAGAACTTATAATCTTTACATTATACATCAAGTTTGTAACTGTAAACAGGTAGGGCGAAATGGGTTAGCATTGAGAACTTAGAATGCCCATTCCAGGTAGTATCTCCACTTTAGCGAAATAATTACCTTAGCTTGTTCAGGAACGTTGAGTTGGGTGGGATTCGATCCCTCCTAGTATGCTGACAAAACAACACGCCTCCTTCATCTTTAATGCTCTCATAAAGGCAATGACTGATGGAAAGTGGACCTTTGCATCGAATAACGAACAGTTTGGCATGAAGCTTCATTAAACACATCAGATAAATTATTGATCTTTGTAACAATTAGATATTCAAATTACGGAGCCTGTGATGAAGTAACAAGTCCTCAACAGAGTAACGAAACTCCAATAATTGTAAATCCCATTCAACTCCACGTAAAGGTACTAATTGGAGCAGATATACAATATATCACGAGTACTGTACCAGCATTTGACTATTTATGAGGCGCAGCCGGGTTAGGCGTATTTGCTCGGCATTCAAATGTCTGCCGAGATTTGCCATCACGATATGTAGATCTATCTCTTTAATACTTATTTATGGTTGCCACTGGCTTTGGACCAAATGTTGAGTTAAAACAGTAAGTCAGTAGATATATGGAACTTTCTGGATTTAGAAAACCTGCTACTTTTAAAGCAGAAGGTTGATGTCGCTGTATGTTTAGGTTCGGTTGATTGAAGTTAATCGAGTTCTGTAATTCTAGTACTGTATTTCTAGTATTATAATTCTCTTACAGAATAAATAAGTAATCAGGTCTTATGATACTTGCTAGCTTGAACTTTCGCATTAGGTAAATCATATTAACTTAATTTTATAGAGTTCCTCCTTCTGAAGGTCAAAACAGCATAGCAGCAATAATTATAAGGCTGACACTCTTATACTTAAATATTAACCTTATTTACACTGTACCAGGATGCCAAATCTATTTGAACATCAAAACTTCGTCAACCCTCTTTCCTGACAGCCCTGGAATCTAAGCAGGATAGATAATATTCGACATTAATATTGTGTGCGAATCGGGTCCTCTGAGATTACAATATTTGAATTAGTTGCGAAATGTGGTTGGCAGCCACATTACATATAAGATACAATTTAGGAGATCTATAGAAGTTAATCTTGTTGTCTTGGCGAGATTAGATGTACGTAATTTAAGGATGAACAATTCTAATTGACTTGTCGAATAAACTGGGGAGGGTAAGTACAATCGCTAAATTTTTTTTTTTTTTTTTTGATGGACCTAGGCTGTTGGCCGAGAGGCCTTTACAGCATCTACCGGTTTTTTTGGGGAAGGCGAAGACCTTGACCTAAAGCCAAACGTGTCCTCAAGCCTTGCAGTCGAGCACTCCCTGTGAGGGTGCCTTCACAGCAGGCGTCCCCCGTGCGGGGACGGCATCTCCCGAGGGAGATATACTGCCGCGGAGAGCCTCGCAGGGCGCCCGAGCCGGAGCTTGGATCGGCAGGCCTGAGGGTGCCTCTAAAGGCGCGGCTCAGGCGTGCCGTGTAGTGGGGGGGTCTTCGCACTCTTATACGACGAGTGCGGTGTGTAGGAAGGGTGTGTGTGGTGTGTTCGGCTCTTTGATTGGCCTCGCTAAATTTTATACGTCTCACACTGTAATAGATTGGTAAATTAAAAACGTTCTGTCATCTGTGACATTTATTGTTTTTTAGGTGACATTTAATTTTGTGCAGTTTTAAGAAATATATCTTAAAACTGATTGATCTTGATCTTCACTCACAAAACTCAATGCACAAGAAACTTTTCTAAGGGCTCATTCTCGAAAATGTAATAAATGACTACGACATGAAATACTTTTTCTCATACCAATTAATAACCACCTTGCGTATTATTTTCTAAGAGAAATGGTGAATTTATAAGTTCTTTAATAATACAATATTCGTATACATACACACGTCACGCCTGTATTAACCCTGAAGGTGTAGGAGGGACCATAATAGCCATACCGCGTCGGTTTGTGTTAAGCCCCAACGTAACATTAAACGAGCACGTGTAACCTCAGTGCTGTAGGTAAATTACTTATTATTGTGGTAATTCTATTACTAGATGAATCCTAGTTAACTGTATGGTGGTGATGACAATTGTATTCTGCTCTGCCAACACCCAATGTCTTTTAGATAACTTTATTGTGTCATTGTGTGTCATTTTATTTAAATCCTACAAATCTTTTTTGTTCAGCTTTAATATTTCTTTACTGCCTGTATGAAAATCTTTTAAATGAATAGCCGTACAACCATTAAGGGCCCGTTTCAATATTCTATCAACAGTTGAAGATAGACGTTCCGCAGTTTGTGTGCTTAACAACTTCTGATATTTATTAAACATCAGTGAGCTTACTTTTAACTGTAGATAGAATATTGAAACCCGTCGTAAGCCAAATTCAACCCTTTACAGCAGTCATTAAGTTTGAAAGTGATTGGAAACAAACAAAAAAGACAAATTTTCCTTTTTTTAAATTGCCTGCTCAAATAATACATTTTAATCGTGTAGCAAGAACATAATTATAATCTGAATGAACCTGTATAAGTATTTAAAAGGTTAGTACAAAATACAAAACTGTAACATAATAATACATAAATTAATTACACAGTTCGTGTGCACAATAATACAGTAGAACTCAACCTATTTATTAGTCGGTCCGAACACAATTTCAGCAAAATATGAAACGCAGAATATGTTTCCAACAATAGAAGGAAAATCGAAGAGAACTATTGAGTGTGGCACAAAAGCGTGTAGTGGTCTAGAAATGGTGGTGTTATATCCTTTGAGGAATATTCCACTTTTGTGTTGGACGGCGGAATATCAATAATTCCGTTTCGGAATGGCCGCTGCTTCCGATACTACCCTATTTTAGGGTTCCATTGCTGACCAGTTTCAATTTCAATCAACAATTTGGTATTATCTATACTATTTTTTTATTTTTTATTTTTACACTCACACCTATCATCTAGCCCAAAGTAAGTAGCCTAAGCACTTGTGTTATGGATACTAGATGACGGACATATTTTTAATATAATTATGTATATAAATGATGAAAATATACTACATAAACATATACACAACCATGACTCGGAAACAAACATTTGTGGTCATCACAAAGTTTGCCCCTACCAGGATTCGAACCCGGGACCTCTTCGCCAATACCCAGCGATCTGAGCATTCGACCAAGGCGGCCGTCCGTCTATATTATAAAGCTGAAGAGTTTGGTTGGTTGGTTAAACGCGCTAATCTCAGAAACTACTGGTCCAAATTGAAAAATTCTTTTGTGTTGCTTAGTACATTCATTGAGGAATCTTACATAACACTGGACTCAATTTTCGTAGATCATCATTTCCTTTCGTACTCTGACAGAGCGCATATAAATCCAGTCTGTTTAAGGCAGATATGTCACAACGTCCACCTTTCGTCGTAACAAGAGACGAGTCTATTGCCATTTACCGGCCACGTCATTCGCAGTTTTGTTTACACCAGGAGAGATGCAGCGAATTCTTAAATATATTTATACAGCCTTTTACGACACCGCGTGAGTCATAGGGTGTGGTGACAATTGTTTTTGATCTGCTGGCACTACAACTACGGGGTTATAGGCGTGATTTATGCATGTGTGTATGTATCGTGCGACTAATCCAGCTCGCAGGACCAACTATCAAAATCTATGAGCATACTCAGAGTTATTATAATGTGAAAACTGTGTGACGGCTGAGCAGAATACAATTGTGACCACCCCCATCTCTCACGTGGGTGTCGTACAAGGCGACTAAGGGTAAAGGCTAAAAATGCCCGTACCACCTGTTCCGATCGTCGATCATCGCCGCCACTTTCAGACTTCCTCTGTGGTGCTCATTTACAATCCTGTCCTTCCTAGTAATTTTAAACATAATAATATTATATGTATTCTATTCGTTTGAATTGATTGTCAACTTGTCTAGACTAACTAACCATGAATCGACAATAACGTTAACAATACTAAACATAACCTTAAAATAACGTTAATAATACTAGTTAACAATACTTGGGACTAGGCCGACTCTTCCACTGGGAATAGCGTGGGCCCTTCGACTCAAGGTCGAGACCTTGAGCAAGGGCTTTTCGTTATATTAACGAAAGTTTATGGACGGTCACAAACAAAAAGTAATGTTTCTAAGTCGTACGATCAACAGCACGGCAGGTTAGTACATTATGGGGTTCTGAGAGGTCAATCAGATTGAGTCAAACACGTTGTTTTTGTGTGTGTTTCTGTTCTGTTGCTAGGTCAAGCAAATCAAGCAGACATAAAAAAGGTCATAAATGCTTGAAGCCTCAAGCAAGCGTTGTAGATGATCAAAATGCTTGAACAAAGCTAAAATCTACGTTATTGACGCCATGCTGATTGACCGTTTCGGAATCCCATTAGATCATAATTATTTTCTCAATCGTCTTAGCATTTTACGTCAAACAACCCAACGGTTTCCAATCTATAGTATATATCATAACCGTTACTGCGTTTAAAGGATTTGGTTATATTCGTCACCAAAGGAGTATGCTGAAATGTACGTTTCACTGTCAGTGGTCCCTACGGATACGAACATGGGCCATAACCCACCACACGCTAAGTACGGACTGTTGGGTATTAAGGACCGCAAATGCAGCCAGGATCAACTGCTGCCATCTGGGAGAGGAACTTGAAGTAGTAAATTTTTGGTCACCCATCCAATGACCGGCCTTCCCGAACATTGGTTAGATTTCGCAATCGCATGCCAAACACTCCAAGCCACTGCGCTATGAAGCTGCTCGTAACAACCTATATAATATCAAAATATTATACTGCCAGTTATAAAACAGAGAAGAAAACACGATTTTATTTTGGCATGACAGTAAATCATACACAATGTTGGACATAAAAAGCATCAATTGCCATAATGTGATACGTACACGTGAGAAATGTCGGGATCAATATTAAAACGTCTCCCGGAGATCAGACAAGTCTTTGTGTTCAAATATAATTCTACAAGGAGTTTAAGTTACGCACTATCTTAGTCTGAAAGAGACTCACAAAGTCAATTATAAATTATTTTCGTCAATTGATGTATGAGATTGCTACTTTTTATTTTATATACCTATTACGTAAATGTTTGAAAGGATTTAAAAAAATTACGAACATTAATTGAGACTTAATAAATATAGGTATACAGCGGCACCTTCAAAGCCGAAATACATGAAACTTGACCTTCTAATGTTTGCTCTTTGTTATTTACACTCAACAGCAAGATTATCCATAACTGTCAAATATTCCTAATCAATTGTCAACCTTAACAAGTTTGAAGTAAAGCACAAAGTCAATATAAACAATTTGACATAAAGTGATAACAAAATAAACAATAGGAAAAAAATGAAAAGAGAAATTAAAGAACACTCTTCCATTCTGAATTCTGCCTCAGTGAAGACACGTGCGATGGAGCCCGGAATTATGGAGACCATAAAGAACGCACAGCTGAAACTTGTACTTTCCAAAGTACAGAATAATATTATTTCAGTTTCATGGAGTATAATAACACAAGAAATATGGACGATTCACTTTATGATCATGCGAGAGAAACAAAAAAGGATGGCTCCTTTATTTGATGTCGTAAAAGGATTTATATTTTTATTCGATTTTCTGGCGCAACAAGGGTCGTTCGAAAGAATTTAAACTCAAACAATTCTACTGCATAAATAGAAAACGCACTTGTAAATCTTAATGTCACCAAAAGAAGAATACATTTCGGAGAATTGAGAGCTCAATTATAACCTCCAAGAAGATTGGCAATCTTGAGAATTTACCGTTTTATAAAAGAGATATATACAATTCAAATTTAAAAATATAACGGCAGCAGGTGCCGCTTCGGCAAAATCCATAATTGGAAAAAGGAAATTGCGAAACAAGCGGACTTATGTAAATTAATGTTCCATTTTGCTCTTGAGGCCCTTCAATTAATAATAATACATTTTAATAAGTTTATACGTACCGATTATAAAACACAAGAAGACGTCTCGGTTTTCCGATTGGTATAAGCATCTGCCCGGATCGCAGACTACACGGGGTTGATTTCCGCATCAAGGTATAATTTTTCGAACTTTTTCTAAGCACAATATTCTTTGTACACAAGAAGAAATATTGCAAGTAGCAGTGGTGGAGATGTTTAGGTGGATTTGGCAAGTGAAAAGACTAGAATTAAAGAACATTACATACAAGTATATATTGTACAAAACTTTATGTAAGAGAAAATTGGACTTCGTCGACCCATAGTAAAATATAAACAGTCTGGATTGATCTTCACAAATGTCTACAATGGTCTCTCAATCCAACTCTGAATCAGTTTTGTCGAAAGTAACTAGGCATAGTAGTAAACTTTAATAAAATTCGAACAGATTTGAATCAATTTCACAAGTCTCTTAGGAAAGTGTTTCCAAAACTTGCAAAGATTAGATTAAATTAGATAAAGTTTACAGTGTTCCTCGATGAAGTTAAGTCAACACCCAAAACTATCGTAGACATTTAAATCAAGTTTGTTAAAGCAAATATTTGCCTCTGAGTTTTTTTTTATGAATAGCTTTCAATCGTGTTGTTTCTTTTGAACCAACATATACAGACAGAGTAAACTTAGAATCTATTCAAGCCAACATAATCGAAACTTGCAAATCTTCGGCAGGATCGGGTCAGGGATTAATTGAAACGTCCGGTGTCTCCGTCTGTCTGATCCCGGGTCGCGCGTCGCCCGGATTATCCGAGCTTCGTACTGGATCGTTGTGCCCCTGCACAGTTGGATCGGGGCAAATACAGCCAGTTATAGGAGTTTCTATTTCAGTTTCTACTTAACATCGCTCTCTGCCTTCGTGTGTGAAATAGTCTTAGAAATATACAATTTCTTAACGTTCTTACACTCACACTTATCTTCTAGCCCAAAGTGAGTAAGTAGAATAAGCGCTTGCCTTATGGATACTAGATGTCAGACAAATTTTAATACACATAATAATTAGATATACATTTTTAAATTTTCGACGGCCGCCTTGGTCGAATGCTCAGATTGCTGGGTATTGGCCAAGAGGTCCCGGGTTCGAATCGTGGTAGGGGCAAACTTTGTGATGACCACAAATGTTTGTTTCCGAGTCATGGTTGTGTATATGTTTATGTAGTATATTTTCAACATTTATATACCTAATTATATTAAATTTTTATATTAAAAATATGTCCGTCATTTAGTATCCATAACACAAGTGCTTAGGCTACTTACTTTGGGCTAGATGATAGGTGTGAGTGTAAAAAAAATATTTATTTATTATTTATTATTATATAAATATGTACTTACATAAATATAAGCAACCACGGAATTGAAAACATAAAATCACACTAACCATTTGCCCCTACCAGGATTCGAAAGGAGGTAGAAATGAACCAATGTATAGAAAAGTGATGTAAAGAGCCAGATGAACGAAAAGAGTGACACATATTCCAATTGATATTGCACAAGATGTTGATTGGGGACCAACGACTGGCCTTAGATGGTTGATGTTGGTTAGGCTATAGAAAAAAATTCAGTCTCCCTAATAATTTTAAGTATGTATTGACTATAATTAATTTCATTAACGTTATACGTCAACACTGCCATTTAGAAATCTTGACAATTTACTTACGCCGAAGCCCAAATTTTATAACATTCCTAAAGTTTGAAACACGCCACCAGAATTTTAAAAAAGGACACTTTCAACTTAGAAAGTACTTTGAAGCTCATCTACCCGAGTAAATCGGTCTGAAATAATTCTGAGGATCTCTCTTACACGACGAGACTCGGCGAGCTGACTGGCAAAGGCTCTGTAGAGAACGTTCAGGTTTAACCTGTCACTGTAAATCTCCTATTTCATCAAAGATAATCCGAGTTCAGACCTGAGCAGACCCGACAGTTCTGGTAGGGAGCTCAAACTGATCCAACTTAGTTTTTCTAAAAGTTTGAGCCAAAGCCGTCATCCCAACCAGCGGGCATGCCAACAAGAAGCGCGCTATTTAAACGGGTTTTAGGCGCGTCGTGTTTTGACGGGTTTATTAATAATATTTTAAACTGATAGTTCACTTTACACAATTTAAATTTTTGCATCGAGTTGCAAGTTTAATGGCGCTCGGCCAGCAGTTTCGAAAGCCGAACAACGTTAATAAGCTTTGGATAAATTAACAAAATTGTCTCTCCAGTCCCTCGACTATGAAAAAGACATACATACATACATACATAAATCACGCCTATATCCCCGAAGGGGTAGGCAGAGGTGAGCTAGCACCCACGTTTCGCCAATTATGTTAGGTCCCATGTAATAGGTGGCGAGCCTATTGCCATATATCGGGCACAAAAGTGTCGCAGTACATTGCTAGGTGGTATAAGAGGAACGCTGCTGCCCATTCCTCATCACTGATTTATCCTTAGTCGCCTCGTACGACACCCACGGGAGAGATTTGGGATGGTGACAATTGTATTCTACTCTGCCGTCACCACACGGCAATGTCAAAACTATGAAAAATGTCGTTGATTTAATGAAACACTTTATCAGATTATAACTCCGAAAACGTAGAAATCTATCAAATTATATTAAATGCCAAACGATTTTTGGTAGTAAATAAAATCCAAGGTAGTATTGGATTGTAGGGATAAAAATATATGAATGTGTAGTGTCATTGCTGCAAGTCCAACAAATTAGACTTATAATCAATCCTGAGGTTATCATTTACCTATGAACAAATTCGAATCGTCACAATAAAAATACGAATAGTTAACGTTTCATTAGGTCTGGATTGAATAACCTTTCTAGAAGAGCGAAATAACTAAAGATTTTCTCACAAAATTCACTTGGAAGCCTTCACCCTCGTTTTGAAGATTTAGAAAGATTAAATCCGTTGTTATTAATACACTTGAACTCTATTGAAGAATCCGCTCCGAGTCAGTTCTGTAGTCAAGTGTACTCTCGCCGAGAACGTTATCAATCAATTGAAACGATGCATTTCTATTTGATGAGATGATCGATCAATCTGAGCAAGATATTGAATAGTAGCCGATATTGAGAACCCTATAACTGATTATCAACATGTATCTTCTTCAGTGGCAGTTAGAGCACCCGAAATCGGTATTCATTTATGAGAACGTGACGTGATTGGATGAAGCGTAAGTAGTAAAATTTATTAGGATCATTGCATTTATAATTTTTATATAATTTCGTAAGGCGTTCAAATCGCCAAAGTAATTAATAACTTTTAAAGGCGCTTATTTTTCAATATGAAAAGCAAGGTAACTTTCTTAGTGAATTATTTTAACAATTAACCTAGTACATCTTCGTTGTTATGTTGGGTACGTTAGTTCTAAAGGCACATTCGTTGATAATAGTGTATAAGTCAATTCAATCTAATAAACGGCTCTAGGCTATTGTTGGTGAAATACCTTTTAAGAAGGTGACTCGAACCGAATAGGTATGCCAGTCTTTTAACCATGGTAAGCGCTGAAGCAAACAATGGAATAGAATTCAATGAAAAATAATAAATTTAAAAAGCACATCGAAATCACGCATTAAAACGAATAACTCGTAAAATTCTTGAAAATCAAACATTATTTTAGGAAATTCATCCATGAACAAATTCAAGCGCATTCCTTTGAATAAACGTTGAAAGTTCGCTCTGAGCGGCCATTTCTATACATAGTCAGCAATGTTTTTTATATCCATCCTCTTTTTATTTTCATAACTGCGATTGAATACTGAATGCGTTGGATATTGAGCCTTTTGAAATACAGCAGATATTCCATTTGAATGCGGCGAGGAAAAGTATTGAATGACTAATATAGTGGATTTTAATTCATCCCTTTTACGATGCCACAAATATAAATCAAAGTCTATTAAAGAAATTATTAAAATATGCCATATCTAACACGCAAATTGTAGTTATACATTACCTATCGTCTGCCCTTTGAGATATACAGATAGTCAGATATATACATAAATGAATAATATAAAATTTGTATTAAAAGAAAGTATTCCTACCATGCTGGTCTTGAAGCCAAAAATAACGAAGACTGTGAAGAATGAGAATGTCTGTGTAGACCAAACTACTGGTATTAAGATGGCATTTGTATAGCTATCCATTATTTCTTACTTTCACTGGTCACAATTATAATAAGTATTATTCAATTGATCGATCCCACTTCCTGACTCAATCATTTGTTTGGCTTCACACAATTCAAATTCATTCGTCGTGATTAAACTTAAGGTTTCCCAGATAAATTAATGCCCATTACTCCCACTCGGTTCAATTAAAGCGCCGACTCCATCTCTGCTCTTCCAATATAATCCAGGATTCATACGCGTTATCTCTGGAGAGCAGACGACAATCCCCAACTTTGGCCCTATAAATATTACACTTAATAGAAATAAACAAATTCCACCAAAATCTCTGGGAAGTACCGGTTACTGGGGGGATTACCTCCCCTTCCGATTAATGGCCGCCTCCGCGAGCGTGGATAACAGGAAATTGGCAGATTATGAATATTTACAAATCGGAAACGTTTCCCGTGTTTATGACAACAACTCGATTATGATAGCATCAACAGCAATTAAACAGCAATTTAGTTTAGCAGAGAAAACACAGGGGTCCGTTTGATTGGAAATTGAATGGACCATAATTCTTATTTGTAGTCAAAAATCATATTAACAAAATACTAGAGACGACACATTAACAGAACTACAGACAATTTTACAATCCCCAAATCCTAGGCAGAACAACAGCGATTTCTACAATCCCCAAGTCCTAGAATCAATAAAATCCAAGCAGACATTTTCTAAGCATATGTCTCCTCGTGCCATATCACGTTTAATACAAGGTGCAGAATATTACTTATGGCGTATTTATCACGTCGTAAATACCACATTAGGCGAATACAGCCAATAAACCGTTCACAAGGATGAGACACGCAGTTTATACTTTATGGGTGAGCCTCATGTCTCTTTGACTTATTCAAGAATATTAAATAGAATCCTATTACTTATTGACAGAAAGTTTATTTATTCTAGGTACGTATATTATAAGCAGTTACTGTTTTTCTAAAATTTCATAACTAATTTGGGTATCAAAGAACCACTTATTACCTTTAAATGTGCCAAAATGTTATAGAATACACGTATCCTCTACAGCACTGCGGCGATCATGAGCTTTTCCATTACACAAAATCATGATACGGAATGATTTATCCAGCCATTTTCTCGCCGTTTCATAGGTTCTTCGGAAATAATGATGCTATTTTGTGGATTTACTTGAGCGTTAATTTTCAAGAATTAGATACTTGAGACCAATTTTTGTTGGGTTTAGGCAATATAAAATTAATCAAAGTTTAATGGCGAAAATTATCGCACACAAATTATCGAAGAAATAATTGAAAATATTTCATTTAAGATGACTGAAATTTCTAGGTTCGACTAAAACGATTCAGGCTAGTCCACATACAGTCTGAAAGCAATATATAAGGTGAGTGGCGCGAGACCAAATGTGCCATAGCTCCGCCCACTCTTGTCATTAATATTTCATGATGCCGCCACTACTTTTTACGGAGTCCACCGACAAAAGGGCACCACTGCTTCATCCCTTCAGTTGTTAAAGAGTAGGGCTGCTTACTCGTTATTTTCCAAGCCTCCCCTTAAATCACGTTTAAACATAGCTTTATCCTGCTGCTAGTGAAAATGCTCAATCTTATTACCTCTATGAAAGCAATTTCAGATCATTATGTTTGATGGCATGTTGTTATTTTTTCTTCAGTCATATTTTCTCTTTCATAAACCTGGTTAAAGATAGTAGCTAATAATGGAAATCTGGAGAAACATTTATGTGAAATCAAAGTATTTTAATCATTCTGTTGCCCTATTCTATTTCATTTGAGGTCGGTGCCAGTACCCATGTGTTTTTCTTCCATTCACTCCTGTTAGCTGTCATCTCCTCATTAATTTCATTCACATTCATTTAATTTCACAAGCAATCTATTCTTCTCTTCTGCGGTCTTCTTCTTCCACTCCATTCTTCAACATTAATGTTCATCATCATATTTTGAGGCACACGCATTTCGTTTCTTCTCATAACATGCCTATACCAAGTCAAATGATTATGTTAAGTCGATGGTTTCAGAATTCTTCCTGTTTCCTCTACGAGACGTATTGGACATTATCAATAAAATCCCAAGAACAAGAAACCAAAGTTCAATTGAATGACTGATGATATTGTGTCACAGCTCTCCCTATTAAGCGATGGTCCTCTGACCCGATACGAGGATTAACCGAACCGCAGCCGTCAGCCCTGGGCTAGGCACTTCACTATATTGCTGTTTACGAGCGTAACACGCGTCCTAACTCCTAATACGCCGCTTTTTGCTCTTCAGGAAGGGTGTTATTTTATTTATTTTGTTCGCGAGATAAATGCGTATGTTTTGTACAGATTTATGAACCGCCGGAGCCGCTGGGATGTTAGTTTTACAGCCGCATCAGAGCTCATGAATCGGCCGAGATATGGTTTGGAACGTTTCGCACATTGCTTGCGTAATATTAACTTAGTCTACCTTTTTTTTTTAAAGTTAAATAGGCAGAGCGGTTGACTACAATCATGCCATAAAGATGTCCAGATTATACTGACCAAGAGTTCCACTTCTTAGCTGTTCGCATTATGAAAGAAGAAGCAAATCGCATCAATCATAATAAATTTATTCAACCTAGATGGAGAAAAGGAAGACTACGGTGAATGTGACCAATAATACGGATTTAAGAGTTTTTTTAAAGTTATTTTTCCAATTGATATGAACTGCGTGGGTAAGTCATGCGCTATGTGCACTAAGCCACAATGCTTTATTGCTGTAACTCCCTTGCACGTCTTTGTTAGAAAAACTCTTAAGCTTATACCTATGTTGCAAGTTCTAGTTCAACCGTTTCTCACGGCAACATCTTCGAAGTGAAACGGTGGATTGCATAATGGATTCCTCTCGTCTATTCAGTCTCCAGTATATTAATAGCGAATACCATTTATGACACAGTTTGGTATTAGTTCAATTCTCTTTGCAATTTACAGTTCACTCACTTTACAGTACTGAAAAAACGGACAGATTTCGCTTAAAATTGATCGATCGATAATTTATTAAGGACAATAAAATTTCAAATGGCCTGATAACAGATTAGATCTAGTTTTAAATTTATGGAGGTTGTCACTATTGTACACTATTAGTTATGTTACATAAAGCTCTTTTAGCCCTCTATTGGTTATATTTTTAGACCGATAGGGTTTTCACATTTCCCTGAACAATTCAAGCTAATAATAATATTTAGTTTAAAGTTGAACCTTTTCTCTTCATCCTTTTCAATAATAATTACTTATTATAATACAAATCAGTGACCGTTTTCGAAGAATGTATATTCTGTTGGATCCACCTGGCACATAGCGGAGGATTCCGTATTATTGCTCGAATAGTATGAAACATCTTTTTTAAATTATTTGAACTGGTCTATTTAATTAAAGAGAACTTAGAACAACGATGCCTCAAGAGATAGGCGTAAGCATTAATGCCATGGCTCCATAAAACCCCCAAGTGACCCTTTGTATTTTTACCAGAATTCCGTATGATTGATTGCCAGGGTAAAACGAAAACCCGTCACTTGGTAGCCCTGCCTTCTCGCCTGGCCTCGTCACGTACCCAGGCCGTCACCGTGACAGGTAATTTGTTCGGACACAAGGGACTGTTTCTTGCAGCACTTACGTTTATGACACGCGTGGATGAGGTGTATTTGTGGTAATAATTCTGTCCCGTAGCGAGGGTGTTTTTGTTATATTCACGCGAGTGACACATCTAAAAACATGATTTAAACTAATATGGTGATTTCGGGGAATAAGATAGAATGGTTGCCGTAGCTTCAGAGCCACAGGCGAATTAACACACATTAATAAAGCAAACCAGCTTCAATGTTTTTTTTGTACGTACACAGCAGATAGGCAGGGGTGTATTAACACGTGGCTAGTTAGTTCTCATGTGATAGGGGGCGTGCTTATTTTGAACTATCAGGCATGTAATTCGCTCAACTGTATTACTAGAGGTATTTTTATGCTTATAACAGTAAAGCTGCTCGTCTTTCCTTATTACTGTAAGATACAATAATACGCCGTGTGGTGACGGCAGAGTAGAATACAATTGTCACCACCCCAAATCTCTCCCGTGGGTGTCGTACAAGGCGACTAAGGATAAATCAGTGATGGGGAATGGGCAGCAGCGTTCCTCTTATACCATCTAGCAATGTACCTTCGACGACTTCTGGGACTTCTGTGCCCGATATATGGCAATAGGCTCGCCACCTATTACATGGGACCTAACATAATTGGCGAAACGCGGGTGCTAGTTCACCTCTGCCTACCCCTTCGGGGATATAGGCGTGATTTATGTATGTATGTATGTACAATAATAAAGTCAAACCATAACACAAAACTTTTAAAAATCAACATACTTTCCTTGTTTCCATACTGCGCAAAGTAACTTCTAAGCGACTATTGACACAGCGATATGCCATGTCAATTGTGAAATAAACAATGCCGCAAAGAAATCTTCGGTGTATAGTTTATTTTGAAAATTGTTATTTTATTTCAATCAAAAAGTTGGGCCAAGAACTGTTCCCTGGGGCACTCCCGCTTGAGTGAACACTTCCTACTTTCCTAGAGGCTCCAGTTTCTTAATAACGTAAGTTGTATCGTCTGCGATATCGTACCCGTGTAATTGCTTTTTTGCGTGTGTTCAGGAGATAACTTAGTTCACGAAGTAGCAAAATCGATTCAACTAGTTCATCTTCTAGCCTTTGAAGTTGTTCTTGAGAACATTTTAGATCAAACATTGAAACGAAAGCAACATTTACAAATCCGTTAGTATTAATTTGATTAGCGGTCCGTGTTTTCATCTCTGGCACCTCTGCTGTGTCTGATTTTGATATTTTATAAGATAGGCGATCATTATGGGCGATTCACCTCCGCCTACCCCTTCGGATTTATATACCTATGTATATATGTAACGATCAAGTCGCGATTTAAAAAGCTTCAGTTGTTAACGTACTAGAAATGACATTCTTTACTCTGACGGCTTGAATAATAAACATGGTTTAAGTATAGCCTACTACTAAATTACTATAATTGGTTTGTGAACAAAGACAACTTGTGATAATTCATCTGACTTTCTTTAACAATACATACAATTTCTCAAAGTCACAATAATTTCCAAATACACATAATTACACGCGGGCGTAAATTGATACAGAATGGCGACGGTACACAATTTTCGCGAAACTCTCGCCCCGGAAGTTCTCTCGCACCTAATGGCGGCTGTCATGGAGGACTGTCATGGCCGACGGGCTACATCCGGTGGACTTGCAACTATTTGATAGATCGCCGGATAAGCACTCTTTAGGAGACTTGTGAATTGCGTAACAGTTACTGATTCGAATATTCGATTTGGGGAATTGATAATAAAAAACTGAGTTGAGTATAATTCACTTAGTTGAGGAGCTTTAATCATATATCAATCACGCATTTGCTTTAAAAGCTATTATATTAGCTATCTTCAAATTCTAAAAACTTATCATGCGGACAATTATAAACAAGATCAAATTTGATTTTGAGATAGCCTTAAAAAAAATTAATAACCCATTTAAACCCGAAAATCTGTATATTTTCCATGTTGTCTTGGAAGCGAAAAAATAACGTAGGTAATATGTGCTAGCCTCCACTAAAAAGTCGTAAAAGTTCAACTACGGGAGATTGCCCCGTTTATCCGAATGGTGGAGTCGACACCAGATATCTAATAAACTGAGAATAGGGCAGGAGGACGACGATGATCTTTTTCTTCAAACTTTCTTTTCAACGGTAAGATACATAGGATTAGCGTGGTAAGGCGTTAAATCTTTAGATATCACTTACAGATTCACAAGTGTTTGAATATAATGAATAAGCGAATTTTGATTTTGAGAACTGGAATCAATCAAAATGGATATCTAAAGGAGTCTCTGTAAAATCTCTCGAAAATAACGAAGGCCATCCATTTTAGTTCTTAGCAGCGGTAGACTTCGACAGTGTCCTATTTCAGGGATCATTACCCGCATCGGGCCGATGTCCGACGCGAAGGCAGTCTAACAATGTAATAAGCCGATTACGATTTGTCTTGCTCTAGAAGAATTTGTGTAGGCTTATCATTTTCTTTTTAGAAAATCTGATAGAGGGCTAAAAAGGCCTCCCAGGACAGATTTTATTTAAAATAATTTTACTTGGATTTTGCTTTTAATACGGCTTTTGCGAAATTACGCCTTCCAGTAAAAGATGAGATTAATAAAATCGTAAAAATTAAGAAGTTTAACATTACAAAGAAAATAAAGACAGAAAATTTTTGACAACATATTAATCTGATAAGGGAATGCACCACCTGGTGGTATAAAAATTAACCAATACGTTAGATATTCTGAATACTCCAATTATAAACTATAAAGCATACTATTACAGGATCTCGATGACACAGAGGTTTAGCGCGCTCGACCTGGGATTGCGTCAACTAATGTTCGTTAAGCCAGCAGTACATAGCAGGACATTAAGAGGCTGGTGGTGATGATACTACTAGTTTGTAGATTTTGTACGATTGTATTTGTAAATCGGACATGATCATAAATAAATAAATATTTCTTATCCCTCTACCCTAGACTCTTCTTCTACCTGCCCTGTTCCCAGTCTATCTGGTGTCGGCGCAGTATGTTATCTCTTCCATTCATATCGGTCAGACGTCAATACGTCACCAAGCTATCAACTCCCTTTTGATTAATTCATCCATCACACCGGAAAGTCCCTCGTGATGAATTAATGTATAGAAAAGAGACTTTTACTCTAGCTAGACTGTGTAACTAATATTATCTGTTTGATCGACAGACTTTTCCTGTGTTCTTATCACCTGATCGAAGAATAAGCAAAAACAACTTTCTCTATAACATCATTACTCACTTCGAAAAACGTACAACTATTTATTTTCTTGCAGACACCAACACACATATTTGATGTTACATCTATCATCAATTTCCTCTAGAAGAGGAACAATTTATCAGTAATCGCGTCGTTACGTGTCATTTATTTGGGATAATGGACGTTATTACGAGGTCCGCAGTACGTAATCTTGCTCTTCACTCTTCTTTGTACTTCAAACCTATTAAATAATTATTCAATCAAGTCCGCGCTTAGAACACGACTACTGGTACACACATACATGCATAAATCACGCCTATATATCCCAAAAGGGTTAGGGATCATCCACATTCCGCTAATTATGTGAGGTCCCCATGTGATAAATAGCGAGCCTATTGCCATCTATCGGGCACGTAAATCGCTGTATCAGACAAATGCTGCTGCCCTTTAATCGTGATGTCTTAATCCTCAGTCGATTTCCGTAATTCAACTGGTTACAGCTCGACTCGCCCCTGTGTTCAACTCGCCCCGTTTTTTTATTAAGGTATTAATTTTCCTTATTTATTTTTCCTTATTTCCCAGCATTGCTGGTAACTTACGGGCAGCTGATTAGGTATGACTACCGCACTAGAAAGCACCAAAGGCACTTTGATTACTTTGGCTATGGTTCCGTTCTTGATATTTTCTTGTTTTACATCTGAGTATTTTTGTAGTTTATCTGAAATGGTTAAACTAAGCCGTGTGGTGACGGCAGAGTAGAATACAATTGTGACCACCCCAAATCTCTCCCTTTGGTGTCGTACAAGGCGACTAAGGGTAAATCAGTGATGAGGGATGGGCAGCAGCGTTCCTCTTATACCACCTAGCAATGTACTGCGACTTTTGTGCCCGATAAATGGCAATAGGCTCGTCACCTATTACATGGGACCTAACTAATTGGCAAAACGTGGGTGCTAGTTCACCTCTGCCTACCCCTTCGGGGATATAGGCGTGATTTATGTATATATTAAACTATTATTATTGTATAAGCACCCACCATAAACAACCAAGGTGTGCAATCGAAGACAGCACTAAAATTAGATTACTCAAGCAATTGTCCAGTCACTAACTAGACACACATATCATACGAGCGGAGACAAATGAAGCCGTCTCCACACGCGATCCATTCCCGTCACGCAGTTTGTCCGGCGTCCGGCGAACCGTCCGGGGCCATCCGTCACCCGCACATATGTTCCGGCTGTTCTAACTACTTCTAACCGGCTAGAACTGCTTATTCCAGTTTCAGAACGAAGACTAGATGGCCAAATGAACAATTACATAAATCACGAATAGGTGGCGAGACTATTACCGTTTGACGGCCGCCTTGGTCGAATGCTCAGATTGCTGGGTATTGGCCAAGGAGTCTCGGGTTCGAATCCTGGTAGGGGCAAACTTTGTGATGACCACAAATGTTTGTTTCCGAGTCATGGTTGTGTATATGTTTACGTAGTATATTTTCAACATTTATATACATAATTATATTAAAAATATGTCCGTCATCTAGTATCCATAACACAAGTGCTTAGGCTACTTACTTTGGGCTAGATGATAGGAGTGACTGTAAAAATATTTATTTATTTTATTGGGCGCGGTACATTGCTGGTGGCATAAGCTGGGTAGCAACCCATTCCTCATCACTTTTTTAACCCTTAGACTTGAGTTTACCAACACTAAACCAGCGATTAAATGTTAACCGTCAGTTTTTGACAGTTCTTCAATATATTAAAATGTCAAAAACCAACTGTTAAATAACATCGCCTGTTTAAGACGACACCCGAGGGAGAGATGGGGGTGGTTGCAATTGTATTCTGCTCTGCCATCACACAACACGGCACGTCATACTATCTTATAAATCAACAAATGTGATCTTCATCCAGGTACTAATTATCGCAGGCTACGGGGACCGGCTGATTCACTGAGAGGGGGGAAAGGGTGGGGGTACTTTTTACGGCATTCCCTTGGCCTGGTGCTCGTTAATACTAGCCGATTGTTACGTTGCCGGTCCACAGAGGATTATATCCTCGGGAACTAAGGGATTGGCTTTAATTAAGGCTCAACCGACGATAGTTGAGCATCCGGAAAATGCTTCAACACATTTATGTAGGTACTGTTGACGGACGGCCGGTTCGGTCGAATGGTCAAATCGCTAAGAGGTCCCGGGTTCGAATCCTGGTAGGGACAAATTTTGTATAATGAACACAGATATTTCATTTTGTTCCAGAGTCATGGTTGTTTAAAATTTGTCCGTCGTCTGGTATCCATAACACAAGTGCTTATGCTACTTATTTTGGGCCAGATGATAGGATTGAGCGTAAGAAATTTAATTATTTAATAAAAAACTCGAGATAAACATTTTTGGTCACCCATCTAATGCCTTGGCGAACATTTGTTTTTTTTACCACACCTATCATCTAGCCCAAAGTAAGTAGCCTAAGCACTTGTGTTATGGATACTAGATGGCGGACATATTTTTAATATAATTATGTATATAAATGTTGAAAATATACTACATAAACATATACACAACCATGACTCGGAAACAAACATTTGTGGTCATCACAAAGTTTGCCCCTACCAGGATTCGAACCCGGGACCTCTTGGCCAATACCCAGCAATCTGAGTATTCGACCAAGGCGGCCGTCAAAAAACATTGCTTAGTTTCCACAATTGCTGCGCTATCAAGCTCCTCTATGGACGAAAAGATCAAGGCGCTTGTGTCGGTTAAGGAGTGACAAACAATTCTATGCTTACTAATATTATAAATACTACTGATGAGTTTGTTTGGTTGAACGCGCTAATGCCAGGAACTACTGACTCAAATTGAAAAATTATTTTTGTGTTGGATAGTCCATTCATCGTCGAAGGCTACGTAGAATATACGTAGAAACCGCGGGAGAACACTAGTGAAGTAATAAGAAGGTACAATAACACATCGTTGAAGTCGCTAATACCCTTTGCTCTAGCTGCCGCGCATAATGAGGGAACCGTCGAAATAACTTGACACACATCCTGTTAGGGAGCTCATCAAGTTCTTGTATTATGGAAATGAGACGCGAACGGAGCGTATGGCAACTAGACTACTGTGAGCCAAGCCAAACACATATTCTGAGCACAAATGCTTCAACTTCATCATAACGACCCAATACATTTTATTTAAGCGTTACTTTTGCTAGTAAAATCAATGAATCACGTCTTTATCCTCGAAGGGGTAGATATCGTGCATTCATTCGGTATCCATCTATCTATATCTATCAAAACTGAACCATGACACATTGATATAAACTTATAATATAAAGTCCCCTGAACTAAAGATACATTAGCTTTTTATCTTTTATATCACTCATTCGTTACAGAACTCTACAATAGAGATCTAACAACAGTGACAAGTCCATGTATAGTTTTAGAACTTCAGCTGTATGTGTCATTAGGAAACAATGAAGTTACTGTAGCAACCGTTCTCAACTGTAGTCCGCTTTTCGATAAACCACCTCTAGAGAGTAGTCAGAAACTGATCAACTCGTAGAAGATTTCCATTTTGTTGCACTCCCAAACGGAATATTTAATGTCCACTACTTTTCATTTGGATTTATTGCTGACTCGGAGCACTTTAAAGGCGTGAAGAGATTTTGCTACTATATTCGAAATATTGTGAGTTGCTCTTGAGTTTTTTAAAGTAAAAATCTTTGAGACAGAAACGTATAACGGTAAAAAAAAGTATTCAATGCTAGAATGAATCACAGTGGGAATTCAAGATTTCCAACCAATATCTCGTACCTATCTAAAACAATTAATTGATAACCAGTTTCGCCGTGTGGTGACGGCAGAGTAGAATACAATTGTCACCACCCCAAATCTCTCCCGTGGGTGTAGTACAAGGCGACTAAGGATAAATCAGTGATGAGGGATGGGCAGCAGCGGTCCTCTTATACCACCTAGCAATGTACTGCGACACATTTGTGCCCGATATATGGCAATAGGCTCGCCACCTATTACATGGGACCTAACATAATTGGCGAAATGTGGGTGCTAGTTCACCTCTGCCTACCCCTTCGGGGATATAGGCGTGATTTATGTATGTATATATGTATGCAGTTTCACTTTAATTAATTGGAACCGAATATAAATATTTAAATTTTAACTTTACCTTTCAATAAATATTAGATTGTAGCCCGTGTTTGTGAAACGACACAAGGTGTAACGTAATAAAAAATTTACCTGTAACAAACAAAAAAATATTAGATGTTAGTGATAAATATATTTTTTTTTATAATAAGTTTTTTTATAATAAGGACAGCCAAGACATTTTTACATATTAAAAGAATTTGAGTTAAAATAAATTAATTTAAAATAATAATTAAATTTAATTAAATAAATGAGACAGACACATGACATGACAGTCCCTGATGAACTGCAGTCCTAACAACATTTAAATACCGAAATTCTCTGGTTAAATAATATTTTATTAGCAAATTTGTTAATACTAATTAGCTTCGATTGTGTTTAATTGACAAAAAAATTAGACAAAAGAAAAAGATATTGCACCATCATTGACAAAGGACAGAACAGATAAAGACGGCACAGAATTCGAGACATCTTAATAATTATCTCGGTTGTACTTCCCATTGTAATCGCACGCTAACGATCAAACCCTGCCGGTTTGATCGTACTATAAAGCTCCCTAGACAGGAATCACACTGGATCGAGTTCATAAATCATCCCCCAGTTCGTCCTAATGAAAATTTCTTCGGCGCTCATTAAGAAATACTTGATTATTCAGACATCCCAATTCATTTTCCTTCGCTTGCCCGTCGCTAGTCCCGAGTGCATTACCCAATAGCGGTTAGTTTCATGTTCTGCTTAACTGTGAAACTGTCCGTTAATACCTGTCTGTGGGTTCTTTTTCCTTCCCGTCTCGGGGGGATTCGGAAAAGGTTCGTTCCGGACGATATTTATAGGGTTTGTTTCTCACGGCACAACTAGATTATCTTTTGAGATTCCGAGCAGGTTTCTGGGGAGGATTAATAAATTCCTCATATCGGACCGACTTCAATCATCCTATAGAATTACTTAAGCCAGTTGGGTTACAGCGAAATAAATTGGAAAATCGTTTACGAAATTTGTCGGGTAGACAAGTTTTAATAATAGCTAGGTATGTAGAATTTACGAAACGATAAACATTTACAATTTAATTATTATTGTCTATAACAAATTCCGCGGCTATGGGTATAAAATTATTGTCCCGTATTTTAATGGTATCAAAATCTTGGATAGCCAGTTTGAGAAATGCGGAGCCTAGTGCCATTTTTGTTATTGTGTAGTAAATATGAAATAACGTTACCAAAAGTGATGGGCGAAATGTTGATTGCAACGATAAAACGCTGGTTATTCTTCAATTTCAGACTTTATAGTGCCCCATTGGTTTTTCTAAGTACAGCGTACACTGCTACACAGACGAGTTGGCAGGCAAAGAAAAGGCTTTTAAATTAAATCAACGTAAATCTACTTAAGCAAAGTGTAAAAACGCATGTACTCTGTACTTCTTTCTAAATTGAAGCAAACAGGCACCTGCCACCTACGCGCCTTCTATTTCTGTGTGTGTCATTCACTCATTTTACGATCGTCAAGTTGATTACATCAACTAAATATCTATTATTTGAAGACGTAAATGTAATTTGTAAGATTTTACACAAGCGCGCTTTAAAGATTTCTCTGGAAGGTTCTGGCATTGTTGGCTCATTGTTTACATTTATTTAACAACAATTTTGGCATAATATTGTAAGTAATCTTACAGCTTGATTTTATGCCGGAAAATAATAAAAGAACGATAGTATTAATTGACATAGATAGAGTGAATGAAAGAATTGGGAATGAATAGTGTGCCCTCATGACTGTGAACTGCCTGAATGATTGTATAATCTTTACCATGTTTTATCATTCCAAATAGTGTTTTCAATTGCCGCTATTGTACTTATTACTCAATGCACAAAGTGTGTATCGAAATCATGTTCAACAGATTTTACGACCATAGTTTTGCATGGAGCATCAATAATTAATGAAACGTATCCGCCATCCCAGGTGAAGCGTCGAGGGCAGCACGTGCTATACCTCCAGCCTCGCCAATTTGCCCGCTCGACCGTGCGGGGTCCGTTAAATTTCATTCCCCATTTCCATCGGTGGAAATGTTTAAAGTTTCCACCGTTCGTCCGTACGCTGATACACTGCCCTCTGAATTTTAATGGAACTGTGCCATTTTATTCGTTAATTAACAACTTGCGAGTTATGATACGGATGGGAGATGAAAGAGGAACTCTGACGGAACACCAATTACGAGTTGTGATGGATTTCAAATCATTGGTCAAATATAGCCGGGTGCATTGAGTATTGGCGCTGATTGAGCGAGATAATCAACTAGAAATTGTATTTTCTAGGCAGGGGAAGCAAGCAAGGTGGATATAGTGAGAAAAGCGGATATTTCCCACAAAACAAAAAATCGCCGTTAGCCGCCAACAGACATTAGCCGTGTGGTGGCGGCAGAACATAATACAATTGACACCACCCCCATCTACGCTACATAATGGACAGCAGCGTTTATATTAAAAACCTAGCAATATGCTGTGTGAGTGTAAGAGATATTGATGTATTTACACTACGATTTAGGTGGTCGATATATGGCAATAGGCTCGCCACCTATTTCATGGGACTGGAAATACGTGGTGAAACTTTGGTGTACTATATTGGCATCATAAGCATAGAAACCAAAATAAGACCGAATATATTCCCAAATTAAAATGGCACCCTTCACATCAAAATTCTCAAGTAGGTACACTAGACCAAACTTTATATGAGATCTTGAAACTTAAACGAGACTTGAACGACATTATTAGGGCTACTTATTTAATTTGACGACCCTCTTGGCTCTGAAGTTGGATTTACGAGATCTCGACGACTGATATTGTTGGCTCGAAAGATTCGGTGGCACATTTTGAACATTAGTCTCAAAACCCTAAACAGAACGCTAAACATAATAAATGACCCAAATTATCACTTTATATGCTATAAGGTGGCAAATAATGTCTCTAAATAAGTAAATATTGTTTAAACCAAATGACAAATGACGTCTGATCTGACCTGAGGCGCTACTCTAGAAGTTTATTTCGTTCGATCGAGTCGTTGCGTCTTTGTCGCTCTTATTTTAACACGCAGTGGCGTGAGAAAGACGGATAGATGTTCGTTCGTTCGTTCGGAGTTCCAGAGTAGGCCCCCTGTTCGGGCCACGAGTCGAACATTGGACTCAACCCGAGAAGCAGAGTCAGCAGCGAGGCGACCTACACACACCAGACGTCGACCAAGCGCACCGTCGGCAGTTTACACCCACGAGAGACATACAAATATAAAGCTATCAATGTGTATAGACCATGCAAACCATATAAAACTGTAATTATTTATACAATAAATTAGATTCCAATCGGCCGTGTTGGGTCTCACTCCTTCCTTCCCGCTGCCTGCCAGGGCTACTCCCTGGGGTAGTTCCTCTCCACCAACAATTCTGTACCTGTTGGAAGCGGCGCCTTACAACCGCTCGCTCCCCGCTCGTACAGACCGATATGAATGGAAGAAGAAACATACTGTGACAATCCCATATAAATTGGAAACAGGACTTACAGGACAGAAAGAATAAGACTGACATATAAAAGTAAGGCATGAAAAAATGATTGCTCAAATCAACTTGTTCCAAATTTATAAGCCATAAATATTCCGATATGTCCGTGACAATGGACAAGACAACGGGACAATATCACCAACTTGTATTTTAAAACTTTCGTCCCTATAATGACCAAGCTAATGGCCCCTAATATCCGATAAGCAATGGCATTACTTTTTAACGAGTTCGGCTGGCGGGCCGTCAGTAGTTTGTAAGAATTGTTTCAAAAGTTCCATCGAGTGTAACGCTAAGCTCAAATTGAGGAGACACGGGGGGAAGAGTCATTGTGTTTGGTACTAATTCAACTAACTTTCGCGCTATAATTTTGTAAGAACAAGGGGAAGGTTCGTGCAGTTTACCCCGGAAATCTTGGAATATCTGACTGGCGAAGTTTGGTAAAGTCTACTTTGCCCCAGAAATAACACCAAGAACCGAGCGAGCAAGAAGTTCTCAGCAGGATCGTGTCGGAGTAAAATCGTACAGGTGGAATTCCAAACTGATATTATTGGATGCAATTGGGGCTAGATTAGTTCTAGTCTATTCTGTGAGACGAAATTATGTAGTGTTCGCAGTGTAAATACTGAGTCTAGTGTAGCTGAAATATTCCGCTTTTTCTATTTTCCAGTCCAGTCAAGTCACCAGTATTAACTGTTGTATGTACCCTTCGTTGGTATATATGTGATCTTCATTTTGTCAGTATTTTTTGTGTACAGGATATGTGTACCCAACCAAAGTTCAACCTTGAAAAGTATGGATTGGAATGCTGTCTTTCCATTCAATTTCATCGTTCATCGTTCTCTCAACATGACCCTCTAGATCGCATTTCAGTAAATTTATTCGTCGATAACACCTTTCCGGTGTGATAGATGACCAGGAAAAGAAGAGAGACCGATGAACAGAGAGAGTGATTGTGATGACAACGTTCCAATCGATACTAAGGTTGAATGTTTTTAAATGATTATAGACAAATAATATATCGCGAAAAATTTCAATTTTATATGTCTACACATTTCTGCTTCACTCTTGTTCTGGAACAAGTACAATTTCCAGTTAAATCAAAAGCTAATGTTGGTTAAACTTAGATTTGAGCAGAATTTTAATGTTCCACAAATAGTGTTTTATAGGCATTCAAAATGGAGTGGTTCTATTGGTTCTCCTCAAACACAGCCTCGCGCATTTTTGGTGGAAAAGCCCTTAGCCTTGATGCTGATTAAATGAATTCGTAATTTCAGGCCAGGCTTTAATTAGCGTTATGTTTTACACCCCTAACGCAGTTTCGTTCACACCCAGGGTCCGATCCGTCGCCTTCGCTGACCTCCTATTCCTAATTCATTATTCTGCTCAGGAACCCGCATACATCTTACGGGGTTTGCATTATTACAGCTGAATTACGCTAATTGGGGAATTTTTAAGGGTCAAATATTATGTGCACACAGTTAAAACGGGGTCGGGTGTTGATTGTGGCGGTTTATTAGGTTCAAATTCATTGTCATCCTTCGTATTTTAAATTGTCCTGTTTGTTGCGTAATCACGTTTACTAATTGCTAGCACAGATCCAGTGTGTTTTCTTTTACCAATACTTCAAGTTTTTAAATCAGACAATAATACTATCTACTTCTTTGATACAAAGAAGTAATAAGGTCATTTGAGACATCAAAAAAATATATATCTTGTAATATTTTCTTTGTAAATACCTTCTTTGATAAGAGGGCACAGGCCTTCCTAACTAAAACAACGTGTATCTTCTAAAGCCTGATCGAGAATACTGTCTAAGCCAGAATCTGACGATCGATCTTTACGAGCATTGTTTAACTTCAACGTAACCGATATGCAACCCCCTAGAGCTTCATACAGCACCTTTATCTTCTTCGACTTCACCGCACTAGGACAGTAACCGAACGACTCACAAACAATCGATTGATCATTGAACGGGTTAGTCAAATCTCTTTAATTCTTTAATCTACATTCAATAGTTCAAAGATTTAGTTGGGGAACCTTTCAATAGATCAATCGGTTGTTGGATAACGTTTCGGATTGATTGCGTTATGATATTGTATCGCTCTTTTTGAACGAAGACACATGGCGACTTTATAATACCTACTTACGTTTACCTTATCATAACACAATAACAATCCTTTGCAAAAGTAAACCAAAGACTTTTGTGAAGCAAGATTTATAAAGAAAAGACTACAAAAGATATTTCAGATCTGAAAAGTATTACTAATTTGATTGAATACCTGCTTTTACTTGAATAGTCTGACGTTTTCTGAGAATATTCTTTTTCTAGCTTACTCAAGACAATAATATTCGCTGTCAAAAGCATTAAAGATGAGCCCAGTGGAGAGAATAATGAATTTTCAATCACACATCAAGAGCTTTATGTCCCGACGAGCAGATCTTTTCATGTATGAGATTTGATAGTTTCAAGAGGCGTATACAGTAAACTGAAGAGCATAGGTTTTTACGTTATTTGTAAGATATTTTGGCTCCTACCGTACTTGTAAATGTCTCCTGCCATTAAGCTCTAGTAATTGATTCGGTTTTTACAGTCGGCCGCACATGCGACACCATGCCTCCCAAAAAATGATGCCCATCAGATATGTGAAAAGGAGTGGCGAAAATACTACAATCACTAGTACAATTGAACTTTACTCAAGCGTCTGACTTTTAGTTCGAATTAAAAAAAACTGGCACAACTTATTGTCAATAAAATTAAATCAACTTTTAAAGCTGAACAACATTAATTAACAATGTCTTCAAAGTTATAAACATCTAGCTGCCATTACGTACCATTCAAATTTAGACAGACACGTGATGAAACACTTGTCCAGCCTCGTGAGACAATCGTCCGAGCTAAGACCGTTTTTGGATTCACAAGTAAATGTAAAGTTTTAATAGTCTAAATCTAAACGATATTTGTTTCATCTTCGTCGTAGAAGTATGAAGAAGATGTTACGGCAGAGCCGAATACAATTTTCATCACCCCTATCTCTCCCATGGATGTCGTATAATGTTAATAAAATATAATGAGAGATGGGCAACAGTATTTCTGGTATACATACATACATAAAGCATAAATTACGTCTATATGTATGTAAATCCGCGAAGAGGTAGGCAGAGGTGTATTAACAGCCACGTTTCGCCAAGTATTGCCATAAATGTGCCCTCAAAATGGCAACAGGTCCCCATATTACTAACATAGTTGTCGAAATGTGGGAGGCATATACATACTGTATATACCCGTGTTATTTAGCAAGCTCCGTAGCGAGTCTCTCCCAATCCATTGCCTGTAGCGCATCATTGGAAATATTATATACGATTTGTCAGATTCCGACAAAAACTTTCTTTCTGTCTAAAACTCTGCGATAAAAATTATAACCTGATGAAACCAAATTAATATGGAAATAACAGCAATAAGCGGCTGCACATGGAGAATATCTGGTACATTTTCTTTTACTGCTCACTGTTTATAACCAATTTTTTTCAAAGGTCGAGGCCCTAATTGGGTCGTTGGTTAGGGAGCAAATAATAAAAATGGTCAAAACGACTAAATCTCGCTAGGATTTTAACACATCCCGTTCTTTCGTTCGCATTGTGTTCTAGAGAATTTTAATTTTACACATTTTCGCCTGTGGGTGTAGCAATTATTTTTAACAACCTTTATTATATCAAACATTTTATCTGCATTATACATTTATGTAGTCTTTCTAAACCTACCCTAAATTTTCAGGTTAAGTCTCAGCGTGATGGTAGCTAGTAGGTCAAATACTAACATGCCGACATCTGTCTAGCGAGTGTTGTATAAGGCGAGTCATCACTTCTGAAGAGAGACGATCAATAATAATAAATCAATATTTTAACACTCACACCTATAATCTAGCCCAAAGTAAGTAGCCTAAGCACTTGTGTTATAGATACTAGATGACGGACATATTTTTAAAATCATAATAATTAGGTACGTATATAAATGTTGATAATATACTACATAAACATATACACAACCATGACCCGGGAACAAATATTTGTGGTCATCACAATATTTTCCCCTACCAGGATTCGAACCCGGAACCTCTTGGCCAATATCCAGCGATCTGAGCATTCGACCAAGGCGGCCCGTCAAAACGCTCAATAGTTGGACATAGGCTTCTTGTTTGCTGTTCACTGTACATCTACATCCACATTAAATTTTTTTTCTATTTATATGACACACTCACCCCTTTTGATCATTTTAATGTTCAATAACTATTCACTGAAATCGTATTGTGACGTGTGGTGACGTCAGAGTAGAATACAATTGTCACCATCCCAAATCTCTCCCGTGGGTGTCGTACAAGGCGACTAAGGATAAATCAGTGATGAGGAATGGGCAGCAGCGTTCCTCTTATACTACCGTCCTGACAATGTACTGCGACTTTTGTGCCCGATGAATGGCAATAGGCTCGCCACCTATTACATGGGACTTAACATAATTGGCGAAACGCGGGTGAAAATTCACCTCTGCCTACCCCTTCGGGGATATGGGCGTGATTTATGTATGTATGTATGTATCTAACATGGCCGACATAGTCCTATTTGGAAATAAATACCAACATCTATATCTACCGAGTTTAAATTGAAATGGAATTAGACAAAGACCTTCCCAGACACAATTGTATAAGGTACAATTTGACACCAGCCATAAACAGGACACGAATTTATCTCAAATCGTTTATAATAATTCCGAAGTTCCTGAAATATTTGTAAGAGATGTCAAAGTGTAAGATAAGGTTACGACTGAAATTAAATTACTTAACAACCAACATTCGATCTTGCCATTTCGTGTTTATTCTACCTATAGCAACTATGGTTTTATTAATAAGCTATCTCTCGTGGAACGCATCGTCATCTAAGCTTTCTCGATTACTACTTAATCATCAAGAACAAACCTAATTTATTTCTAGTCTATTCCTTCAGCGCTAGGTTTAAAGCAGTCCTTAATTAGAGTCTCGTGGGAGGCGTATTAATCAACGTCGGGGTCTGCCCGGGCGCGCAGCACGTCTACGGCGACAGCCTAACAAAAAATATCCTGTAAAAATCTCCGCTTTTTAAAACATTCCCAAAGGATGGTCCTTCGAGCCGGATCATTAAACTTTTGTTTGTAAAATGGTACCTGAGGTTTAAAACATTCATAATATGAGTTTTTTTTAATTAATGACCTTGTACACACTCGATTTTAATAACGAACATGGTTTAATGTTGTCAGGGCCAAAATGCGTTGTTGATTTATGAAAAATGGCCAGGCACTGTAAGTAACATGGAAAGCTATTAAAGAGATTAAGAAATTTAATGAGAATCAAGTTTTATGCATACATACATACATACATACATAAATCACGCCTATATCCCCGAAGGGGTAGGCAGAGGTGAACTAGCTCCCACGTTTCGCCAATTATGTTATTTCATTGATTAAACTTATTTAGGTAATTAATTTTTACCTGTTCAACCATCTCACTTACAATCTTGAAGTCAAACTTCGTCATTTGTACATTCCTTTAAGAAAATTATCCAGTTTTATTTTAACCGCTTTCATTTGGCAATATTCGCATACAACTATCCTTATCATATTGCGATTTTGTTGAAGTCTAAAAAGACACATAATAATATTACATATTGTAATAATAGTCTTCTTTATAGATTATAACATAGTCAAATTTCAGGTCCTGCGAGCCGGATGTACAGAAATTGCTTTCAAATTTGTTTTCGCTGGGACATTTTACGCAACTGAAATAATAAAATCAGTAGCGCATCAGGACACAATTTTTCGGAACAGTCTCTGACCTATTTTTATTTGTGAATCTGTATCTGAATTTGTTGCCAGCTTAAAATAAAGCCAAACTGGCAGGTAACCATCAAATTTCACGAGCGCCGTAGTAAATGAGTTTCAGCACAACCGCGATCCAATTAAACAAATCTAATTGATTCTGCTACTGGCACCGTGAATTTCCATCGGAGTCATTGACTATTTACTTGTATTAAATATAAATAATCTCTTCTTTCACAATTTCGCTCTCCCTGCCTCTCCTGCTACACGTGTGATTTTATTAAATTTAAAATATAAATAGCATCAGGGATAGGGATAAGTACAGGTACTTATCCCATCCTATTTGGCGTCGGCGTAGTGTGTCGTGTTTCGCCACTCTATTCTTTCACTAGTCATCTCCTCATCCACACCATCATATCATACCACACACAATCCATCCATCTTTTCAGTGGTCTTCCTTTACTTCGACAATATTATATCAACTCAAAAATAACCCGATCACATTACCGTCTATCATTATATTTGAACCATAATAAAATATAGGTACCCTCAAGTATATTTTTTCTAAAACCATTTGACGAAGATAAATAGATAATGGAATTTGTGTTCATTCTCTTGTATCTAAAGTTAGTTATTATTATACTCAGCTTTAGTCTTTGGGGTTGAGAGAGTTTATACGTTAGCATATCGTGTTTATAGCCGTTCTCCAAAATGTACTGTGAGAATATTAATTGCTAGCTCGGCTGGACAGAATTTCACGGAAGTAATAAAGTCTTCGGTGCTGCTTCGTTGTTTCTTCTGTTCCGAATAGCAAGTTATTCAATGTCAATAAAATTTAAATTTTGAATGAATTTACTTTAGAACATATGACCTTATATTGCTTCAATCTCGAAAGCGGGCCTCGAGGACTAAAGATGCTTTATTCAGATTGGTGGGCATTATATTGCACTTCATATCTTTGTACACAGTTGGCTGACCAGGAAACCCTATAAGCAAGCCTGAGATAGTATGGGTAACCCTAGGTAAGCCTATTACCTAGGGTTACCCATACTATCTCAGGATGAATAAAAAAACTCACGTCGTTCAATCGAGTCAAAGATGATACATAAAGAAGTACAATTTTCCATATTTAATTTATTCAATTTTATTTCTTTTTGAATGCTTGCGGTCCAGCATTGGAGACATTAATAGACTGATGATGATGATGAAATAAATAACTGTCCCTGTGAAGGTTAAAATAACTGAAATAACAACCACCACCCTAAGCACAGAATAGCAGCAGCATATTGACTTTGGTCACCAATCTTTAAGCCAAGAGGTTCAACAGATTTGATTTTGCAACCGCAAAAAAAACGCTCATATCAGAACACATATGCTTGGCTAGACAGTCAACAGATGGTGCTGTAAATGAAATCTTTCGAAAGCAGCAGCGACGGTAGACGACTGCCGATCAATATAACTGTTGTGCTATATATTTGCCGTCCACAAAACAGTTGCCAATCAAAATTGTTAGCTGTACCCAGCAACATAGGGTCATGTTTGCGGGGAGCCAGACAACATACAGGTACCGCTGGAAAAGCCGTGTTGTGTATTATATCGCGTCCAATAATGGAGCTCCGAGTTCCGAGTTGGTTTAGAGGTTTGCGTTATTTATATATAAATGCTGCGGCTGTGCCACGCGTTGTTCAATATTAAAGCTGTCAATCTCGGGGTCTAATTATAGAATTTCATTACAAAATTAATTAGTGTAAGCAAAAGCTTGATAAACGTTTCGGAAATGTGTTACTGATTTCAAGTGATGACGCTACAGATTTGTAAGAAATATTGGATATCTAACAGTAGACTTTTTGTTGATAAAGTTGTAGATAGGTATTGATATTCCCCAATTCGTAATTATAGGCAAATATGACCTTAAATCGAACTTTCTGAGATGCATGTCGAAAATGCACCCAAAAACGGCAATGTTTATTCTCTGGTACACTTAGTGGGTGAAAATATTTCATTTTCATTCAATAAATGACAATTCATTCAATTGAAAGTTATATTTTTTATATAATTTTGCTCTATCGGCCTGCTCTATGCCAAAGTTCAGCGTATTTGTATGATTCCTCTACATATTTAAGTCAGTCATGAAATCATCTGCTACCTCGTCATGACTTTTTAACATTATGGGAAAAGTGATTAACTTTTCCCACAATGTTACAAACTTATCATCATAATTTATCACTATTGCTGCATCTTATTATTCGTCATATGCACACATTCTGCCTGGCAGATCGTACTATACAGACTAAAATGATTATTCACCCACTTTACCGTTGAGACATTGATCAATTAATGCAAAAACCTATATTTTTTTATTGCGTCCGTTAGATAATGAAGAATTATGAGGGTGTAAGGTTTAAAGGCAATTTATTTTGCAATTTAAGGTTTTTTCCTTCCTCAACTTGCTTTATAGTACTTAGGGGTAAATTAGGAGGTGCGGCGATGAAGTTATAGGGTCCAGGGCTGAATTAATTAATTCTCTGCGAAGTAAAATGTTAGAAAGAAGAAAATAAACAAGGAGTGTTTATTTGCTTGTAACGTATAGTCAACCGCACATCTAATTGAGGCTGTATTGTATTTTTCAGCTTTAACATACCTGCATAATGAGTAAAAATTTGTTCTCAATTGAAGGAGACACATAGGTTACATACATTTAAATACCACGCCTTTCTTTCTGGCCTGTGTCGCCAAGGGGCCTTCCTAAGGGGCGGTCGGTTCCAATGATGCCTAAAGGACCATTACCAGGTATGGCATGATGAGGTTGTTTTAGTCTGCAGGAGTCCGACATACCTTCATCATCTCTTCCCACTTGCTACGATCCTTACGATCCACAGGTAGAGATCATCTCTTTCTGCTTGCTACGATCCTTACATACTTCTTTCGATTCATTCAATCTCATTAATGTCCTCGGCCATGCTCGTCGGTTCGGTTACCTCTATTGATCAATTGGTCTCAATTTTAATAAGCTTTCAATTTGATTATGGAATGGGTAACCTTACCTACATAAAATAAAACGTATTTTAAAAAATGCAGAACTCGTACCGAGTTACGTATGGACCTAAGACATAAAGTAATGTTTTAGCTACCAACGCTACAGATGGTCACGTACGTTCACAGAGCTCTAAAGGTCTTCAAAGAAGGCTTTTAACCTACTTAGAGTGGCAGTGGGACATGCCCTGGGCTCTTTTGAGACGGATATCGTCTCATTTAATCAAAATGTGCCGTGCCGTGTCGAGTGATGACGGCAGAGCAGAATACAATTGTCACCACACCGCCCACATTTCTCCCGCGGGTGTCGTACAAGACGACTAAGGGTAAAGACAGCTATGCAGAATACCATTTATTGTCACAAGCCCCTATCTATCCCGTGGGTATCGTATAAGGCTTCTTCTTCTTCTTCATTCTGCCCTTGTCCCGCTCTAGGCGGGGTCGCCACAACAAGGCTACTAAGGGTAAAGACGGCGATGCAGCGTTTCTCTTATACCACCTAGCAATATACTGCGATGTATGCGCCCGATAGATTGCATAATTATCGAAAAGCGGGTGTTAATTCACCTCTGCCTACCCCTTAGGGGCGGACGGCGTGATATAATTGTGTACGAACTGATAACGTAGTGACATAAAATACAAAATTATGTACTTAATGTCACTACGTCACCAGTTCCATCGTAGTGAGCACCTGTACCCGGTTCTAATGAGAGGCGAGTGGATTCGCTAATGAGATTTGTGCACTCGCACTATGTATTTGCTGCTTTGGCTGGGTAATCGGGTTGCCCCTCTGTAGTCGCCCGGCAGTGGACTACTGGTTTTTCATTCGGACGTGTGGCAATTGAGTTCTGAGAGCCTAGTCGCATTCAATGACGTCCTATTTAGGGAACTAGCCAAAAATTGGCTTAGTACAAATTTAAGCTGTGCTTTAATATTTCTGTCAGTTGTAAATATGGCTGATAGATGTCAATAGGCTCTTTGTCACCATCCCCAATATCCCGAAAGGTACCACAATTGTATTCGTTTTTGATTTATCGGCTTTAGTTGTTAGAATTGGAGAATGACGACTAAAATTGGAATGTATGTAGGTACTTCATTGAACATCATCACTTATTTTGTTATTAGGATTTATTGGCAACCCAAAGGGACCATTCAATGGTGAATGCTTGTGACAGGTAAAGAAAAGTATTTTGATAGAGCAAACGTAATGGTGGACGGAAGAGGTTTTGTATTGTAAGCTTACCTAAATAAAATACATGACGGTTTGTGTGGGACTGGTTAGTGAAGGAATGAATCACGTCTATATTCCCGAAGGGGTAGGCGATGAATAAAATTAACAACAACTTTTAGCCGATAAAGATCGCATGTAATAGGTGGCGAGCCTATTGTCATATATCGGGCACTTAAATCGCAGTATATTGCTAGGTGATATAAGAAGAATGCTGCTGCCCATTACTCATCGCTGTCTTTATCCTTACAACACCCACGGGAGAGCTGCTCTGCCGTCACCACACGGTACAATATATAAAAGTCACCACCCCTATTTTCTCTCACGGCTTTCTAGGATGATGAGGTCCTCAATAAATACACAAGATCTAAGTGCAGGTAAAGTGGGTAATGTAAGCGCACATTTTATACCTACCACACTATTACAGATTTCAGGATCAGATGGAGATAGTTCGTAGGCACAAAGATTTGATTACAAATGTACGCGCACATTTTATACTACTATTACAGATTGCAGGATCAGATAGGTGCCATTCTATACAGTTCGTAGGCACAAAGACAAACCCTCATTTAACTACCATCGCGGGCCGAAATAAGTGAAATCCCATTCCGTTACCAAGACGAGGAACAAAGGCAGTCGAGCGAGATAAACATCATTTGGACCGTTCAACAAATCTTAAATTGTCGAGCCTTTCAATTACATCCGTCCTAGACTTATCTGTATTAAGCATGATCGATGTCAGTACCGCTTTGGATCCAGGCCGGTCGTGACGCAACCGTCTCCCTTCCCCCCCGGCGCGGGACGTGGACAAAATCTCCTCGGGGAAAAGTAATGGTTTCCCTTTCGCCACAGACTTCGCTATAACAGGCATATTATATAGTACTATATAGTTCACTCATAGTACTAAATAGTTCAATGATCATTGAACTACTATTACTAGCGTAGGCATGATGACCAAATTTAAAAAAAAAACTACACCACGTTGTTTTTACGTATCCACTTAGTACTCAAAATGAATATATTTTTATGTAGTATATTTTCAACATTTATATACATAATTATATTAAAAATATGTCCGTCATCTAGTATCCATAACACAAGTGCTTATGCTACTTACTTTGGGCTAGATGATAGGTGTGAGTGTAAAAAAAAAAAATTATATATTTGTAAAAATGCAAATTACAAAACAGCAATGGCGTCTATGTGACTACGGCGTAAAACATGTCAGTTTCTGTAATATTGGTCGGCTTGGCCAAGTATCTGTCAGGAATGCGGAGGACGCGGGTTCCATTCCCGCACGAACTTTTTCTAACCTATTTTTTTCAAAACACCGTTTATTACAAAACGTGTGCAAAGAAATGAAGGCAAGCTATACTTATCCCGTCCCGTTATACCGTCACAGGCGCAGCTATAATAGCTGCGCCTGTGACGGTCTTAACTACCACTAAATCCTGAGACAAAACACTGTCAAGTTGTGGAGAGAGATAAACCTGCAGTAAGCCTAGCACGGTACGTGGACAACATCTCTCTCCACCACTTAAGTGTGTTTTGTCTCAGGATTTAGTTGGAGTTAGAGCGAGAGAAAAATAGTTTCTACTCCCCGGGGTGATTTTGTCCACGTCTACGGGGCTACGGGGACTGGTAGGTACTTGGAGTAATTTGAACAAATCGCCGTCGTCAGTCCCCGGAGGCGAAATTAGTAATATTGATTCCGCTAAGTAACTTTGATGATAATTCGCCGAAAACACTCTCTTGAGTCGACTCAATCCGTGGCCCAGGAAAATTGGCATTTTCATAATTAATGAGAGTTTGGTTTGCGGAGTTCTGGAAAGCCGAGCAGATTTGGACTGCGGTCGAAACTAAGCAATTTTCGTTAAGGCCGCCCGTTGGATGGGTCAGCTTAGACCTAGCGGGGAATTTACTAGACGGACATGCCCGCGCGGACCGTTTGTATAGGCCAGACTGACTGGCTTGGCAAACATCGCACAGACCTAATAGAAGCGAGGTCCGGCGGGCATGTCTGCATGCATGCCCGCGGGCATGTCCGTTTAGTGAAATCCCCGCTTAAGTTGCTAAGTTAGGTCTAAGGTCGGCCACACGATAAAGGACGGTGGTGAAGTGAAAATATTATCACTTCATTGTCGTCCTTCATGGTCCGCCCGTGTCAGTCCACATTTGGACATAAGTCTCTTCCAAGGCATTCAATTGGGCGTCGTCTTCAGCTCTTCTCCAATCACTACTTCCCTTTTTCGTGGTAATTACCAGTGACCACAACCGAGCCATCATCCCGGAACACTAACAACCAATCAATCGAGCGGATCCTCACACGGGACAGTCTAGATCCGCGATCCGGAGGGTAGCCGAATTATTTATGCGCTGCACACGCACAGTATAGGTACCCAGAACAGTAGGGTATCTGCGGTCTGTCGGCGATTTATTAGCCTACTCTTGCGACCGCAGACTTATCTGGCGCGCACTGTATCTAGTATGCGGCGTTTGGTCTTTGCCGCAGACGCATACTGCGGCGTAACAAGAGACGTCTCCAGTAGTTTTTGATTCGATGGTTGTGTCCGGCGCCGCTTACCGTACGCCGCAGCGTTGTACGTTACGATCAAAAGACCAAAGCTTTATTTATGCCCCCGTATTTTATGTCAATGTGTGCGTCACAGTGCGTGCCTACACGGCGCCGAGTACGAAAGCACACATTTTAACGAGCAGCGGCCAGTTTGTATGAAGACGTATTACTGTTCTGGGTATACTGTGGCACAACACAAGTTTCCATTAGGCTCCGTGGCGTCGGGGGGCAGTGACGTGACAGCACGAGCAGGACAACACGAGTCCCGAAATAATGAGCTCGTTAACTATTCATCCTTTTTCGCAGCCGTTGCTTCATCATTAGTGAGCATATGTCTCTATCTGATCAAAGGTCCCAAACAAATAAAAACAAATGGCTATTCTATAAGAACGCTAATAGATTACAAGTGTCAATTTTTGACAACTACTCTTTACATTTTGTTTTCTCTGTAATACGTCGGTTTCATGCATAAATAACTATTCGTTTGGATAGTTTGGCCACTTGACAGACAGTTGCAGTTGGATGAAAATTTTAGATTTTAAAACGCTACGTTTCGACCTTGAGATTTAATATTAATATCGTATCAGGCATAAAAGTCGACAAGTTTTTCCTCGATTCTGTCTTCATAAGCCTGGACCTTATTTCTTACTACCTTTAATAGAACTATATTAAAAGATCTAAATTAAACAAAGACTGATGAAAAAAATAATATAGGTTTAATACTAAATGATAATAAAGATGCGTAGGTATAGATTTTATATTGTATATATACTAGCTGACGTTGTTATGCCATATAAATTATCCCGTTGCCATGGTTATGATTTGGTTGTACCTAATAGTTACGTCAAATGTTTGACAGGAAAGCAGTTGTTTATATGGGAAAATTAAATTGTTGTTTTTACTCTTAAACAAAAATCAGCTAAATCGGCCCAGCCGTTTAGCGAGACAAACGCACAGAAATTCATTTTTATATATGGAAGATAGCAGAATAATAATGAAAACCGTGTATCCTGTAGTTTATTCGATTTTAATTTTAACATTGTATAAATGTTAGAAAAATTAGTACAAAGATTTTGGTGGTTAGAAAAAGAATTTCGAAAAATTATGATCTTGAGGCGGGAATCGAACCCACGTCCGCTGCTATCCGGGCAGGTGCCTGACCGCTCGGCCACCTAAGACACTAATTAATTTGCCGAAATTCTTCTAACCTTTACACTTCACGTTGTAAGCCAACGGGTACTTTTGCAATGTAGAAATAAATTTCAAACATTCCAAAGCAGATATTTTTACAAATACCGTGCGTTCGGTTAAGCTTGGGTTTGCTTTATAAACTATTCGATTTTAATTTTAACATTATATCAATGTTAGAAAAATTTGTAAAAAGATTTTGGTGGTTAGATAAAGAAGAGCGGGTTCGATTCCCGCCTCAAGATCATAATTTTTCGAAATTCTTTTTCTAACCACCAAAATCTTTGGACTAAACCTGTAGTTTGTTTAATTTGTAAACTTAATATTGTAAGTTGTCTGATAAATTAAACCATCCAAATGATGGTGTTTAATTTCACACAGCAACACACGGGTACTGCCGATGTTTATTTATTTATATAATTAAGGTACAGCAACAGAATACAAATCATGGCTTATACACAATACAGAATAATAAAAATTGTAAATTTGCACTCCAATTATAGCTGAACACAGCATTTGCATAATTTATAACGCATTATTGTATTTTGTTTTATTTTATTGTGCAGTTAAAATGGAAAGAAAGAAAAAGAGAGATATGTATAAAACTAAAAGTCTACAACTTGCTTTTACATACATTAACATATGATGCATGAGAAAGTGAAAAAATATCTAAATCGTTGCTAATTTCATTGTAAGCTCTGCACATACGGAACACTGGGTTATTGAATGTAATATTACTTTAACACACCAGCAAAGAAAAGAGATTCTGCGTTCTTTCACTACCACCTATTTTAAAAAAAAAATGGCTTAACAGATCCATACAGTCGTATTCTGAATTAATAATTTTGTAAAGCGCGGACAAGCTAGCAATCCTTCTTCGCGATTGAAGGGTGCTCACCCTAAAATAGACAAGTCTAGCCTCGTAGGTCGCCAATCTACGCCTTAGGCCGAATGTCGCACTGAGGTAGAAAACGCCTTTGAATCGCTTCTATTCTGTCTGTATGGACACTGTAGAATGGTGACCACACCACCGAACAATATTCCAAAACACTTCTGACCAAGGCGTAGAAAAGTGTCAATATGCTTGTTGATTGTCGGAAAGGTTTAATTGCTCTGAAAATGAACCCCATAATTTTATTTGCCTTAGAAACGATATGATCATAGTGATGAGTGAAAGTTAGTGTGTTATCTAACAATAGCCCGAGATCCCTGACTACTTCCTTTCGAGATAGTGTTAAAGATATATAAGTAATGTTAAAGATATATAAGGTGGAACTAGACGATTAGTCAAGTCATTTAATAACGAAGACTTAGAATGAGTTCATTAGAGACATGCTTGTGAAAGATCGGCAGCCTGAGCAACGAGCGCTCTCAGGAATGCAATATGCACGGAGACGAAGATATAGAAAATATAGTACGTAATAATACGGCTCTGTAAGGCTCTATTATGATAGCGCTAGTTCACAATACGACTTTTAGTTAGTTGTAGTTGATTCCATAGCTTTTACAAAAAAAAAAGATTTATTAACAAACTTATTTGTTTCCTATTTCAATCATTTACATACGTACATATTAGAGAAATTGTAACGACTAAGACAGTTGACTACGATTTTCTTGGCAATGATTTTCCTAAAAAGCTTTTGTGATAAACGAAACTCGTCTCTATTAAAAGTTTAGGTATTTCATTGCTCAATCATATTTTGGAAAGGGAATCAATTATTTCTTTTTTCATACCTAAACAGTTACCACTTTAACAAAGAAAAAGGATTCGGAAAAATGTCTAAAAATTGTTGTCCTCATGCGGAAATTGAACACGCTTCCTGGGCTAACCAACCAGTGCTTACAATACTTGGTAAATATTGATTGTATTAATGTAGGCACGAAGTCGCTATTAAAAAACATTGGCACAGTTAAAGTTGTTTGTTACGTATAGGATACATAATTTTTTCAGATATTAGGTTGGATTGTATTGGATGTAGCTTAAACAAAAAAGTTAAAGATAGAGAAATATTATAGAGATAATTAATAAATCGTTTGATATAAGCAAAATGAAACATTCCCAGTATAAGTGAGGCGTGAATAATAAATGGATATAAATTATTTCAACTGTACGAATTACTACTTAAGAAAGTTATAATTTTGACAGATAAACTTTCAACTATACCCAGACTAAATCATTAATTACACGAAATAGAGACAAATGTTTCAAACATTTCTATTTAACATCATACAGTGTTTCAAATGGTAGCACAGACATTTTACAAGGGACATTTACGACATTCAAAAGAACCGCTTAGCATTAAGTAGAGAAGCTCCTGTTTCATTAGACAGATGTGCAGGTAAATTAGAAGCAACCGTTAGCGTGTGCTGGGAATGCAATATGCAGGATCTAGGAACATTAACGTATAGTACAGTTTAAAGCCGAGTAATAACAACGCTGCAATAGTTTTCAGTAAAAAGTTGAAACCAAATGGCATGACAAATGTTTAAGCATCTCTCACTATACCCCATTCACTTGGGCTTGAGACAAAATGTAAACAATCTTGATATGTTTCTTTATCTACAAAATGCTCTTATAAACAAGAAACGTGTATTCTTATACATCATCCATCAATTATAGACATATAAAACTGTAAGATGCTTTGAAATATTGGTGTTACACATTTTTATTTATGTATCTTATTGTAGTGTATGAGTCTCGTCTCGAGTGTTCACTCCACTAGAGGGCGCGTCAGTTGCTATCTGACAGCGGGATAGAAAAGGCGTGTTGTGGTTGTTTGCGTTGGCGAGCCGAGAAATAATACAATATAATCTGAACATTACATGTGGCGACGAGGTAAATGAGTAAGTAACGACTACGTTTAATCAACAGGCATTGAAAGATGAAAAAGAAATGACATAGCCATGTAAATATGAAATCTTGCAATGGAACTCGTTTATAGTTCATCATCATAGCATTTGGGGATAATAATTATATTGTTTCTACTATAAGAAGCATGTTATTTCTTTCGCGCGAACAATCGGATGTAATGCTTAAAGAAAAAGGAAAATAGCACTCATTATGATAACAAATGAATTAATGCAATATGACAGTTCGGCCATTGCGACATTTTTATGAAATTTTAAGCGAGAATCCACAGTAATAAGACAGGAAACATCTTGAAATAGCCTATTATTACATTATTATCTTTTTGAAATTGTCATAACTTTGTAGTAAACGGATGCTAGCCATTGAGTTAAAAGGTAATAGTAGTTCAATGATAATTGGCACCCATTTTATTTGTAAGGTGAGGTATACAAAAAAAAAAAAAATCTATTATCTATTACCTACTTTTATTTTTAATATTCCTTTTTAATAACATTTAAGGGCTGTGGCGATCACTATTTTGGCCAAAATATTTATTTTTAAATATTTTTTTCGTTGGATAATTTTGCCTATAATCGGCCAAGGGGTTTTGACATACAGCCATATCAGACGTCCGATTTTAATAATTTAAACAATTATTTTAAAGCCAATTTCAGTTTGTTGTGCCGGCCCCGCCTAGAGCGGATCGCTGAGTGTTAGCCGAGTGGTCCCGGGTTCGAGTTCTGGTGGGTTTTGTGATGGACGCGGGTCCCGAGTCATGGATGTGTATATGTCGTGGCCAAATCGTAGAATTGATCACTTCATGATGTGGCCGACCATTTCATGAAATGGTTGCATTTCATGAAGTGGCCAGCTAAAACTGACCATATCATTGAAACGTCAACGTTTGATGATATATTATTATTATATATACGTTTGGCCATATCGTTAATGTTAAGTATTTTAACGTGGCGCTCGTTTTTTGAGTGACTTAAAACGTAAAATTCTAATAATTTTGGTGTTGTAACGAACTTTCAATTGACTTTTATCTTCCATTACAACATTACTAATAGTTTGTTTATTAGGTTATTTGTCCGCCGCCATGATGCATCACAAAAACAAATCGAAATAAGCGCCTCTAACGGTGGTTAATGTTACTATTTTACGATATGATTAATAATGTTTGGCCATATCATGAAATAACCATGCGTTTAGCTGTTCATATCGTTAAACGTTGTTTGTTCATTGATCTGGCCAGACCATTATCATGATATGGTCAGTTAGAGTTGGCCATTTCATGAAATGCCACCATTTCATGAAATGTTCGGCCACATCATGAAGTGATCAATTCTACGATTTGGCCACGACATATACATAGGTTTTGTGTATATTTTCGACATTTTGAATATGATTGTTATGATATCAAAAATATGTCCGTCATCTAGTGTCCATAACAAGTGCTTACTTCTTTGGGACTGAATGATGGGCGTGAGCGTGAAAATATTTATTATCATTATAAAAAATAAAAAATAAAAAGTTATCATAGACCAACGATCAGAGAGGGACCACATTATCTGCAATACTTTAATAGTAATAATCCTTATTAATGATATGATAATCTAAGTGGGGTTCCGATAAAAGCGATCATGCCTTTACGACTCTAGTTCAAATTTTGGTTATGAATGTAAAATCGACCATAGTACATATGAGTGTAAATAACATTTATTATGTTTGGGGCATATTTTGCTGTAAATATTCTAGCATAATCGCTTATTACTTTTGTTGAAAAACAAAAAAAAAAAAAAAAATTTTTAAATTTGTTCCTTTTTATTGTTGTTTTCAATTATAATTTCTGTGGCTTAGGCAACCAGTATTTTGAGCAAAATTTTATTTTTATTAGGTTCATTTGTTGTTTAAATCTTTGAAAGGCAAAGGGATTCTATCATACAGCCTTAACAGATTTTATTTTTATATTAAAGCTTAAGTATGCACTATAAAATTAGGCGGAAGAAAAGGGTGAAAATAAAGTGTAAAATTTTTATTTCTCTTAAAAATAAGCAGTAAAGCAAAGCAGGGTTAGACCTGAACATTAAATTGTTATCTGTACATTAAATTGTACACATAAAGTAAAGCAGGGTTAGACCTGAACATTCAATTGTTATCTGTACATTAAATTGTACACATAAAGCAAAGCAGGGTAAGACCTGAACATTAAATTGTTATCTGTATATTAAATTATACACAAGGCAAAGCAGGGTTAGACCTGAACATTAAATTGTTATTTGTACATTAAATTGTACACATAAAGCAAAGCAGGGTTAGACCTGAACATTAAATTGTTATCTGTATATTAAATTATACACAAGGCAAAGCAGGGTTAGACCTGAACATTAAATTGTTATTTGTACATTAAATTGTACACATAAAGCAAAGCAGGGTTAGACCTGAACATTAAATTGTTATCTAGAAATTGAAATGTATATACATTAAGCCAAGCAGGGTTAGACCTGGACATTAAATTGTCATAATAAGAAAAGCAGGGTAAGACCTGGACATTAAACTGTCATAATAAGAAAAGCAGGGTTAGACCTGGACATTAAATTGTCTTAATAAGAAAAGCAGGGTTAGACCTGGACATTAAATTGTCGTAATAAGGTAAGCGGATAATATCTGTACATTAAAGTTAATTATGCAGACAAAGGTCTGGACATTAAATTGTCTATGCACACAAAGTTGTGAACATTAATTTGTATAAGCACACAAAGGTGTGGACATTAAATTGATTTTTGATTGACATCATTTTTACTTTGGGTCTTTTTGATTAACATGGCGACCCTACATCTGCAGGATCACCTCGAGAGCGCTATTTATATATTTAGACGCATCTAGTAGTAGAAGAGAAAAATATCTCTCTAGTTACATTTTGGAGGACTGAGACTCAATGAAGTTTTACAATATACCGGGAGCGAAAGTAGTTCCAGTAGAAAATATTTTTACCCATAAAGATGCATGCACTATTGAATAAATTATATGTCAATAAAGCTAAAGTGATAGTCGAGTACATGATATGGATCTCGTATTCTTTATCAATGATTGTTAATAAATTAGTCCACATGTGCAAGATACCGTTGCATTCTCAAGGAAAAAATATAAAGTGAACAGGCTTGGCACCGATTTTATACGTCATTCAATAAGATTTCTTTTCAGAAAATAAATAAACAGGTACTTTATTTTTCCATCAAGTAAATCCTGCATTCCTGCGTTTCCTTCATTATGAGAGGAGTAAAGAAAAGACCAGACCTTTCCAATAACAATTAACAATGATGTTGTGGAGTAACAGGTGTATAAAAATGGTGTGTGAAGGTCTATGACTAAAAATATCGACTGTGGGAAGACATGGAAATGAATACAATAATGGGTAAGTTAGTGTTTAATAAAATTGTTAAACTGGATTACGGTCTGATTTTTATTTTAACATTTTATAAAACAAAATTGTTGCAAAAATATTACAAAGGAAATAATAAATTTGGTTTATAATTTAATAAATAATAATAAATTCATTTCACCAACAAGGATCACAATTAGTTAAGATTTAAATATAAATTAATTAATCCCAAACCTTAATACAAATTAAATAAATACATGTCTATGGAAGTAATATCCAAATAAAATCCAAAAAAAAAAAAACAAAAGTTTCATTTGAAACTAATTTATAAATAGGAAACAATATAGATAGTGCTTACTAGGTGATAAATAATTTATGGCACATGATGAGCAAGAGAACAGCGATGGCTTTTGGAGTGTAATGGAAATTAAAGTAATCAAATCAAACGTTTATTTGATTACCAAGTATACATTATGTACAGTTGTTACTCTTTGGGTACTTAAGACTTGGTTACGGTTTAGGTGTTGTAAATTTGTTTCCAATACGTCTTGATAAGTGATTGATGAATTAAATAATAAATAACATAATAGGACATGTTCCTCCTATAGTTCCCTCTGCCTTAAAATATAATGAAGATATTCATCACTGTGTTTATAATTATGTAAGGGGAAAATAAAGGTACAGTACACAGAAGTCAGTCTCTGCCATGAATACTTTACTCAAAAAAAAAAAATTATAATAATAATTTTGGTGTGACATTCTTTAGCTTAGCTTTTATTTAGATAATATGGACATTTTTAAGAAATATGAATAAACACCACCTCTATGCAATTATAACATTGATATCTCATGAACGCTTATTCATTAATGTTTGGTATAATGTGCACCAGGAATGTTCACAAATCTCTTGAATGGATGTTTCCGATGCAAAGGAGTTAGTTCGATTATTACCATTTCTAATCTCTAACATCTGGCTTGTCATAAATTCGAACCCTTGGATATTACAATGTAAATGGTCATAGTTTATAGTCTATTAGAATTAAAATAAATAGGAAAGACCAAAGATCGAATTTACTCTCAATACTTTAACAGACGGCGAATACTTTAACAGATACTTTGAAGCTGAGAAGGAGCCTCTCGTTTTTGTTTGGACAGTTGAATAGTTCCATTTGAATTTGTATGATTGAAACTAGTATATTCCGATGGTTATATTGGAAGAAGTTGTTGGACCGAAACCGTATCTATGTTCTGGGAGGACTGAAATATGGGTTTTACGTCTGATGGATCAATATGAGGTTGAAAATTCAAGAAAGTAATACTACAAATCTTTTCAAAATTAAGTGAGGTTGAGGGATTAAATTGCAACACAAAAACATTTTATTCATCATCGCCGTATCGTTAAAAGAAATCATCGAACATTCTACTTAATATGATAAATTTTATACTGAATATGCGTAAGGGGCGTATAATATTTCGGAATAAAAAATTGATAAAATTGATTCTCTTAGGGGTATTAAGAAGTTTTACAGATACAGGGAACAGTTGACTCAAAGAAGTTACACCATCGTGCATTGGAAGCGGCGCATGGAGGCCGTCCAGGTATTGTAACTAAATTATGGTGAGTATTATCTTAAAGCTTTTATTAATTCTTGTAGAGTTGCATCCACACACTTAAAAAGCAAGGAATTACTATAAGTACCGTGGGTTGTGTTGGAGTTATCTCGATCGTAGGTTCTAAACGAAATAATATCTATGCTAAAAAAAAAAAAAAAATGTGAAGTGGTATGTTGTGTATACAAATTAATATTTTATATAATCCTATATATATACGTTATTTCTTGGAATACTTGGCACCTTGTAATTGTGGCAAACGTAAATAAATAAATACTGAAGATACCTAAACACTAGAAACGAAATGCTAGTGGAAATGACCCACCAGAAGTTTACATCAAAAACTTTAACAACGGAAATAAGCTTTACGATTTAATATGGAATATAAATTTTTAACCAATGAAATATATGCTCCTTAACCTATACTCATAACCTAAATTTATTACTGTAATAAATTGTTTATTTTAATGTGGATGTCTAAATTAAAACAAGAAAGGGATGTAGTGTATGAGTCTCGTCTCGAGCGTTCACTCCACTAGAGGGCGCGTCAGTTGCTATCTGACAGCGGGATAGAAAAGGCGTGTTGTGGTTGTTTGCGTTGGCGAGCCGAGAAATAATACAATATAATCTGAACATTACACTTATATTAAAAGACACATCAAGATTGTTTACATTTTGTCTCAAGCCCAAGTGAATGGGGCATAGAACCAATAAAGCGTTATCTCGTCTACGCATTAAGGATGCAATAAATATTTAATGAAGAGATTGCTTTAAGGCCGTTTTCGCAGAGACCATTACATTAATAAAATGTCCTTTCATCTAAAGACGGTCATCAGTAAATTTCCGAGGCCCATTATAATTCAACAGGCTTGTTATCTGTCGTCCAATAACAAAACAAGATATGATAGCACTTAAATATTGACTTGACTTAGCATCATTTGTCACAGTCGCGCGAGTGAATTTAATCAAACGAGCGAGCGAGATCGAGAGCATTAAAGATGGAAGGCATTAGAATTCCTCGTAAACCAAAGCACACAATGAAGGAGTGAAGAAAGAATGCCGGAGCAAACAAACAAAAGGAGGAAAGAATGTTATGGAGATGTTTGTTGGGTCAAAGGAATTATGAGGGTCTTTGGAAAATATTAATGTTGTGCAAATGATAAATAAGCGTTCTCAGAAAAACAATGCAGAAGGAAAATTCCAGAACAAATCTATTCAAATTCAGAGATGCCTTAATGAAGTCCCAAAAATCTATAGCATAATGGACTAAATGTGTTAAGTGTTTCATCATGCGATTTTCAATTTCTTGTTTGGCCTTCAATTAGATGGTAATTTTCGTCTCATCCATTATTTATGCAAACATTTTCTTTCACAAATAAATTGATAAGTAGACTTGAATTACTTCTTTCAAATATTAGATCCATTACACATTTGCCTACAAAATTGTTTAAATATAAAATATTTTTCAAATACCAAATCTAGGAAAATTCAACGTAGGGATTACATGGAAAAGTGTCTATTGAAACTCTGGAATAGCAAACTATTGTGAACTCTGTTAATGCTTTCCCCAGGGTAGCTTTACTGTACATTTACACTTACTTCCCGAGAGACTACTCGGAAGGCACTCGGTGGGAAGACAACAATTTTCCGATGCTTTCGCTTGTCTCATTACACTAGTTCTTTTGTAGTTCACATCCGCTGACCTAGATTTTCATGCTGGACCAATAAGGGCGTATTATCCACCCACAGTGGACCACGTAGCATCATGTATTTCATAAATTCCTCTTTTCGCTACGGGATTAAAATTTTCTGAAGAATAGAAGTTTAGTACCTGACAACGATTTTTCATATTATGCTAGCCTGGTTTCATCGGTACATACACATACATTCATTTATCGCGAGCACCTTTCCGGTGTAATGGATGATATAAATCAAAGGGGAGAGGATGGCTTGATGACGTCTGATCGATATGAATGGAAGAGGAAACATACTGCGCCGGCCCCAGATAGACTGGGAACAGGGCAGGGAGAAGAAGAAGAGTTCGATCTACATGGCTGGCTAATTGACAATGTTGACACTAAGGACCACAAGACTAACAGCAACGAAATGCATTAATGAGTAAATTTCGGCCAAATTAAAGAAGTTCTACAAAGGATGACGGCATTTTTGGCAGCGAATTTCGTGGACGCGATATAGTGGCCAAATTTCGAAACTAAGGTAATTAGACTTGTACGGAGCACTCCTAATCAAAAGTTTCCAAGTTTAATGAGGCTGTTACAAGGGCGCTGAACGGAGGTGATATTCATCGATCACAATAAAAAAAGAACGGTGAGAGTAATACTAGAGCTAGTCAAGAATATCTGATAGATGAAAGCTGATTTTACATTCTAGCAAATGAGATGTCTACTGCCCGAATCGTCACTTACTATCAGGTGAAATTAAGGGCGAGATTTTTCTATCTTCTTCTGGTAAACATTATGAAATTAAAGAAATTTCATAATGTTTACCAGTCGAAAGGAGTACATAAAAAACCGGACAAAATCGTGCAAGGAGTCGTACTAGTCGATAATTTTTTTTTATGCTAGACAGGGTAACTTGCCCTTCATCTCACCTGATAGTAAGTGACGATTAGGGCCGAAGATGGAATGGAGCGTCACCTGAAAACTCAACCACAAACGGGCTGGCTATCTTATCATAATTGGCGGAACACAATAATGCTGTTAACATTATTATTATACATACATACATACATAAATCACGCCTATATCCCCGAAGGTCCGAAGGGGTAGGCAGAGGTGAACTAGCACCCACGTTTCGCCAATTATGGCAGGTCCCATGTAATAGGTGGCGAGCCTATTGCCATTTATCGGGCACAAAAGTCGCAGTATATTATTATATTGCTAGGTGGTTGGTATTAAAGGAACGCTGCTGCCCATTCCTCGTCACTGTTTTATCCTTAGTCGTCTTGTACGACACCCACGGGAGAGATTTGGGGTGGTGACAATTGTATTCTACTCTGCCGTTACCACACGGCATTATTATTATGGCAACCGATTTCGATAAGATGGTGGTAGCTAGCCATACTAGAAAGAAGTCCTACCACCAACCAAACCTAGAACAAATTTGTAGCCCCTGGGGATCGCACCCGGAAACCCTGGATCATAATTCCTGTGGATAGACGTAGGCGGTATTTCAAATAACGTGCTATTAAATTAGGTGGGTTAGCTAGAACAGATTATTTAGTTCATATGACGCGGCCTTGTATTGGAGAAGCACATAAAATATATCTGCAGCAGGATATTACGCTTCTGGCTCCGAAGCACGCGTAGGATCGCTCGGAATGCCGGAAAAATCGCTAGTTCCCGGGAAATTTAGAGATTACTGCCCTAAGACCCACGTGCGTGCAAATATCGGGCGATATATTATAGTTAGATGGGATCGCGTGCGATGATTGAAACGTTGAGGCTTTGGATCCCTTTATTTGTAACTGGGACAATATTAGTGAGGTTATTTATAGCTTAGCTTAGCTGTGTGGTGACGGCAGAGCAGAATGCAATTGTCACCACCGCCATCTCTCCCGTGGGTGTCGTACAAGGTGACTAAGGGTAAAGACAGCAATGAGTAATGGACAGCACAGAAGCATTACTTTTGTACCACCTAGCAAATATACTGCGATTTTCGTGCCCAAAAGATGGCAATAAGCTTGGTCCCTATTACATGGGACAGAATATAATTGGCGAAACATGGGTGTTAATTCACCTCTGCCTATCGACATAAGCGTGAATTATAATACTATCTTACATTGCTTTTGTACATGAATATTGATGTATTTCGAAGTAAAGGAAGACCACTGAAAAGATGGATGGATTGTGTGAGGTGTGATATGAAGGTGATGGATGTGAATGAGGAGATGACGAGTGATAGAAGAGAATGGAGAAAGAGGACATACTACGCTGACCCCAAATAGGGTGGGATAAGAGAAGGGCGATAATTATTGTTTTTGTGATTATTTCTTTGCAAGTTCATTATGAAAAGGAGAAAATAAGCTATCATTAATTTAATTCTGATCCACTAGATGTACTTGCGACTTTACATCCAACCTGAATAAGTAAATTCACAACAGTAATTAAAGACGGAGCTCCCGATCCTATTAGGAGAGCCTTATTAAATTCTGACGACATTGAGTCGACTTGTGACATCAAACGACTCTGATCAAAGCCTGTGTGAGCAAATAAAATGGGTTCTGAGGACGGTGTGATCCCACGTAGGTAATCACGAGAACTATGTAGTTAGGAACCTCGTTACACTCCAGCGGAATATTAATCACTCTAACAATATAGATACATACATACATAACTCACGCCTATATACCCGAAGGGGTAGGCAGAGGTGAACTAGCACCCACGTTTCGCTAGTTATGTTAGGTCCCATGTAATAGGTGGCGAGCCTATTGCCATTTATCGGGCACAAAAGTCGCAGTAGGTAAATAGCTAGATGGTATAAGAGGAACGCTGCTGCCCATTCCTCATCACTGATTTATCCTTAGTCGCCTTGTACGACACCCACGGGAGAGATTTGGGGTGGTGACAATTGTATTCTACTCTGCCGTCACCACACGGCTAAATATGACACATGAAAATTTAATCAAACAAAAATACAGTTTCATTGTTTTCCATTTAATAATACGCTCTGTACGAAAGAATACGTCTACCTACGCTGTTAATTATTTAGCTGGCCCGTAGACCTCGCATCATGACAGTCGTAAACCGCTGTAATGAAAACGTTCATATAGCTCATGAAGTCCTGGTACCTCCTTGTTACAATGGTGTACATAAGACGACATATTCGGTTTTAATGTTCACTTTACGGTGGATTCGGCTATAAATTCTGAGCGATAAGCGTAACAATTTACGGATGATGGCCGCCAGTTTGTATATTAAAGGTTGATTTTGGTACGGTCGGCATCAGAAGTACAGTCCGTACGTCAGACTATACAAAAAAGTCAATATCTCCAATCGATTGTGAGCCTTAACGTGTTTGAGGTAAAGTGTCAAACACATGCGATCTTTATTTGTTTAAGTGAGTGTGTAGATTTTTTATTTTTTTTAACCAAACCTATCTTGAGTGAAGGATAATTTTGTCGTTTCCTAAGACAAGTCGATTACCATACTTGAAGAGGCAGTCTGCAGTGACTCGTTCCTTACCTGAAAAAGAAAAACAAAGTTATTAATATTTGTCAAATGTCTTTCGTATTTTTATATTAGTGCGCTGTGTAAAAAAATATATTCACGTTTCTTTGTTCTAGTTCGAATTAAGATAACATCTGTTTTGTTGTATATAAACTTGTCAAATATGACAGAGAGAGAATTCGAGCGAGGTGAGTGTTGACAAGTGTGAAGGTATCCCGTGAACCTACTCTTGGGTCACAAGGCGGCAAAACACTATGGATCCGACACCCTAACGACGAATCCATGAAATACTAACTGCCGCACTCAGAGACGTCAATTAACTTCAATGAGTATTTAATGTCAAAAATTTTCATTCAAATCTAGACCATAGACCCGGCAAGAATAGCGACTAGTTTTGAATTGTCATTTTTTGACGTTAAGTACTCATTAACGTTATTTGACGTCTCTGAGTGCGGCAGTTAGAGTCATCGTCTCATCTCTATCTAACGAAGGGGTGAGTGGACAAAGGTGTTAACTAACAAGAAGTTCAAAATGAGTTATGTTTGAAATGCCTGAAATGTTTGTCAGTTAACACCTTTGTTACGGTCTGTAATTTCGATACGAATCAAAATTTGGTCTATTTTCAGTCTATTTTCCGTCATATAAAACCTATGTTCATTCAAAAAAGTAGTTTATTTTTCGTTATGTTAGACCTTTTGACCCCTTCTATCATCTTCATCGTCATGCACGTGTCCTGTTGCCAGTATTTCGGACAAAATTGTCCGCCTTTGATATTTTAAAAGTGGCCGAGGAACAAAACTGACGATCTCAAATTCCGCCTCTTTTTAGAAGACAAGCCATTTGTCACCGGGAGACACCAGGGGTCTGCTCGAAATTTGTATTTACGAGCAAAGTTTCGTGCGTTCGCCACGCCGCGGTTATAAAGCCTATTCTATTCCGGACGGGCTCCTTCAGCTATATTAGGCTGCTCCAAGCTTAGCCAGACACGAGAAGATGTTATGCAACATGATGCAGAAGTACAATATCTAATCTAAGATTAAGTGAAATGTCTCTCTTTCATCAATGTACGCTCATAAGCATGTCAGGATATGCCAAAATATTGCAGAATTTATTTATTACACACATACATAAATCACGCCTATATCTCCGAAAGGGTAGGCTGAGGTGAACTGCACCCACGTTTCGCCATGTCAAGTTGCCATTTATCGGGCACAAAAGTCGCAGTACATTGCTAGGTGGTATAAGAGGAACGCTGCTGCCCATTTCTCGTCACTGATTTATCTTTAGTCGCCTTGTACCACACCCACGGGAGAGATTTGGGGTGGTGACAATTGTATTCTACTCTGCCACCACCACACGGCTATTCCGGACGCGTTCCTTCCGCTATATAAGGAACTCTTGCTTTAAGCTTAGCCAGATAAAAAGATGGTAATATGCAACATGATGCAGAAGTATAATATTAGAATCAGTTTCACAATCGACGGGTACGTTCTATATGACAGTTGTAATTTTGATATTTATGTCAATTTAACTGCCAAGTAAGCTATTCAGAACTTACCCGTCGATTGTGAAACAGACCCTAAATCTGAGGAGTTATATTTCTCTCTTTCATCAATATTTTTTAATTTTTTTACACTCACACCTATCATCTAGCCCAAATTAAGTAGCCTAAGCACTTGTGTTATGGATACTAGATGACGGACATATATATATATATATATATATATATATATATATATATTTAATATCATAATAATTATGTATATAAAATGTTGAAAATATACTACATAAACATATACACTTCCATGACTCGGTAACAAATATTCGTATTCATTACAAAATTTGCCCCTACCAGGATTCGAACCCGGGACCTTTTGGCCAATATCCAGCGACCTGAGCATTCCACCAAGCCGGCCGTATGTATGGTCAGGCTAGAGCTTCCCATCTAGCATAAAAATAAACTAATACATTTAGTGCAACGGCCACTCGCATGTCCAAATTGTCTTGCCTTTAGCAATGGGAGTGCACCAATGGGAGTGTGCCTTAGGGGCATTTCCATTTTCGCGCGCCATAAATCAATCTTCGGACTGAAGTAAATAGACAAACAACATTTATTACAACCGGACGGCCCCGCAGAACGGAAGCCGGATGACAAACGACCGGTCTGTCACAGAATAAATACAAACAGATGTTTTTCTCGCGGGCCCGGCTATATTTCACGGGGCAGGTTCGATTCATAGATCAGACGAATAGATAGATATCAGTTGCGCGTCGTGTGACAGAATATACACAAACGGAATTGCAAAACGAGACCGCTGCGTCTAGTGATAGATTTACGGGGGATCCCCCCCCTAGCCAAGCGACCAATGTATCGAACGCAGATAATACAAAATGTATGAAACTGACGTATTACAGAGAAAATAAAACGGGAGTTTCATACTTTCGTTTTCTTTGCGTTCCAATATAAAGCTACTCGGCTAGGCCCTCTGAGGTGGTGACAATTCAATGAAATCACCGATACAGTTCTATATTACATACGAAATCAAGCCTTTCGCCCCTAAGGGGTAGGCAAAGGTCACCCGCATTTCGCCAGCAGAACCCATGTAATAAGGAAATACAATCACAATGCTACCCCAACTACATTGATGTCCAACAACAGGGCATGTAAACGCTGTAAAAACGGTATTATTTATATTTACTTACTTATTATATCTCTTGCCTTTAATTGTAAAATTAATAATAGCAATATTGATTATTAGCAATATTGATATTCAGCCGCGTGGTGACGGCAGAGTAGAATATAATTGTCACCACCCCAAATCTTTCCCGTGGGTGTCGTACAAAGCGACTAAGGATAAATCTGAATATGATTAGGAATGGGCAGCAGCGTTCCTCTTATACCACCTAGGCTAGCAATGTACTGCGACTTTTGTGCCCGATAAATGGCAATAGGCTCGCCACCTATTATATGGGACTTGACATATTTGGCGAAACGTGGGTGCCAGTTCACCTCTGCCTACCCCTTCGGGGATATAGGCGTGATTTATGTATGTATGTAATATTGATTATTATAGACAAATAAAAGATGTAAAATCTTGAAGTATAATAAAAAAGAACGTCCTTATAATTCAAGGGATTATCGCTGTTTGTAACCCCCTATTTCAGAGATCATCCACGACCGGCCCTCGGTTACGGCACCGCTTGCATCCAAAACAATCTGATCAATTTAGTTATATTTTTTTGTGGTTGTGTTGTTTCTTGTGGCAAAATAGTTTAAGCTAATGATAATTCTGTACGTGAACACAATCTAAGTGGTAAATTGTATTGTATACTATCGTGACATACAGTTGACTTTTTATGTTGTTACATTTCTCATGGGATTTTTGGTTGTTGCTCGCTTGCACCCATATAAATATTAATTATTGCACACCGATTGAAGAGCGGAAACCTCTCAGTACAGGTTTATTATAAACTTAAAGAGAGAATTCCCCCAACAAATTGTAAATAATATTTTTGGGAACAATAAATATTTTTCTATTTCTATTTTCTATTTCTATCAATGAACCGGCACATCTAACTAGTGACATCTGCAGAAACCTAGCCACCGTATCTGATTGCCAGGCAAGTCACCGCAAGGCCAATTACCCGAATACTCCGCAGACAAATTGGTGGTCTTGTCAGAGTCTTCGACTTACAAACTTAAGCCCAAGGAGGACATGGCTGTGGAGTATTTTCAAAATATAAAATAGCATGATAATGAAGGAAACACACAAATTACAACCAGAACGTTGACGGAAAGCGGAAAGTTGAACAACAGATGATAATTGGCAAGTATGGAAAATTTCCGACTCATTTGATGTTCCAAATGTTTTTAAATAAATAGGTACATGTTTTTTTAATGTTATAAGACAGTTGGCAACATTTTTTTTAAAATGCTGTATGGAAAGCTCTTGGCCGAAGTGAGATTCGAGCTTCACCTAGAACCCTAACCACAGATAGCCTGGCTATCTTATCACAAATTGTCGGACCACAATAATTATAATGCTGTTAACATTACTATTATGGCGACAGATTTCGATAAAATGGTGCTGTCACCTAACTTAAAATTACTATTTCAATAAGATTGTGGTAGCTAGCCAGGCTGAAAAATTTGTACTCCCCTGGGGACCGAACCCGGGACCTCTGGATCTTGATTCTGGTGGCAAACCACTAGACCAGACCACGGAAGGAACATTCTCCATATCAACAATCTATTTGACAAGGTTCCTGTAATTCATGTAAGTAATTAAGTGATTGTACCGGATAATAAATGATTAACACTGTGCCACGAAAATGTGTAACGAATTTAATTTCAATCCCCAGGCTGGACATAAATTCCGGTAGTGTAGTTTAACTCGAAAAGCGGCAGACGCAACCGCTTTTGGTAGGGGGGGGGGGGGGGGGTCGAGGCCCGTTCTTTACGGGAGGTTTATTAATCAATGTTAAATGGATGGAATGAGGGAAAGACTGTCAAATTTGATCAGAAATATTTTATTTCGAGCTTACACTCCAGCGTTGATGTAAATATATTAAATATTATACAAACATACATACATAATTCACGCCTATATGGGCAGAGGTGAACTAGCACCCACGCTTCGCCACTTATGCTAGGTCCCATGTAATAGGTGGCGAGCCCATTGCCATTTATCGGGTACAAAAGTCGCAGTACTTTGCTAGGTGGTAGGTATGAGAGGAACGCTGCTGCCCATTCCTCATCACTGATTTATCCTTAGTCGCCTTGTACGACACCCACGGGAGAGATTTGGGGTGGTGACAATTGTATTCTACTCTGCCGTCACCACACGGCCATCATTAAATATTACCATAATAAAGAACGCAATATGAGGAGATGAAGGGGATAGCTATTATCCATTACGGTTGTAAAAGTCTAGTAGGGGTGATTATGGTTAGGCCAAATTTCAAGTTCTAATAATTAGCAAAGAAACTAGAATTGTCAAGTTTTTGATTGTACTTCTTGATCAAAGAATACCCAAAGTAATCTTAGAAATATTTCCACAAACTGACACAACACAACACAACTTTATGTTCGGATTTATTCCTAACAGACTCAGTAAAAGCTGGCATTACTTACAATCACCCATTTCCTGAACACTCGACGTCAGCGTAGAAGCCTTTCGCCTGAGAGGTATGAATCCGTTCTTTATTCAAGCAGATTTCATTCCCGTTCTGGATTATTCCGATGTACATTTTTATTTCGGTTTGGAGACAGGAATTGGCTTCGAATGAAATGCAAAGCTCCAAAATTCAGAAGAAGGTTTTGAAATGTCCAATCAATCAATATATGAGATTAGCAGTAAAATTTATTAATGTTAGGTAATGGAATTGTTGTGCGATAATTAGATGATTTCTGAACCATATTATAAACTGGTAACTAGGCTAACGATCAGTAAATATAGTCTGTCTAAATTCCTATAAATTACTCGGTCTGCATCATTATCGTATATTATAAGTCCTGAGATGTGACGTTTTCAGATATTTCTAGAAAAGACACATCTGTCCTCCAGCGCAGCTTACAAGAGCTAGTTATCATTGCTGAAGTTTCTTAATACCACTTAATTATAGTTCAGATCGAAAGTCGTTTCTAAAAAGAAAACACACTTCTATTCTTACTCTTATACAAAACTATTGTTGCCTACTCACCTACTATTAGCTGTTTCCGATCCTCGCGAACTTAAACTAAATGCGTTGACAGAAGTAAGTAAAATCTTACGACCCAAGACACTAGGACCTTAAGTAGCTTCATTTAAATGGAGAAAAAGGAAAGAAGTGTCATTAGTCCAACTAAGTTGGCCACTTTGCTCATTGTTCCCAGGGACAATGGAAAGTTCGGGACGCAACTTGAACCTGAATCAATGTGCATGTTTGTGCAATACGGGAGTTCTGGAGAGTGTACAGTGGGACAAAGTTATGCATTGAGTATTGTTTGTTGAGTTTGTAAGACTCTGATCAGAATATCTGTCGATTTTTTTGAGTTACACAAGCTATTCTCGAAAATTGACTTATATTAGACAACATTTGCAAGGATCATTGTCTATAAATTTTTTGATTCCTTTCTTGTGCCTACTTACTGTCTGTTGCATATTAATCCCCTTACACATAGATTCACTAACTTATTTGACCCATGTTCATCATGTCTCTTCTCAATAAACACAGAAAAATATCCGGTTTCCTCACATTAAAAGACATTCATCAACAGCTTTTAATGTCCCCGCTGCCGGAGCTTAAGTCTTGACTATGGAGAAAGGGCTATAGCCCACCACACTGGCCCAGTGCGGATTGGTGTGTATTGAAGCATGCAGATGATCACAAAGATCACATGATAACATATTTTTGTCACCCGTCCAATAACCGGCTTTAGCGAACATTGCTTTGCTACTATAGTGATTTATATTTGTACTAACTTTTCCACAATTAGCTATATAAGTAGCATGAACAAACTATCTGTTAATACTGTACTAATCCTGACAACAAAATACAATACATATCCCATATTATTGGCTACATGCAAATATCGTTGTAAAACGGGCTTTCCCCAATCTGTGGGAACCTCTGAACTCCCTAGCGGACCCTAATCAAAATGAACTTTGGCAAAACTAATAGAGAATCCAGAATCCAATAAACGTAAAAGTATTTTTTATTCGGACCGTTATGAGCGCGATATAAGCAATATTATGGCAAGAATAAATTTATATGAAAACATTTTCATTACATCAGCGCCTACTTCCCCTAGAGTAAATATATTGCGTTCCACGCGAAGTGTCACGAAGTAATGAAATGATAGTTTTTTGTCTCTCTTCGGTGTCTTGTTTCAAATCAAAATCTATGAAAATTGCGAACATGGTCAGTCTAGTTCCGCATATTTATTTGTTACTGTGAAACCTGCATAGACTGATTTAACTGATCGAACCTTTTATCTCCTAACGTCTGCTCCTGTTATAAGAAGAAGATAATGAATATCAATGGAAGTCCAACGTCACTATTAATAATTTCTTCTCACGAAATAGTATACGGAGTCGGTTTTGTATTAAGAGTTGTTGTTTAATTCGTTGTAAATAATCAAGAGGAGGGGAAGGGATTGTCAGATATATTTTTCTCCCAAGAACAGGTAGTTTTGTAAGAAGAAGACAAGGAAGATCTCTTCGTCGCATATTCATAATCTCTTCTCACAAAAGCCGTGTGGTGACGGTAGAGTAGAATACAATTGTCACCACCCCAAAATCTCTCCCGTGGGTGTCGCACAAGGCGACTAAGGATAAATCAGCGATGAGGAATGGGCAGCAGCGTTTCTCTTATACCACCTAGCAATAGCAATGTACTGCGACTTTTGTGCCCGATAAATGGCAATAGGCTCGCCACCTATTACATGGGACCTAACATAATCGGCGATACGTGGTCGCTAGTTCACCTTTGGCTACCCTTTCGGGGATATAGGCGTGATTTATGTATGTATGTTCTCACAAAATTGTACTACACCGATAGTCGGTTTAGTATCAAGATTGATTCAAGATTGACAAATTCTGGTTGCAGTTCTTCTTGGATATAAATACCTATTATGTGATTGTACCAGGACACCAGGAGTGGAGAAGGGGTCGTTTTCAGATACATTTTTATAGCAACTGCCGAGTGGGCAATAACCCTTCCACAGAGCGACGGCTTTAGCAATCATCTCGCCGATGTCTCCTCCCGTTTCACTTACACAGCTATCACAGCCATGTGTGGGTGTGGGGCACACACACAGCCAAATGTTCCCGATACACATGTAGTACCAGCACCGCTTTTCAATTTCCTTCCTGAAGCGAAATTTCAATCCAACATTCTGTGCAGTCGACGACGAGCAATATTCGTCTTTAACCCTTCTAATAAAAGTTCCATTTAGCTATCTCGAGGCAGGGAAAATAATTTTCGTAATTTACTGCTGTGTGCATCCATAGAATGACTTGTTTTCCGATATGGAACTTTAATAACATTGTAATAGGATTTATCTTCGCATGATTACGGATCAAAGAAGCCAATATGGGACATGAAAATGTTACATTAGATGAATTTTTATGAGAATTGTCGGGAATTTCAGCGTTTTTTGTTCGATAACTTAAGAGTTTTTGTCGTGTAAGTAATATAAGTTATGAAACATTGTAGTGAGTTTGGGACATTTTTATTCTTTATGGTTCACATAGTGTATTAAAAACTTGCACAATGGTTTTTTTTTTAACATTGCAAAAATACAAAGTCTTATAAATATAATACTTTTAAGACAATATCATAAACCCTATAACATTAAAAGCGAAGAAAACAAAGATAACAGTCCTTGTGTAGAGAACAAACTGCTCAATCAACCACCAACAGCCTACAGATTTGATTCTGCGTCCCCATTCGAATGAGCACCCTTTCCACTGAGCAGGACGACTCATATTTGCACAACAATCTCCACTAAAAGAGGTAGTCACATTACGAGGGACATAAATCGAAATTTATGGCGATCAAACACCTCAATCCTATTGAAATAAAATCGCTCGAGCTATTTCAAATGTGTTCACCTGGTCGGTATATAAGAAAAGAAAACCGGCCAAGTGCGAATAGGACTCAAGCACGGAAGGTTCCGTATACATATACGTATCTACAAAAAGAAACCCCTTCGATATCACCAAAAACTATCTTCTTCTCCCTTCCCTGTTCCCAGTTTTCTCTTCCATTCATCCAGACGTCATCATAGATGTTGTCTGGGTGCATACATGATAAACATCATGATAATCACTATGATAATCAGTCATCATCATCAAGACACCATCCACTCCCCTTTGATTCATGTCATGCCACGTTATAATTGGCTATTTACATACATACATAAATCACGCCTATATCCCCGAAGGGGTAGGCAGAGGTGAACTAGCACCCACGTTTCGCCAATTATGTTAGGTCCCATGTAATAAGTGGCGAGCCTATTGCCATTTATCGGGCACAAAAGTCGCAGTACATTGCTATTGCTAGGTGGTATAAGAGGAACACTTTAGGTCCCATATAATAAGTGGCGAGCCTATTGCCATTTATCGGGCACAAAAGTCGCAGCACATTGCTATTGCTAGGTGGTATAAGAGGAACACTTTAGGTCCCATATAATAAGTGGCGAGCCTATTGCCATTTATCGGGCACAAAAGTCCCAGCACATTGCTATTGCTAGGTGGTATAAGAGGAACACTTTAGGTCCCATATAATAAGTGGCGAGCCTATTGCCATTTATCGGGCACAAAAGTCCCAGCACATTGCTATTGCTAGGTGGTATAAGAGGAACACTTTAGGTCCCATATAATAAGTGGCGAGCCTATTGCCATTTATCGGGCACAAAAGTCGCAGCACATTGCTATTGCTAGGTGGTATAAGAGGAACACTTTAGGTCCCATATAATAAGTGGCGAGCCTATTGCCATTTATCGGGCACAAAAGTCGCAGCACATTGCTATTGCTAGGTGGTATAAGAGGAACACTTTAGGTCCCATATAATAAGTGGCGGGCCTATTGCCATTTATCGGGCACAAAAGTCGCAGCACATTGCTATTGCTAGGTGGTATAAGAGGAACACTTTAGGTCCCATATAATAACTGGCGGGCCTATTGCCATTTATCGGGCACAAAAGTCGCAGCACATTGCTATTGCTAGGTGGTATAAGAGGAACACTTTAGGTCCCATATAATAAGTGGCGAGCCTATTGCCATTTATCGGGCACAAAAGTCGCAGCACATTGCTATTGCTAGGTGGTATAAGAGGAACACTTTAGGTCCCATATAATAAGTGGCGGGCCTATTGCCATTTATCGGGCACAAAAGTCGCAGCACATTGCTATTGCTAGGTGGTATAAGAGGAACGCTGCTGCCCATTCCTCGTCGTTTTCACTGATTTATCCTTAGTCGCCTTGTACGACACCCACGGTGGTGACAATTGTATTCTACTCTGCCGTCACCACACGGCTATAATTGGCAATTTAAGTTTGTATTTATAAGTCTGTTATTGTGGTTTTAAATATGCTGTAATGTTTGCGATAAATCATTAAATAAATAAATGTCTAACATCAGCGAAGATCTTCTTCTCGCAGTCAGACTTCATTACTTCTTGTGCTGCAGAAAACTTCGGAACCGCGATTCAGGTCTCATTAATCTTGTTATACATTATCACCATAGACACTATAAGCCCTAGTATTGTGTGAAAAACACTTTCGTTCAAAAACATGAAACACGAACTTCACGTTTTAATGACCAAAACGGACGCTGAAGGTCAACCATTTCACTAATGTACAATTTATTTTAATTGTAGCAGTACCTAGTGATGCGACCCGAGTAACATTTTGCCACTCGAATTATTTTACAACTTTAGTAGGATACCGGTCGAGTGGTCGAATCACTCGAGTGTTTATTTCACTCGTACACCACTCGGGTGGTCGAGTCGAGGCGCTCGAGTGGTTCTCGAGTCATTCGAACAGAAGGCTCATTCGAGAAAAGTTCAGCACTTCTTTTAACTCAACTCGTCTTCCTTCCTGGCGTGCTCGGTTCGTGCAGATTTGTCCAGGCGAGTGGCGAGCGCGTGATTCGAGTCCAGCCGAGTGAAATGCTAGTAACTCGGGTTTAATCGAGTCCGAGTCAACTCGAGTCGATATTTTTTTCGCTCGAGTACCATTTTTACTGATGTCACTGGAGTCACTCGAGTAAAAATGGGCTCGAGTGACATCACTAACAGTACCTACCTACCCAAACGAAGCGTTGTTGTAAATAACGCAAAAACGATGACATTTAAAAGGACGAATGGGCATCAGCGATTTTGGTACCCCGTAAGCAAGAACGAAACAATTTACCTTCGCCCAAGTTCAACCCTCGGGTCTGGCCGACCCGGCATTATAATCCCGGGTCTTTTGGACCCGAGATTATTACTGGGAAGCAGGTCTGAGATTATTGCTTCTTATGTGCAAGGGGCGGGTCTGATTTGAAGTTTTCCTGTATGTTGTCTGGTTACCGTTCATTAAGTCTCGATTAGACTATAGAGGTCGATGTACAGTCAACAGCCACAAAATGGCAAAATTTCTCAATCGATTTTGTGCTCTATTATTACCAATTTAAGGTTGACAATCGATTGAAGAAATTTGACAGTTTTGGGTAGTCTGAAGTGCCGTTGCTGTATATTCTACAAGGTTTTACAAGGGAAAGGGGCACAAAACGGGAAGGCTGCCTAAAGCAGGTACATAACCACAAGGCGGGCCAAGGGGTACTAAGGGGCATGATGCATTTCCTAACTCACCGCGTCTGCAAGGTACCTTAGTCAACATCATCAAAGCTATAATTTGACGGCCGCCTTGGTCGAATGCTCAGATTATTGGCCAAGAGGTCCCGGGTTCGAATCCTGGTAGGGGCAAACTTTGTGATGACCACAAATGTTTGTTTCCTAGTCATGGTTGTGTATATGTTTACGTAGTATATTTTCAACATTTATATACATAATTATATTAAAAAATATGTCCGTCATCAGTATCCATAACACAAATGCTTAGGCTACTTACTTTGGGCTAGATGATAGGTGAGTGTAAAAAAAAAAAAAAAAAATATAAAACACCGTAAAATCACTTCTACTCTTTGACATGAACCGGTATCATCGAGCTCGACCGTTCTGAACATTTATATTCATTCCTGTTACTTTTTTTCCTGTTAATGTTACTTTTCTTTTCTTTTCGTTTTAGGTTTCTTTGCTGACTTTTTGTCCGTAGAATATGACATTTTGAAGGAAAAATCACATACTTATTGTATATTGTTTGGTAAATTGTTTGGATGTAAACATCCACACATACACTTGGGTCACAAGCTCACAAGGCCCAAGCGCTGACACGGACTCCCCTCTCTGCCGCACTATGGACCCGGCACCCTCATGGTAAATCCATGGGATGCTATTAAGAGTTTAACGTCTCATCATCGAACTATGTATAATAAAATCCACACTTCGCCACATTGAACTACTAATGCTTCGCCACGATATGATATTGCCATTTATCGCGTTGAACTCACAGAAATAATTCGATTTTCGACAGTTCATAACGATATATGGCTATATCTTTATGAAACAGCCTAGAGCCTTATCCAATTATTCAAGTCAGGCTTATTCACGTGTTATAATCCAAATATTTTGACCGTTCAACGCGATAAATGGCTGTATCATATCGTGTTTCGGTGGTCATGCTAGCCGAGCAGAATCTGATCCTAGATGAATAGATAAATCATGCCTACATCCCCGAAGGGGCAGGCAGAGGTGAACTAGCACCCACGTTTCGCCAATTATGTTAGGTCTTATGTAATAGGTGGCGAGCCGATTGCCATCCGATACTGACACTCTAAAATTTTCCATTACATTTCGGGTCAGAACACTGTAATGCAATTAGGCATTGGGTATCGACGAAAAATAATGGCGTCCTCTCATCTCAGACGGTGTACAGTTGCAAAGGGGAAAGCTCTCCAGATTTCGCGAAGCACTTTGACAGCGCCGTCGCTTTTTTATGAAACACAACCCGTCTGTCGGCGACATAATAATACTTCGCTTTTTTGCGTTATAAAAGGCGTCCTTAATCGAATTTTGGGGATTCCGTTTCGTCATTGTCAACTGTTTGTGCTAACTCAAGTGTAGTACAGTCCACAGCACGCCAGACTACCACAAAATGTCAAATTTTCTGAATCGACTTTGTGCTTTACCTCAAACAGTTAAGGTGGACAATCGATTGAAGGAATTTTACAGTTTTGGGTAGTCTGGAGTGCCGTTGACTGTACCTTCATTTTCATAAATATTCTTTGACTAGTGGTCGCCCGCGGCTTCGCTCGCGTTAATCTTGGTTGTTTTGTTATATAGCTTACAGCCTTCCTCAATAAATGGACTATCCAACACAAAAGATTTTTTCAATTTGAGTCAGTAGTTCCTGAGATTAGCGCGTTTAAACAACCAACCATTAAAACAAACAAACAAAAAACTCTTCAGCTTAAAGATTACATTACGCCTTTCTCACACGGGTACATATCAATTCTTATTACTTCCACTTGCTACGATCCTTACATACCTACTTCACACGCTTCATCTGATCTCATTATGTCTTCATAACGTCACGTTAACCAATAATAATTTGAATCTCACCAGACACTGATTGAGTAACTGTTGCCATGGATTATATTACCTGAAAATTAAGAGAAAGATATAAAATACTTGAGGCATTTTAATAAAATTTAACAATCAGAAAGGAAAACTCACAGACTATTTTCTATATTCAGACAACACCAGATAAAGGAGTATCACATTTGTACATACATACATACATAAATCACGCCTATATCCCCGAAGGGGTAGGCAGAGGTGAACCAGCACCCGCGTTTCGCCAATTATTTCAAGTCCCATGTAATAATAGGTGGCGAGTCTACTGCCATTTATCGGGCACAAAAGTCGCAGTAAATTGCTAGGTTGTACGAGTATAAGAGGAACGCTGCTGCCCATTCCTCAGCACTGATTTATCCTTAGTCGCCTTGTACGACACCCACGGGAGAGATTTGGGTGACAATTGTATTCTGCTCTGCCGTCACCATACGGCGTCACACTATTTAAATGGTTTTTGGGTTATTGGCCTTCTTAATTCCTGGGAGCGCAAAAATAAATTGGAATGTGCCAGCCCCAACTCTAAAGGAGTAGCATCGTTAAAGTTGGTGGTACCCACCAACCCGCACTGGGCCAGCGTGGTGGGTTATGGTCCAATCTCCCTATATTCTTCCATCCATAGGGAAGGCCCGTGCCCCAGCAGTGGGGACATTAAAGGGGTGGTGATGATGATGATGAACGTTAAAGTCGACTAAGGGAGACTGCCCGGTGTAGACCAATAAGCACCTTGGGGCACCCGAATGGTGGAGGGCAAACCACCAACAACAGCATAACCAAAGAGGGTTGGTGTCAGGCAGGCGGCCGGCTTTTTGACTGGTGAATTGCCGCGAGGCAGATCCCAGACTTTCCCCTCTTACAGGGCTAGGAGGAACACCGGAGTGGTTCAGTGGGTAGTGCTGGTCGCTTCGTGCCTTGGCGAGTCCCACACACGCCAGTCGCCTAGCTAGCGGCTAGTATGGTGCTTCAAAGCATTCCACTCCGGAAAAAAAAAGGCCGGCTGTAAAACCTAAGCAAAACCTTGAGCAGTATGAGTTGGAATGTTGTCATCCCAATCTACATCTCAGTTCCTCTATCGATATGGTCCTTTCAGTGTTTTTTTCAATAAATTATTTGATCGCTAGCACCTTCCCGATGTGTCTGATGACATGACATAATGGATTGGATTGCGAGATGACGTCTGAGGCTATAAATGGAAGAGGAAACATTTCTCCAACTTGTACGATAGTCGAATGTCCGATTATCAACGTAATATTTAATGAGCAATTAATAAAAATGCCAATGTGGGCCAGACGGGGGGAGGGCGGGGGGTCAACCCCCGAAGACAAGACTAGTGCTTTAGCCAAATAAATTATTCAGATACAGACACGCCTTCGTCCAATATAAATGATTACTCGAAAACGCTACGAATATTATAATACTATTTTTAATAATATTAATACTAGCTTTGTTTCAAATTTATAGCTTTTTGATACATACGATTACGTCGACATTATGTTATTTAGCCAAATTAAATATTTTTACAATTTGAGTACAGAATTAGATTGAGTAATCTTGTAAAGTTACATACATACACAAATCACGCCTATATCCCCGAAGGGGTAGGCAGAGGTGAACTAGCACCCACGTTTCGCCAATTATGTTAGGTCCCATGTAATAGGTGGCGAGCCTATTGCCATTTATCGGGCACAATAGTCGCAGTACTATTGCTAGGTGGTATAAGAGGAATGCTGCTGCCCATTCCTCATCACTGATTTATCCTTAGTCGCCTTGTACGACACCCACGGGACAGATTTGGGGGTGGTGACAATTGTATTCTACTCTGCCGTCACCACGCGGCGTTGTAAAGTTTGGTTTAATAAATATGTTAACAAAGTAACCGTGATTAGATTAGCAAATAAAATACAATAACATGACAAATACATAATAGTACAAAACAAAGAAGAAAGAAACATCTTAAAAATATTCGAACTACATGAATTGGTGTGAATATTTTTTTTTAATTTTCAGAATACGTCTGCCCAAATAAAAATCCCAACTAAAAAGTAAAATAAAATATATGAAAAATTAGAACGAATATTTATCTTGTCACTTAATGTTATTTTATTCACTGTTTTGACTTTTATTTGAACATTATAAAAATGTTAGAAAACTGGAATAAAAATTACTAAAAATTAAAAAAAAGTAGCTTGAAAAACGTTTACGACGGTTGTCGCAACCGTTTAAATAAATTTAAGTAGAGATTGAAAACAAAACATTTTCTTTTGGCTCTTTTGGCTCTAACAAAAAAAATGTAGGGAGTGTACACAACCCATTCTCCATTGACAGAGTATGAGTAAATTAGCCCCCGTCAGTCTTGCATGATGTTGCAGATGAGCTAGCCATGAGGCCGCCCTCTGTGCTTCATGCGTGAGATTCGAACCCGGGCCCGCGGAGTGCGACGCGGCTATGAGACCGTTGCGCCAACGAAAGCTTATTCTGAACGACGAAATTACGCGATAGAAGGCTCGAGTGACGTCACTACAGCTACAAGTTTACAATGCTTTGATTACCTGTATTTGATCTATGAATAAAGGTCTCTACATAGGTAACGGGAAAACACCCCGGACGGGACGTGGTAGGGACGGGGACGGGGACTGCAGAAACATCGTTTCATACAAAATGTCCTTTATGGAACATTTTGTATGAAACGATGTTTCTGCATGCATTTCATTTCTGCTACGATGCATAATATATGTCACTGAGCGACGGACGTTTTTGAACGAACATCACATTAATTTCGACAAGGAATGGATTCGATGAGTTTCCTAGTGGAGTATTTCAGAAGTGACTTAAGACAGAATATTTTATTACCTGTTTCACAATCGCCAAGTAAGTTCTGAATAGCGTACTTGGCAGTTCAATTGACATATATATCATATGGCAACTGTCAGGTGATCTGCCAAGTAAGCTATTCAGAACTTACTAGTCGATTGTGAAACAGGCCCTTAATGAATTAAAGATTAAATGCGTTTGACCCTGTACTGACCTACATTGGGGTCTTATAAGGCAAACTGATCGATATGACTCTTCACATTGAATAATAAATATGGATCGACCAATTCAGGGTTTCTCGGGTGAAACAAAAAAGCTTCGGTGCCTAATATTGTATTGCTATTTACCTACTGCCGCACTCAGAGATGTCAATTAACGTTAATGAGTACTTAATGTCAAAAAATTACAATTGTACAATTAGTCTCTATTCTTGCCGGGTCTATGGTCTTACATTTAAATCAATTTATTTGACATCAAGTACTCATTGAAGTTTGTTTGTACATTGGTGTAATGATAATACTTCACTGCAAAACTCATTCTGTACAAAGATTTTGGTGGTTAGAAAAAGAATTTCGAAATATTATGGTCTTGATGCGGGAATCGAACCCGCGTCCGCTGCTATCCGGGCAGGTGCCTGACCGCTCGGCCAACCAAGACACTAATTAACTTGCCGAAATTCTTCTAACCTTTACACTTCACGTTGTAAGCCATGGGGTACCCTCGCAATGTTTCTAACCACCAAAATCTTTGTAATAATTTTTCTAACATTTATATAATGTTAAAATTAAAATCGAATAGTTTATAAAGCAAACCCAAGCTTAACCGAACGCACGGTATTTGTATAAATATTACATGTGCTTTGGAATGTTTGAAATCTATTTCTACATTGCGAGGGTACCCGTTGGCTTACAACGTGAGTGTAAAGGTTAGAAGAATTTCGGCAAGTTAATTAGTGTCTTGGGTGGCCGAGCGGTCAGGCACCTGCCCGGATAGCAGCGGACGCGGGTTCGATTCCCGCATCAAGACCATAATTTTCGGAAATTCTTTTTCTAAACACCAAAATCTTTGTACTAATTTTTCTTACATTTATTATTAAAATTAAAATCGAATAACTCATTCTGTTTACCACACTCGTTTTAAATCACTGTTAAGTTGAACCCGACTTGAATGTTGGTTTAACTTCGATTTACACAAGTAAAAAATTGCAGGTTAAGTGTACTCGCCTGTGGTCGGGTGTTTATCTTCGGAATAGAGCGGCGTTGAACGTGAATGGGACCGATTTATCACCTGACCCCGTATTATGTGAGCCGATTTCAGTTGCTTTGGCCTACCCGTTTCTCTTACACTTTGCTATAATTCTCAATGAGTGAGAGAGACAGGTAGACAAAACCGACTGCACTACTAATGTGCTTCAGCTTGTAAGGTTCCGTACCAATATAATCTAGATTTTATTATTATGTGCGGTTACATTTAAATTATAAATATTAATTTTATTGCCATGTGTTTAATATAAGTAATAGGCTCGCACTCGTGGGTCTTAAAATAAGGCGAAATACACCTCTGCGTACTCTTTCGGGTAGTAGTGACAGACAGGATAGAATTGAAGAAAAAGACGAATTTTTTATTCTATCCTGCTACAAGTCTCAAGAGATGCCACATCTCTTGTGACTTATATCTAGATAGAATTAAAGGAAAAGACGTAAAATGCCTACTGCCGAAATAGGAGTAAGGCATAGTGACATGAATTACAGATTGTAGAATTACACAGAAAAGTTTCATACCAAAGTAGGCAATAAACTTTTTACTCCGGTGGGGTAATTACATCGTTTCGTGCGATTGTAGCGAGAAACATTTCGCAAATACATAAAGGTGCTTTGTCAGAGAATGAGCCATACGCCCTTGTAGATAATAAGCGAAATAATACAAAAAGAACTATGCCTTCACACAATATTAAATTAGGGATTATTCGTACAGGCAAACCCTTGCAAAATGAAGTACGCACCGACCCTCCAGCCTGTGAGGGTCGGGCACAATGGAACACAAGGCTGGAGGTCAACGGGAGTTCTTTTGCCCTCATACAATAATAATGTCTTGGCAAATGAACAGTAAACAGCAAAAGCAGAATACAATTGTCACCAAATCTTTTCCGCGGGAGTCGTAGAAGGCGCTAAGGGCGGTGTTTTGATGCATAGGTACCTAGTTAACTCAACCATTTGTTAAAATGGTTACTTATCTTTAAATATCAGACTGGTATTTAACCATTCGTAACAATATCTGACTGATATTTAATCATTAGTAACTAAAATTGTTACTAATGGTTAAATATCATCAATAGTCTAATATTGAACCATTAGTAGGTAACAATTTTAAACAATTAGTTGAGTTAACTATGCATCAAAAAACCGCCCCCAAGGGTTAAAATAGTGATGAGGAATGGGCAGCAGCTTACCTTTTATACCACCTAGCAATTTACTGCGACTTTCGGGCCCGTTAGATGGCAATAGACACGCCACTTATACATAGGACCCCAGATAGACTGGGCATGAAGAAAAAATGTAAATAGCCAGAACGAGCCCAAAATTCGATGGACCGCAGTCAGCAGATTGAAATGTTTCCATAAATGGCGACAAAGCATTATTATTACGGACATGGTTGCGTAAATTCTGGCGTTAAGCCCTTACAAAATCCATATAGCGCGAGCGACACGCGATCCAGAGATTACAGCCCTTTACAACAATCACGGAAAAGTTGTTTCATATTGAAATAAAACGCCCACTGCGGGCGGTGGCGAGCCGTGGGCCTAAAATGTCGCATTCATTAACATTCCCTTTTGTTCTATTTTCGTTCCCTTATACGGGGGTATTGTCTATACGGGCATGCCCGCCAGACATGCCCGCGCTGAACTTAGGCGTTACTCTGGAATTTTATTTCGTTCGTTCGAGTCTTTGCGTCTTTGTCGCTCTTATTTTAACGCGCAGTGGCGTGAGAAAGACGGATAGATGTGAGTTAATCGTTCGGAGTTACAGAGTAGACCTCCTTGTTCGTATAGGCCAGACTGCCTGTGACGGTCCTACACTAGAATAGAAGCGAGGTCCGACGGGCATGTCTGCAGGCATGCCCGCAGGCATTAAAATTAAAATTCAATAGACTGGAGTAGAAGAAGAAAACATTTTGTGCCGACCCCCTCTAGAGCGGGATAAGAGGAAGAAACGAGAGTTTGGTGTATTTTTATTCAAATTAGTTTGCTATCAGCTTTTTAATTCAAGTTCCATCGCCTATCCCATTCACTTAAATTATAAAGCTAATTGAAAAAGATTTTGTCTCAAGCCCAAGTGAATGGGGTATAGTAGCATGCATTTAGAATTTCTTTACTCATGTGGTTAGAACGAACCAAACTCTTTCGCTACGAAACAAGAAAGCTGCTCCTAAAGAAATCACCTTGGCAATTCTGACGGACGACAGGTTATTAAAATTAATCGTTCAGGGGCTTAATTATACTAACGATGTGCCGCGTGGTGACGGCAGAGCAGATTACAATGGTCACCACCCCTTTCTCTCCCACGGGTGTCGCACATAGCGACTAAGGGTAGAGAAAGCGATGAGTAATGGGCAGCAGAGTTTTTCTGATACCACCTAGTAATATATTTGGAATAGGCTCGCCGCTATTACATGAAACCTAACATAATTGACCAAACGTGGGTGTTAATTCACCTCTGCCCCTACGGAAATAAATAGACGTTATATAGCGTCGACATAGCGCGCTTGGCCTGCGATTGCGTAAACCAAGCAATGTTCGCTGAGGCCGGTCATTGGATGGGTGACCAAAAATTTACTATTTCGAGTGCTTCCGCGCTTCGGAAGGTCCCGGCTGCATCTGGAGTCGTTAACACCCACCAACGAGCACTGGGACTGCGTGGTGGGTTAAGGCCCAATCTCCCTATATTCTTCCATATGTAGGGAAGGCCCGTGCCTCAGCAGTGGGGACATTAATAGGGCTGGTGATGATGATGAGGCCCCTGGTAATCATCGGCTCCCTCCACAGCCAATGCCGGCCAATACATACATAAATCACGCCTATATCCCCGAAGGTGTAAGTAGAGGTGAACTAGCACCCACGATTCGCCAACTATGTCAAGTCCCATGCAAGAAGAGGCGAGCGTATTGCCATTTATCGGGCACAAAAGTCGCAGTACATTGCTAGGTGGTATAAGAGGAACGCCGCTGCCCATTCTTCATCACTGATTTATCCTTATTCGCCTTGTACGACATCCACGGGGGAGATTTGGAGAGGTGACAATTGTATTCTACTCTGCCGTCACCACGGGGCTTTAAAAGGTATCGGTTTACATAAGTGAGTATCCTCGTTGCCAAGTTACAAACGGCGCTCGACCCAGAAACAAACGTGGCAGCTTGAGCCTAAGTTACCTGAAGAATGGCCGTGACATGCGATATTTTTTCCGCACTGCGGCATGCGTTGGTGGCGGAATAATGATTCTAGCTTTTATTACAGGCGAGATCCCATTCGGAATGCTCTTTGATTCTTTACATACATACATACACAAATTACGCCTATATCCCCGAAGGGATAGCGTAGAGGTGAATTAACTCCCACGTTTCGCCAATAAGGCTAGGTCCCATATAATTGGTGGTGAGCCTATTGCCATTTATCAGGCACATAAATTGCCGTACATTGCGTACTCATTGCTGACTTATCTCTTAGTCGCGTTGTACGACACCCGCGGGAGAAATGGGGGTGGTGACAATTGTACTGCCGTCATCACGCGGTGTAAATATAAAATTGGAAGTATATTAAAAACGGGTCAGATAAACAGTAAGTATGACTTGGTTCCCTGGTGCGTCTGTAGTGGTTACACTCACACTCCAACACACTCAGAGCCATGGGTGGGTGATGAACCTAGTCATCACACATTACCTACTTCACCACCTATTAGTTCCCGGCACGTAAGTTGAACCAAAATGACGGTCCTTATCTGCGCCGGTACAATTGATGAAAAAGTGTCCAACTAAATTTTCAACCCGCAGAAGTGAGTATATTGTGCTATTACAGACACACGTCGCACCCCATACAGAACCTCAAATAGTACCAGCGGGCCTAGCACTGGGACCTGGACTGTCAAGTCTCTCTCCACCACTTGACAGTGTTTTGTCTCGGCATTTAGAGGGAGTTAGAGCCAGAGGAAAATATTCTCTGTCCCCCGAATGAGACGTCCCGTGCTACGGGGGCAGGATCCTGATTATCCCTCTTCATTCGCCTCTTTCAATCGCTTTCGCCTAGCTGTCACTCTCACACTGTGATTATTCTCAATGAGTGAGAATGACAGGTAGCGATTGAAAGAGGGTTACATAATAACCCAACTGAAAACGTTTTACGCGCTGCGCATAGGTCACTTTAGGTATTGTACTTTCAATTATACTGAGCGGAAGCTAATGTTGAAATTCTCATTCACCCGCCACTCGATAGCGCAATTCCAGCAATATTAAATATTTATTTTTATATTAATAATTAGTCCGTTAGTCTATATTACGTGGGCGAGAAAGTGGGTGGATAAGCCATTGGATACCCAGACCGAAATATTATAAACCCCCTCCCCTTCCTCCACTCTGCACACAAGGATTTTCATATTTAGCGCATTGGATAGTCTCGGTTGACCATTAAAAGGTCTATATTTAATCATTTGGAGTATATGCCCTCAAGATATAATTCTACCAGTTAAATAATATACAAATTGGGAGCCTTTTTGGTATCACATTTCGTGTGTAAATGTAAGAAAAATAGGTGTAGGTTTTTGATTTATAATCCATACAGGTGTAATTAGTCATATAGATAATCAGTCATTAATGTCTGAATACAGGGCATGTTCTCTATCCTAATTGTCGGAACGTAGGTGTTGATAAATTACACCTATATCACGCTTATAACCCTTCGGGGTACAATATACATATACAAACATGTCCAAGTCTTCCATGATGTGATGGGAGCGAAAAAAATAACGTTGAATGTGCCAGCCCCGACTCATCCCAGGGTGTCGTAAAAGTCAACTAAGGGAGATTGCCCGGTGTAGACCACTAAACACCCTGTGGCACCCGAATGGTGAAGGGAAAACCACCAACAACAGCATACTCAATGAGGTTTGGTGTCAGGCAGGCGGCCGGCTGTATCACCTAAGCCAAAATAGTAGCAGTATGTGAGCAGTATGTTTGTTGTTGCCATCCCAATCACTCTATCCGTTCATCGGTCTCTCGACATAGTCCTTTCCTTCTCTTTTCTATACATTCATTCATCACCATCACCTTCACGGTGTGATGAATGATATGAATCAAAAGGGAGTGGATGGCTTGATGACGTCTGACCTATATGAATAGAAGTGGAAACATACGGCGCCGACCTCAGATAGACTGGGAACAGGGCAGAGAGAAGAGATTGTATGTGTCCGAACAGCGTTAGCCGTCCACGCCTAGTTAAACTGTGCCTAATTCCAAACTAACCAGTTCATGCCCAGATCAATAACAGATTAGCAACGATTATAAAGTGGGGATTGGCCACGACAAGGAGACAAAGCGTCGGATCTGGCCGACACCTCGAGTGGTCGAGATACGGCTATGATTAACAGCGCAGACTGTCCGTGCGGGGCCACAGAGCGGGCGGTCTGGGCGCCTGCATACAATACAGAAACGCTACTCAAATTATGAGCACTGCATATAAAGTTGAGTGGATAATACCTGTCAGAATTTCTATGGAAAAACGTCAATTTTGACAATACTTAAATGTTAAACTTTCTCTATTCGGGGGTATATCCCCGAAGGAGTTGGCAGAGGTGAATTAAACAGCCACATTTAGCAAATTAAGTTAGGTCCCAAGTGGTCCCCTAATTATAAAACATGGACTAAAGTTAGTCACAGTTAAAACGGATATTGTAATTTTTATTTGCTGATTGAAAGACAGAGTTAGCATCAATTTCAAACCATGACTAAAGCTACTGACAGACATGCTTATTATTTAGCATGCTTGTAAGCGTGGTTAAAACGAGCATGCTCTGCCATCTGGTCACACTTTCTATCAATAAGCATGCCAGTGAGTTTTGAGCATTTTTCATTCACCGCAAGGTAACATGCTCGAAAAAAGCATGCCCATTACAAGCGACGCCTAGATACACATGCTACCAAGTGACAATTATTCATTAATGGCATGATTTCGTGCTAGTAACGAGCATGTCTGTCAGTACCTTTAACTTTAGTTCATGTTTTATAAAAAAAGGGGGAACGGGTTCTTGTTTCTCCTGACACGGACGATCGCGAATCTCCTGGGCCTCGAACAGCTAATAGCGGGCAGTTTGTTCAACTCCCAACTAAATGCGTTCAGAGATTGCGTGAACGAATATCAGCAAAGCTCATAATTATATCAAACGATCACCATTTCTCTGGCGTTATCGACGGAATTTACTGGCGCTAGAGACGGTGGTGGGGAGTTCTAGGGGGATATTATTCTATGATAAAACGTATTATGATATTTATAAGACTTATGCTGAGGTACAAGGGTAAACACAGCGATGAGTGATGGGCAGCAGCATTCCTCTTGTACCACCTAGAAATATACTGCGATTTTTGTGCCCGATAGATGGCAATAGGCTCGCCACCTATTACACGGGACGCGAAAAGTGAGTGTATAATACACCTCTGCCTACCCCTTCGAGGATATAGGCGTTATTTATATATGTTATGTATATGCTGAGGTAAAACCCGGTAGATGCCGTAAAGGTCTCTCGGCCAAAAGCATAGATCTATATTTCTTTTTTTCTTTTTATATGCATTACTATCAATAATTTAAATGTGTCAACATATTTATATCACGATCAACCAAAATCTCTATGTAACTTACTGAAACACTCTGGCTGATAAACCATCATCATAATCTTTCTGCCCTGTTCCCAGTTTATCTGGGGTCGGCGCAGTATGTACATACATAGATACATAAATCACGCCTATATCCCCGAAGGGGTAGGCAGAGGTGAATTCATATCGGTCAGACGTCATCGAACCATCCAACTCCCTTTTTATTCATATCATCCATTAAACTGAAAAGGAGCTACATCATCATCATCACCAGCCCTTTTAATGTCCCCACTGCTGAGGCACGGGTCTTCCCGATGGATGGAAGAATATAGGGAGATTGGGCCATAACCCACCACGCTGGCCCAGTGCGGGTTGGTGGGTGCTAACGACTGCAGATGCAGCCGGGACCAACGGCTTAACGTGCCTTGCGAAGCACGGAGGAACTCGAGATAATAAATTTTTGGTCACCCATCCAATGACCGGCCTTAGCGAAATTGCTTAGTTTACGCAATCGCAGGCCAAGCGCGCTGTGCCACTGCGCTAGCGAGCTCCTCAAAAAGGCGCTTGTGATAAATAAATTAATAGATAAGTGATGGAGACGACGTTGACAGACCGATTAACGGAGAGTGAAGTGAGTGGGATTACAGTATTCCAATCAATACTGCTCAAGGTTTTGGCTTAGGTTTTACAGTCGGCTGGCTGCCTGACTATAAACTCCGCTAGGACGTTTCATTTTATTACTACGTAGAATCGTCTGTGTATTAGTACTAAACACAAAAATTACATATCAGACATAAATCACGCCTTTATGAGCCTTTTGGCCTAGGGCCTTTTGGCTTCGCATTTATATCTAACCCATTTGCTTTGTTTTGTACAATATTCTATTTCTTTTTATAACTATATTAATATTCTAGTTTTTTTTTCTCTTCTTTCCTATATATCACCATAATATAGGTTCACCATAATGTTTTTTAAAATACTCGCACACCTTTATATCCTTCTGATATACATATAGGTGATAATATAGGCTTCTAGATATCCCTCGTATATCTGAAAGCTTCGAAACATGCACAAACATGTCCGGCGAACCGAACGTATGTTACAAACATTTCAATTTCAAATAAAAAATCATGTTTGTTTCCGCCACAGAAACAGATAAAGGTCTCTTGCGCTGAAAAATAAGCGAAATGCGTCCCGAAAATTGGACAGTCTGATCGAATAAAGAATTCTATTGTAGCTTTGTCAATACAACAGGCTCTCAATATGGATGGAACAATATAGGGAGAATATGCCATAAAAGGAGTTCGCTACCGCAGTGGCGTAGCGCGCTCGGTCTGCGATTGCGTAAACTAAGCAATGTTCGCGAAGGCCGGCTACTGGATGGATAACCTGAATTATTTTTATTTCGAGTTCCTCCGTGCTTCAGAAGGCACGTTAAGCCGATGGTCCCGGATGCATCTGCAGTCGTTAATACCCACCAACCCGCAGTGGGCCAGCGTGGTGGGTTATGGCCCATTCTCCCTATATTGTTCCATCCATAGGGAGAGCTTGTGCCCCAGCAGTAGGCGTCACCGGCTTCTACAACGCAAAAATCTAATAAGTATATAAAAATCTCGTGTCACTGTGTTTGTTAATAACTTCTCCGGAACGGCTTGACCAATGGGTAATGGGTATATAGGTCTGAGAATAGGTCGTACATACATAAATCACGGCTAGTGCATCCCCGAAGGCACAGGTGAACTAGCACCCACGATTTGCCGATTATGTTAGGTCCCATGTACTAGATGGCGAGCCTATTGCCATTTATCGGGCACAAAAGTCGCCACAATAGGTTGTAGGCCGTTTGTCAACGTTTGTCGAGTCATCTAGTAATGATATTAGATTGTAAATAGATGAAATACTACCTAAAATACGATAGTCGCTCTATGTTAGTACAAAGATTTTGATGGTTAGAAAAACTTCGAAAAATTATAGTCTTCTCGCATCAAGGTTATAATTTTTCGAACTTTTTCTAACCACCAAAATATTTAAACAAATTTTTCTAACATTAATCTTCTTCTTCTTCTTCATCCCGCTCTAGGCGGGGTCGGCACAACATGTTTTCTTCTTCCATTCCTCTCTATCCTTCACTAATTTCTCATCCACCCCTTCTCTATCATATCCTCCTTTACACAATCCATCCATCTTTTCTTTGGTCTTCCTCTCCTTCTACGTCCTTCCACGTTCATACTTAACATTCTTCTGCCAACATAGTTTTTTAATGTTAAAATGAAAATCGAATCGCTCTATGTTGTTCAGAGACTAACATTTCTTTGCACATATTCATGATCAGAATATTGCTGCAGCTTTACGCTAAGCTACCGATTTAGCAGCGGCAGCGACCGTGAAATGCATTCAAAATGTGTTTAGTCCACTAGTAGTATGCTGCAGAGGCAAGCCTTGCATCTTGAAGCTTATGTTCAGTTACAATCTCTGTTAAAATGGAGGACGCAGATAAGACATTGCTTCCTTACAAGTTTTACAACGTTTTATAAAGAAAGTATGATTTTAAATTAATCTTCATGAATACTTATTTTATTTCACAAAAAATAAAATTGTATTTATTTATAATTATAGCCCTTTAAGTACTTAATATCGTGTTTTAATATTGTTTGTTTAAAAATGCCGCCAAAACGCCTTGTTATGAATCTGACAGCGCGTGACGTCATTTGTGGTCGTATGATGTCGTAGATTATATTGAAGTATATTCCTTTTATCTAAATACACTTAACTGCCGCACTCAGAGACGTCAAATAACGTTAATAGTGCTTACTGTCAAAAAATGACAATTCAAAACTAATCGCTATTCTTGTCGGGTCTATGGTCTAGATTTGAATGAAATTTTTTGACATTAAGCACTCATTAACTTTAATTGACGTCTCTGAGTGCGGCAGTAAGACTTTAATCTGATTACTGTCCGATCCTCTATTGAAAACTGTGCAGCAAAATTCCGTTTTATAGACTTGCTCATAATAATACGACAGGAGTTTATAATTTTAAACTGCATAATATTTAAAAGAGACACGAAGAGGATCTCAAAAGTCGAAATTCGTATAAATTGGCAGGAATTTAGAAAACTTTACTGGATTCAAAACACCTCAAAAGCTCACTTAAATAAGTAACTTAGTCAAAGATTGATGAGTATTTCTTTTACTTACGTATCCATTAACTAATTAAACTTGAAACTTAATTGCGTAGTATTTTAATTTTCTTTAAGTCTTATATTTCTTCTATTATTTTAAATATTTTAGACATATTATAAAGTTTGTGGTTAGCGAGCGCAATCGTCCAATCTCATGATGTTTCTTAAAACATTATTAACCTATCGACACAAACTTACATAGAGACGTGAATGAGTACATAATACAAAAAAAATATATAATTCAAAACTAGAGTGCGGGCCAGGTAAGTCCGCGCGCGAGGGGTGGCGCTGCTCGCTAACATTGACACTTACTGCCGCACTCAGAGACGTCAAAAAACGTTAATGAGTATTTAACGTCAAAAAATGACAATTCAAAACTAGTCGCTATTCTTGCCGAGTCTATGGTCTAGATTTGAATGAAATTTTTTGACATTAAATACTCATAAAGTTAATTATCGTCTCTGAGTGCGGCAGTTAGACAAACAAAAGAGACGAAATTTTAGTTCCAATTTTGACCACGCGCGGACTTATCTGGTCCCCACTCTAGTCGCTATTCTTGCCGGTATAATTTTTTTTTGACATTAAGTACTTATTAAAGTTATTTGACGTCTCTGGAGTACGACAAAATATTTGAGTATCTGGTAACGGAAAACATTAGGGTGGTATGTTTTCCATTACGCGATATACACCTTCAGTGATTTTTTTTACCAATTGAAGATTCTTCCAATTTCAACCTTAATCCTCCGATACAAGAGCTATTTTATAGCATAGGTTTCGAAGTGATTGCATGTAGAAATGGATGTAGAGTTGTAGTAAACTAAGGGCCGATTTCACCGTCTCTCATAGAAACTGAGTTTAATAAAACCTGGTTTTGATTAATACAAACTATGTAGCGGAACTCAGTTTAGAGCATAAATCGAGTTCAACTTCAACTGATCGCGTTTAATTCTGCGGTGAAATCGGCCCTTAGACGTATAACAAATGCGTTAAAAGCTAAATTGTGATGCTCAGCACGCAAACTAGTCAACTAATTAATTATAATTAGACTTGCCAACATCACCACGCCTTGTCGTTAGCAATGGAAACACAACCTAAAGTCGACACCATAAAATGGTTTTTGAAAGAAACCCTATGGTTATCCTTTGGTTTGGTGATAACTTAAAGGTTTATCATCATCATCATCTCCAGCCCTTTGTCCTCCGCTATGGATGGAAAGGTACCTATAAGGAGACTCGACCATAACGCACCATGCTGGCCCAGTGCGCATTGGTGGGCACTAACGACTGCAGATGCACCCGGTACGAACGGCTTAACGTGCCGGCCGAAACACAGAACTCGAGATAATACATTTTTGGTCACCCGTCAAATTACCCAAATTTCAGCCGTGTGGTGACGGCAGAGTAGAATACAATTGTCACCACCCCAAATCTCTCCCGTGGGTGTCGTACAAGGCGACTTAGGATAAATCAGTGATGAGGAATGGGCAGCAGCGTTCCTCTTATACCATCTAGCTATGTACCTACTGCGACTTTTGAGCCCGATTAATGGCAATAGGCTCGCCACCTATTACATGGGACCTAACATAACTGGCGAAACGTGGGTGTTAGTTCACCTCTGCCTTCCCCTTCGGGGATATAGGCGTGACTTATGTATGTATCAAATTACTGGCCTCAGCGAACATTGCTTAGTTTCAGTAATCGCAGGCCGAGCGCGCTACTCTACTGCGCTGCGAGTTCCAGGAACACACTTGTCGGCAACATACGCGAATAAATCACACGGTACAGTCAGCCACAAGTCAGACTGACAAAATTTTCTCATCCAATTCCAACCTTAAACTGTTAGACCCAAAGATGAACATTGATAGCGGATTACTACCAGCTCTAGCGTGCTATTTATTATTAAGTTTACACAAGCTTTGATTAATAATTTAATAACAAACCATTCCCGAGAAGATTACAATGTTTGGAAGTTGTTATAGCTGTGACGTGGGTAGAAAATAAACACAGGCCCTTAGATGTTTGATTTTATACAAATTTTATTCAATTACTAGATATGTGTCTGTGAAGTCTTCCACGCTGGCCTGGGAGAGAAAAAATAACGTAGAAAGTGCCAGTCCCGACTCATCCCAGGAGTCGTAAAAGCCGACTAAGGGAGATTGCCCGGCGTACTCCAATAAGCACCTTGGGGCACCCGAATGGTGGAGAGCAAACCACCAACAACAGCATACCCAAAGAGAGTTGGTGTGAGGCAGGCGGCCGACTGTAAAACCTGAGCCAAAACCTTGAGCAGTATGGATTGGGAGGTTGGCATCTCGGTTTGATGGATGATATGAATCAAAAGGTGGATGGCTTGAAGACGTCTGGCCGATACAAATGGAAGTGGAAACATACTGCGCCGACCCCAGATAGACTGGAAACAGGGCATGAGGAGAAGACTAGGAAATTATATTTATGAAAAATGTGTTATGTGTTATCGATACTACAAAATTTAAAGAAAAAAATTAACATTCCCAGTATCTTTGGGCACACTCTGTAAAAATTTAAACTTTAAAAGGTGTTTTCCCTTGCATTGCTGGTACAGGAGTTGACCAGTTTTGGAAAAAAGCTTTTCTGAAGCTGTGGATGTCGGTTTGCAACACAAATACTTAAAAGCTAGATGGCGACCTAAATACTTATTAATTGAGGTTTCGATCGATATTTTATTCTTATTACTAAAGTGTAGAGGATATCGAAGTCAAAACATGATATCGAAGTCGATGTGTCGTGTATCGATGTGTCGATGATATCGAAGTCAATACATCGGTGTCAAAACATCGATGTTTTTCAGATTCAGATCAGATTTCAGATCCATGTTTATTACGTTGTAATTACATAGATGAATATCAATTTCCCCACCGTAGTTACAATCACAAATTATTCTTCAGTTAGGTTAAAATAGATGATGCAGTTGCGTCGATGTTTCTCCTGAGAGCTTTTCTTTCGTTTGCATTGCAAAAATACTCTTCTCGTGTGCCTTTCTGGATTGTTTTAGACTGTATTTGAATCCATTTTCATAACTGAATTCAACTTACACTGAAGAGATGTAATTAACCACAATTGTTGTTTTTACGAACCCTTTAACACAATGAAATAATGTTACATCTCGCAATTAGTATGCATATCCTCAGTACCAATATTAATAAAAAAATCAATTGACATATGAAGAAGGTCAAAGGCTACGAGAAAAATTAAAACACAGAACTAACACTTGGAACAAAGAAAAACTCATAGATCACTTAAAAGAAGATAGAAAGAGGAATGAAAATTCAGAATCCCACTCAAAGGTAAACTTAATTGAAGACACAGGTTTCTTAAAGGATATAACTATAAAAACACAAATCTCTGCCGCTAAAGATGCCATCACTGATTAGGCATATTCGTCTAATCTTGAGAACTAACCTCTTTCTGGCTTTCTGATTCCAACATTCAGAATACCGGGAGCGCAGTAAGCAATGCGAACCACCGACTACTATCCGACTGGGTACCCGGCAACACAAGAACGAGGATAACGGCTAATTGTTTACGTTGAAACCACTTCTTAATTATATTTTGACGACCGCAAAGGCCCGTACGTTGAGTCCAAAGGAATAAAGAATGAATCTAAATTGAGAGAGCCATTAATTCCGTAGGTTTTGGTTTTCACCAAACCCGAGAGTGATTCCCTTGTTACTTAAATTATCGTTAATCAATAACTAGTTATCGGCTCTATCGTTACTTTAATGCATGTACAATTAGTTGAGTATAAAAGATTCGAAACGCGTCTCTGGGATCATTCAAATCAGTTTTTCTGTGGAGAGCAGCAGTAAGAAGAGACGAGTTGAGAAAAATGAAGTGCGCGGTAAGTGGGTGCCAATATCAAATGGGTTGTACTTGTAACTGATCACCAGTTTCACCACTAGCCTAATCCACGAAATACACGTTGATACTTTGACTTCCTTTGAATGGAAAACGGTTTGTTTAACTTCAACTTTAACTGTTTAACTGTATGTGGCTTAATTTGGAGGCTTCTTCTTCCTGCCCTGTTCCCAGTCTATCTGGGGTCGGCGCAGTATGTTTCCTCTTCCATTCATATGTCAGACGTCATCAAGCCATCCACTCCCTTTTGATTCATATCATCCATCCCACCGTAAAGGTGCTAGTGATGAATGAATGTATAGAAAAGAGACGGAACGGACCATGTCGAGAGACCGATGAACGGAGAGAGTGATTAGAATGACAACATTCCAATCCATACTGCTCAAGGTTTTGGCTTAGGTTTTACAGCCGGCCGCCTGCCTGACACCAACCCTCCTTGGGTACGCTGTTGTTGGTGGTTTGCCCTCCACCATTCGGGTGCCCCAAGGTGCTTATTGCTCTACACCGGGCAATCTCCCTTAGTCGACTTTTACGACACCCATGGGATGAGTTGGGGCTGGCCTATTCTACGTTATTTGTTCGCTCCCAGGCCAGCATAGAAGGCTTTGGCTTAATTTGGAGGCGAAATTCTTTATTTCCCATATTGAAAATTGTCAAATTTAAAGGCATTATCATTTCGCTTCTTAAACAAAGCAGATATGGCTCAAAACTCATCGAATTATTTTGTTACACTAGTCATACACATTTTGAACACAATGTTTCAGTGTCTATTGTCAGTTCTGACTTTTGTTATTTATGTTAAATGTTCATTGTGATTTTCAAAGTATAGGACTTAAAAGCCATTAAGACTATCCATTCAACTCAATCTTTAGTCCAAACTATATGGATGCAGCAAAGCAATCCACTTTGTCATCGAAATAGGACAACGTAAATATCACTACTTGATTAAGACACAAATATTCTAAATTGAATTTCCCAGATACAGATAGAATTTAATTACATGAATCAGTAACTTTATTAAGTAACAACAAGTTGTGAATTAATGAATTTAATTGGAAATGTAAATGTAAGCCAGACATGTTTACCGGTGGCTGAAAGCCGGATATGAGAATTCGAACTTCAAGATTATGAAATTTTGGATTTCGGAAAATAACAGCGCTCTTACGAATTTTTGCCCAACAGATCATTGCTGTGTTTGCCCTGGTGATGGCTGTCAACGCCAAACCCTACGAGTATGGCGGCATTCCGCAAATGGGTCACCAAAGTTTGACACAAATGGGTCAAATGGGCCAGTCCGGATTCAACAAGAACCAACATGGGTTCGGGGCGGCGAACTTCCACGCCGGTGGGGCTGCTACCCAATACGACAGAGGGACAGAAGAAAAAGAGTTCAGCTCCGTAAGTATTTTACAATCTCTTTGATTCTCCCATTGTTGAGGCACTGACCGTTCCTTTAGAAGTTTAGAATATAGAAATAATGGTCCTGTTTGAACTCGAACTGTTTGTACTAGTACTAACCTAGCGTCATCTGTGATTAAAACAATAAACTGGTTGATTCCTACTTAATATATTAGTTCAAGCCAGGAAAACGCTAAATAAATATAATGTAAAGCGTATTTTGATATAGGTTCTAGCAATAGCTTGTCTCTATATCAATAAATATCAAAGTTAAAAGGTTTCCAATATTCAACGCACAAGCTGCACCATCCGTTCATAAACTACCAGGAGGCCTTGTTCTGAGAAGAACGGGCAAGAAACTCAGATGGTTTTATCTGAGTTTCTTGCCCGTTCCTGCGTAGTATGTTTCGGTTTATGTGATCGGCGAGTTGTGGGATTGTATGGTGCACAATTTACAGTGTACCTGCAATGTCATAACTCGTTGACAATGATGGGTTTCTCTAGCCTACTTGCGAGCCGTTTTGTGGTGTTCTGGCGCGTTTAATATCAACTCTGGTATTGAATGCGTCGAGGTCAGCGCTTTGTTGGCGGATCGGAGCGTGGGTGGGTTTTGGAGACCTAATCATTACAAACTGAGAAATACTGCGCACTTCCCCATCCTCCCTGGGACACACAGGTTTTCGACGTCTAGCGTCTTGCTTGACGATTTAGAAGTGTAAGTAATCATACCAAATATGAATAAGCGATTTTTGACTTTGAATGAATATGAATGCTGGACAAGCATGCTTGACATTGCTTCAGGCCTCATAATCCTCAGCCTGTCAAGCAAGTTCGGTCGTCTTTTACCCATTACACGTTACATTACGTCTTTTGTTAAACGCCACCCCCTTTTCAGGTGGTACATAGCAACCAAAAGTCGAGCCATGACCGCGGCAGCAGCCAGCAGTTCGGTGTCGGCAGCAGCTCGATGGGAGGTTACGAAGACCAAAGTGCGGGCTTCAGCGGCTTCGCCAACGGCTTGCTCCATTCGGCTAATACGCTCATTGGCGGTGTACACTGATTCAATTTGAAATTGAACAAAGGCCGCTCAATAAATGGTCTTGAAAAATCTCTCTTCTTCAATACACGGACCACTATATATATATATACAGAAATAGAGCAGTATAGAAAATGCATACATTCATAAGATTATTAATTTACATAAATCACTCCTATATCCCTTGAAAAGACCATGTCGGGCGAACGACGAACGGAGAGAGTGATTGGGATGACAAAGTTTCAATACGTACTGCTCAAGGTTTTAACTTACACCTCTCTCTATGTATGTATACAAGGTGTTTGGTACATGGGGTATCAAGCCGGCACCCATGGTAACATAGCCATATAAATACTATGGGGAAATAAAAATACTAAACATGAAAAAAAAAATTGAATTCTAAATACAAATAGTTCGATCAGAAAAACAAAATGTATGAAAACGTTTTAAAAATATTTGTACAATTTTGAATTTTTTATATCACCATAGTAATATATTTATTATACGACTATGTCAGCATGGGTAGGTGCCGGCTTGATACCCGATGATGTACCAAACACCTTGTGTAACAGCATAGTATTTCTCAACTGAAAAGAGTGCGGGTTGCACATTCGTCTTCATTACAAAAACAACATCGAACTAAGAACGGTCGGGCACAGCTCCCCCCACCCCTCATTACTGCGTCTCTCTCCAGGCTCCCATTACACTGGCTCGCTAACTCACCTGTGAAATTACAGCCATCTCCTTTGATTAATTGATCAAGGGAAGCGTTTTAGGCACCAAATTAAAAGACAATATGCTGTTCCTTGAATTAAATTCGTGTTACACTACTATTTTTGGGAAAAATCATTTGGGTACTCATGGCGCTGTTCTATGTACATATATGCGTCTATAGAAGTATCTGTATTGTAAACAAATTATTATCGATGTCACAAACTTGCTATTTCATAGAATGTTGGAAGTACATCATGTAAAACCCTGACATTTTCAAGCAAAGTTTCTTTCTTTCTCAAATATTCATCATCACTAACCTAAAGCAATGTTTTGGAATTTAGGATGCATTATAAAAAGCAATGAGATATTATTGATTTTTTTTAAATGTTTTTGTTTAAAATCTCTAATTCATGAAAATAAGAACCAACTCAACTCATCACAGCTTTATATCTCCTGGTTGGACGCGAATCAAACTACACTGACTCCGATCCTGTCTGTACTTTCTTCTCAGGCAATGTATGGGATTCAATGAAGTTACATGTTTCGACGGTTACTGCGTCAAAGAAAATGAATTTAAGATAGTTAATATTTATTTCTAAACAAGAACGAACAAACACTCATTACAAGAGAATAATCCTTTTATTACCAAAAAGAACAGTACTTTAAAAGTAAAATGTCTTTGATTTATGACAATTCCACTTGCAAAATACTCAGCGATTCAAAGCTTTAATCTAATTCAAAAGTTTCAATATCTAGACAGTGATAAATTATGACTTATTGTTGTATTGAATATGATAAATGAATCGGTTGTCCAATAAGTAGCCTATTTTAGTCATTTGGAGTTTTAAATCTCAAAAATAAAACAAATGTTTGGGAAAATAATGTAATTGTTCAAGATGTCGAAGCTTTTAAGTTTATTATATTCAGATTCCATTGGGTTTATTGAGGCTTTCAGTTTATTAAAGGTAAAATTTTAGGCCTTCATTTAGTACAATGTATAAATAAGCATAATCGTACGGGCGAGCTTGGGAGCGAAAAATAAAGCCTTATCAAATGTAGATAATTAGTGACTGTTTAAAGACATGTAAAGCAAAAATCGTTGGCTTGAAGAAATGATTTTATGCGATTTCAAAAGTGAAAGCGGTCGTATGGTTATCATCAAAGCACTCGTATGGTTAGTATCAAGCAAGTGTCAGGCTGAAAACTTAAGCCAAAACCTTGAGTATGGATTGGAATGTTGTAATCCAAAACTCTCTCCCCATTCATCGGTCTCCCAACATGGCCTTTTCATCATTTTTCTATTCATATTCATTCATCACTAGCACCTTTCCGTTGTGGAGGATATGAATCAAAAGGAAGTGGACGACTTGAAGTGGTTTAATGTTTAGAAGAGGAATACTGCGCCTACCCCAGATAACTGGGAACAGAACAGGAAGTTAAAGATGATCAGACTCTGAACGATTGTCGTACATTTTCAATCTTGACTAGTAAAACTACAATAGTTCGACACTTTGTTAGTTTTTAGAACCCAACATGGTCTTTAACTCTGCCCCCTAGCCAAGTGACCAATCTATCAACCGCATAGAATACAAAATGTGTGAAACTGACGTATTACAGAGAAATAAATACGTTTTCTATGCGTTCGAATAGATAAGCCACTTCGCTAGGCACTCTCATGATGTTTTTCAACCTTAAAGAGCTTGATATATTGTAAGAAATTGCTTTTGAAAAATGGCAACCTGACGAACTGTTACTATTACGTGAAAATCATACCCAACATAAAACTACCCTTTAATATAACTAAAGCAACCTAGTAACTTAGAAGGCTCTTAGACCCAACTCAATCACTTGGAATGATTAATATATTTTATGCTTTATATTATTTTATTTAATGTTGTTAATCTAGACATTTCCATTAAATAAACCGTCTGATAGTGTTGAAGCAAGATTGTTAAAGTTTCCAAATTAATTAAAGATCAAAAGATATTCCATAAAATGTGTTTAAGTGCTATGTAATACAGTAACTTTACTGTCGTGGAAAATTGTCTCGCTCTGAAAGAAGACTTTTACTGCCGCACTCAGAGACGTCAAATAACTTTAATAAGTACCTAATGTCGAAAAAATTCAATTAAATCTAGACCATAGACCCGGCAAGAATAGCGACTAGTTTTGAATTGTCATTTTTTGACATTAAGTACTCATTATCGTTATTTGACGTCTCTGAGTGCGGCAGCAATCTCTACTTCTGGTTTTCGATTTGGTACCTTTAACTCTAATGTAGCTAGCTGGAACGAAAAATATTACCTGAAACAGAAATAATTATTTGTTAAACCAACTCTAATTGGAGATGTAGGCTGTAGTTGTTCTATGAGTTTTTTATCATGAGTTTTCTTTAATCATGAGTATAGGTAACCACCATATGGCCCTTACCGAAAGATGGAAGAATATAGAAAGAATAGGTCATAACGCACCACGCTGGCCCAGTGCGGCTCGGTGGGTATTAACGACTGTAGACGCAGCGGACCAAAGGCTTTACGTGCCTTCCGAAGCACGGTGGAACTCGAGATAGTAAATTTTTGGTCACCCACCCAATGACTGGCTTTAGCGAACATTGCCTAGTTTAGACTGCACAGTCGATACGCTCCACGGCTCGGGTTACATTTGGCGGACTTTGCCCGAGCAGTCACAGTCACAGTTTTAACATGTGCAACAATCACCTCTCCGGTGATGTCATTCCCGCCTTGTAAGGCCGGCGGCCATTTTGTCCTTCGCGAGTCGCATTTGGAATCGGAAACGAGCTATTGTCGACCGGCTATCGCGGGGTCAGGATATTTGGAATCATGTACCCATTCTGGGATCTACACGGGTCTCTAATTGAAGCCGGGAAAATAATCAGGGGTTTGTTAGCAGGGCGACTAATTAAGCTACAATTGCTATTGATTTTTACGAGTACAAAGAAAGATTTGAGAACAAGGTAAAGGTAAAATTAATTAAAACAGCTTTTAGGACCGTTTACGGATGAGACGGGTAAATAATAAAATGCGAAACACCTCATTTTATGCGAGTTTTATTCGTAAAAGTTGTTTTATTTCAAATGTGTAGTGCTCGTGCAAATATAAGAAAACATTGTAAAATTAATTATTTAGATGAAAAGAACGAAGATTAAGTTGAACGCGGAGATTTATAAGCATGGAAAGAAGAATTAACGTGGAAGAAGTGGAAGACCAAAAGTGTGTAAAGAGCATTTTTTATTTAATATTTTTTTCTAACCTTGATGCAATGTTGAAATGAACAAATAAATAATATTTTATTCGAGGATTATTAGTTTTGAATTTAATTTGAACAATAGGTAAATATAAATGTTAGAAAAAATTACTACAGAGAAAACTATGGTAAGAAAAAGTGCGAAAAACTTTAGTGTTCTCATATCAAGACTATAATTTTACATTTTTTTTTTAAACACAATTTTCTTTAAGATTCGAGAATGGACAACCCAGGCCTTAGTATTTTTATGTTCAAGGTTTGATAGATAAATAAGGCACAAAATCGCAAGAGGATGACTAATTTATAAGAGTTCAACGACTTGTTGATAAGGTATGATCCAATCTGGGGCCTAGTACGCTCTAAGTCTAGACAAATCAAAATGTGTCATGTGTCAGTGTCATTGCTCGATATGCAAATGTTAGTAGAAAGAAACCCAACATGTACAGTACAGTAAAGCATGTCAGGCTGCCACAAATGTCAAATTTTCTCTAATGAGTTTGTGCTTTACTGCCAACAAGATAAGGTTGTCAATCGATGGAGGAAGTTTGACAGTTATGGATTTTGTTTTGGTACATTGTCCCTGTATTTTAGGGAAGGCAAAGGGTCTAGCGCATACAGCCATGTCTTTAGTGTATATTTTATCTGTGGTCTTATGAAATAATGAGTGGGTGAAATGTAGGAATGAAAGGAATTTTACGTTAAAATATGGCTGTCACACATTTTAACGCATCTAGGGAATGCTTGGAGCGAATTTAATGGTAACAGAGTTCATGATGGTGCCTGATGAAGTGAACAAACCACTTTTCAAGTGGTTTTTAACACAACATCAAACACATCACAAGACTTGTTTTCAATGATTCTGTATAATTGCACATCAACGCGGATGCTTGTGCATCAAAATAACACCACTTTCACTGCACAAAATCCACTCTGAACCAATTTTAGAATTATCGAAAAAAAATCTGACTGACACCACAAAACGCGCCAAACACCCCTCCTGACAGTAATAGATAGACTGAACTGCCGGTGACCGTACCTACCCATCGAAATCTGCTCGAATCCAAAAAAATTGAGAATATTCGTTGTGATACGAACAATAAAAAAAGACAGTCTTCATGTTATAATAAATTACCTTCCAGGTTTTGTAAACAGTGCTACTAAAATACTGTATACATAAATCATACATTATCACCCCTGTTCATCCCCGAAGGGGCAGGCACGAATGTTTTATATTGCACCAACTATGTCTAGCTATTATCCCATGTAATAGGGAGCGAGATTTTTCCATTTATTGGGCTGTGTACCAGGAAGCTGTTTCCCATTCCCCACCACAATTAGGCTTCATACAACACCCGTGGGACAAGTGTGTTCTGCTCTGCTGACACCTGTCACCACATGGTAACATAGACAAAAAAACTTATTTAGATCTATACCCCATTCACTTGGACTTGAGACATAATGTAAACAATCTTGATGTGTCTTTTAATGTAAAATAAAAATATGTAACACCAATATTTCAAAGCAGCAAACAGTTTTAATTGTCTATAATTGTTATTGTATTTTAGAATACATGTTTACTTGTTTTTATGACAATTTCGTAGATAAAGAGACTTATCAAGATTGTTTACATTTTGTCTCAAGCCCAAGTGAATGGGGTTATAGAGTCGCATTATCTCAAGACTCAAACATCAAAGTAATTAATTATACTACTGTGAAACTAAATATAGACGACAGCGAACGTTGCAAATGAAATGTGTCACACTTTACTCATTGCGCGCTCATTTGCTCTGAAATTTAATCTAGTTCAGAGTTTTAGAATCATGCTCTATTGTCCGCCAGCCAGCTGAACAGAATTTACTAAGTTTACCAACATTTAACGGGGCCAAAACTCATCATCACCATCACCAGCCCTTCAATGTCCCCACTGCTGGGGCACGACGAGGTAGGAAGATTCGCCAACCATGCTCAAGTCCTCTGTAATATGCGAGCCGCGAGCCTATTTCCATTTTTCGGACTCGGTTTATTAGTCTCTCGCCATGGTCCTTTCCATCCCTTTTCTCTAGCACCTTTGGTTTCATCATCATCATGACGTGTGATCATGCCGTGTGGTGACGTCAGAGTAGAATACAATTGTCACCACCCCAAATCTCTCCCGTGGGTGTCGTACAAGGCGACTAAGAATAAATCAGTGATGAGGAATGGGCAGCAGCGTGCCTCTTATACCACCTAGCTGCAGCTGCTAGCTGTACTGCGACTTTTGTGCCCGATAAATGGCAATAGGCTCGCCACCTATCACATGGGATCTAACATAATTGGCGAAACGTGGGTGCTAGTTCACCTCTGCCTACCGCTTCGGGGATATAGGCGTGATTTATGTATGTATGTATCATCATGACCAGCCTTTTAATTTCCCCACTGCTGGGGCACGGGCCTTGTCTATGGATGGAAGAATATAGGGAGATTGGGCCTTAACCCACCACGCTGGCCCAGTGCTGGTTGGTGGGTATTAACTACTGCAGATGCAACCAGGACCAACGGCTTGACGTGCCTTCCGAAGCACGAAGAAGCTCGAGATAATAAATTTTCGGTCGCCAATCCAATGACCGGCCTTGGCGAACTTGCTTAGTTTACGCGATCGCAGGCCAAGCGCGCTAAGCCACTGCGCTAGCGAGCTCCTCCTTCAAATTAACAAGGAAAAATAGAAGCATCAGTGACAAAAACCCGAAGGCTCTCGCCCAAAAACGGAGACACTCAATCAATACATCTCAGGCACCGATCAATCACACCTTGCGCAAGTCGGGCAGCGAGCCATTAATATCCATCTGTTGAGGTTATTCCCGAAAGTTGCCGGAACGAGAACTTGCTTCGTTTCAGTAGAAAATTAAATCGACGTAATTTCATAGAAGAAACTTGGTGTGAGAAATATCTCTTCTATGCTGGACTGGGAGCGAACAAATAACGTAGAATAGGCCACCCCGATTCATCCCATGGGTATTGTAATAGTCGACTGTGGAAGTATGCGCGGTGTAGACCAATAAGCACCTTGGGGTACCCAAATGGTGGAGGGGGAACCACCAACAACAGCATACCCAAAGAGGGTTGGTGTCAGGCAGGCGACCGGCTGTAAAACCTAAGCCAAAACCTTGAGCAGTATGGATTGGAATTTTGTCCAATCACTCTCTCCGTTCATCGGTCTCTCGACATGGTCCGTTCCGTCTCTTTTCTATACATTCATTCATCACTAGCACCTTTACGGTGTGATGGATGATATGAATCAAATTGATGACTTGATTGATTGATTGGTTTTCTTTGATGGCTCCCACAATTTGATTAGCCAGTGTCAGTGTCTGGATATATGGCTCAAAAGTTTTAGGTTTGGTAGTTTGAATATTTGATTCGGTATACGCAATAGGAATTGTGCAGTTACAAGAAGATAACGTAATGCGGGTTGGCAGTAATTATTTAGTTAATGAACAATGATGAAAAAAATTATGACTTAAACGATGTAAGTAATCTGAAATACATAGAAAATAAGATGGCGGCCGTCGTCGTGTCAATTGTAAGAGCAGCTGCCAAAAATTAACATTCATTCGATAGAAATTTGCATTACTGTTTACGATTTGGCTATGCAGTAGTCACCCGCACCCAGCCTAGCACGAGACGAGGACAAAATCTCTCTCTCCACCACTTGACAGTGTTTTGTCTTGGCATTTAGTGGGAGTTTAGTGGGAGCGTCAGACGGCCGCCTTGGTCGAATGCTCAGATCGCTGGGTATTGTCCAAGCGGTCCCGGGCTCGAATCCTGGTAGGGGCAAACTTTGTGATGACCACAAATGTTTGTTCCTGAGTCATGGTTGTGTATATGTTTATGTAGTATATTTTCATCATTTATATACATAATTATATTAAAAATATGTCCGTCATCTAGTTTCCTTAATACAAGTGCTGAGGCTACTTACTTTGGGCTAGATGATAGGTGTGAGTGTAAAAAAAAATGCGAGAAGAAAACATTTTATTTTCCTCAGGAAGATTTTCTCCACGCCCAGTGCCTACTTGATGTATTTGTGTACAGTATACTATAGGCGAGAATGGTCATACTTTCGTTTCGTCTGACACATTCACCACGGAATTGAGATACTGTGTAAATATGACTATGTAGCAAGCAAGACAGCCAAAGATCGCATCGTTTGTCACTCATTCTTGGACTTCAAAGCCGTCAAACTTTGCGTGGGAAATAACACGAAATTGTTGGAGGTTAAGGCTCGATTGGCGCCACGATTTAAAATGACAACCCAGGCATGATGAGCTGTTTCGCCAAGTTTTAATTAAAAACGTAATTTGGGTCACATATTTCGTTGATTACCAGCGCCCGTTTAGGTTTTTTATTTGTTTTTTGTTTATTTATTGATACTTTGTTCAAGCCCTGTGGTGACGCCAGAGCAGGAAAGAATTGTCACCGGGTGGTGAAAACTCTTTTCTGCTCTGGTAATGGTAATGCTCATTATGTAGGTGCCGAGCCTATTTCCAACTATCGGCCGCAAAAGTCGCAGTCCATTGCTAGGTGGTATAAGAGGAATGCTGCTGCCGATTTCTCATCAATGTTTTAACCCTTAGTCGCCTTGTACGACACCCGCGGGGGAGATTTGGGGTGGTATTAATTTTATTCCGGTCTGCCATCACCATACGGCAAAGGCTAACTTAAAACCGGCAAATAAGTAAACGGAGACGTACGTTACAGTGCTCGCGGTCTGTAGGCTAGTTAGAAGAACTTTTTAGAGATCCTAGCCTGGATTCGCACATTTTCCGTATCACTGAAATCTTTTCAGAATGATATTGATTTTGGGATTGATAATTTTTGACCAACATAAAAACAACAGCAATATCGCCCATACAAAATGCGCCAAGCAAAAATATACCTCAAGTGAAACGACCCTTTCAATGAATAGACACAAAAGGGGGCTTAAATTCATAACTGAAGGTCGTGACTCGTGCCGCATTGCTACGAAGTTCCCCCTACAGGTACCTTACCGGAACAGGACGTGACGTCACCCTCTCTGGCTAGCTGCCAGTCCAATTTCGACTAACTGCACTTGCGATAAGGCGATTTATCGTGTCAACTGTCTCGTTCAACTATTACTTAACTACGAAGTGATAGCAGCCCAGTTTAAAAGTTTTGAAGAGGTTAGCGAAGGATCTTTTCGTACCCGTCGCCATACATATATGACACTTATGGCCTGTTTCACAATCGACGGGTAAGTTCTGAATATCTACTTGGCAGTTGTTGTTGTTGTCAGTGAAATCTACTTGGCCGTTCGATTGACTTAAATTTCATATTACAACTGTCAAATGATCTGCCAAGTAAGCTATCCAGAACTTATCCGTCGATTGTGAAACAGGCCCTTGGATACATATAATATGATTGGAGTATTGTTAGATGATGTACGAGGAAGGCTGCAGTTCATTTCTCATCATATTTATAATTTCTGCACATCCGAAGAGATATGGCGTGATCGCAATTGCATTCCGCCCTCTTAACACTACACGGCAAAATTACATTGAATAATACAAACTTTAAATAGGTTCCACTAAACCATGTTATGGCTTGAACCTGAATTTTCGAATGAGGCTATAACTGCAAACAAAAATCTATTTTATAAATGAAAATGCATTCCTGCTGCATTTATATGATGTTCACGTAACGAGCAAATAGTTTTGAAAATAAAACTGTATCGTATCGTAATGGTAACTGCTCAAAGAAACCAGATGATCTGTGTATTTAGAGCACGACCGAATATTTGTAAACAGATTTGGGTGAAGGTGGTGATAAACTGAGAGTTTACTAGGGCGTTTTGTTTAATGGCTATCTACGTTACGTTACAGAACACACAGCTAAAGCTTAACTGTGTATATTGTGTAAGGGCAGTTAGGTTTTTACGAAACCGTTTATGGAAGCAATAGATGTAATACGTTTTGTGTGAACGTTCTGTTTTCCTGTTCCCAAAGGAGGCACCGCTTCGAGTCAATCAAACCTATTAACAGAACAATGAATGACGGAACTGATGGATAATTAATTGATGGCCAACAAATGAGCACCTAAATCAATTAAAAAATTAAAACTTAAAAAAAACTATGACGAACCAAATAGCAAAAATCAACTCAAATTAATTGAGATAACATTTGAGGCTTGTATAAATATATGCGCACACGCTACAGCTATGCAAAAGGAAAAAATCTTAACGGTTCCTTTTCTCAAGATGCAAAACTGTTAATAGTGCATGCAATCTGTGTCAATGTTTAAGCTAAACCACAATTGCAAAAGGTGATTAATTGGATCAGTGATTCATTCAAAGAAAAAGAGGTAAGAAAATTTTCGAATAATTAAATACTGATGCAGAAACTCTCTATACCTCTCGACAAGTGCATGGCGAACCATTTCTTAAATTTCTCAAACATTTCAAGTTCATGTTTTATACAACTTCGTGTTGTATTGTTTCTAACATCAGGGTTTTTACAAATACTGTGCATTCGGTCCAGCTTGGGTTTACTTTTTAAATATTATTTGACAAAGAGAAAGAGGTCAGAAAAATTACGGTTTTGAGTTCCGCAAAGTATAGGCTTAATGTAAAGCCGATACTTTAACAGAGGAGAAATTTATAGGATGATGATGGTGTAAACAGTTGCCCCAGCCGCGTAATCTAAAATAAAAGTGAACTCAAATAGCTTGCTAAAAACAATCAACCCAAAGGTATTGCAACGAGAAACAATAAGTTTCAATTAGGCACAAAAGTTGAACAAACCAGACACAAAGCTCAATCCAATACAATTTCCAACAACACCAGACTAGCCTACATTTTAAATGTTTTTCGCTAGAATTTTACTTAAAAGGTAATGGAATATTCTCTGTTTTTCAACTCTATGTAGGACGAGTAAAGGGAACACGTAGTGACGCCACAAAACAATAGAACTCATGTTACTTTGAGAGAATATTTTAATTGCTCATTAGGAATGTTCTTGGTTAGGTTACTACGTGCCATGTTTAATTAAAAAGGAATTCTATAGAAAAGCCCATTATACAGACTTCAAAAAATAATATAACACTGAAAGAGACATATATTAAAGGATCAATATTCATAATTAGACAAATTATTTGGAACAAAATACAGGGGACTCTAGATAACTGTTGAACTTGAATAAAGTCAGTAAAGTGATTATAAATGGCAAGAAGCGAATTGCTTTCAGTTGTAATTAGAAATTACATACATCTTAAGTTTAATTTAAGTATTAATATAGTTTGCAAATGAAGACGGCGCGACGGCTGTCAGAATATTCCATAATTTAATATTCTAAATCTAGGCATTATGGTATTATCCAGCGTAATCCAGCCCTCAAAGAAAGGATATCGAACATAAAAGGAGTAGCTGAAACTCCATTCATGGAAAATGATGCTTCATTTGCGTGCTATTCTTGCGCGGCTCCATTCTTTCACAGCTACTTGGATGACATTGTTATCTTAGTCGAAAGAGAAACATGGCCTCCGTTGAGCTACCAATTTAACTTTATCTATAAAACATTCAATGAGTGTATCGTAACAATTTGTTGTTCCACGGGTCGTGTCGTAGGCTATAAATGGAGTAATGGTAACGTCGACTCAGCGTATTGTTTCCTTTGTAGCTTCTATCGCTGTAACATTTTCTTTCAGCGATTATCGTTAACAACTTTATTACAAAATAGGGGAGATAGTAACGTGTTACTTGTGATAGTGTATCCGGCCCTAAAAGACAATATGTGCGAGGCCTAATATTAAAATACACAACAATACAATATATCTTTATTGTACATTAACCAACCAGATCAGAGATAATAATATACTGACTAATTACAATTATAAGTACAATGCACAATGGGCGACCTTATCGCTAAGAGCGATTTCTTCCAGGTAACCTTAGGATGGACAGGAATAAAAAATAACGTACACGAGGGAAGATGGCAATGTAAAATTCAAAATATATAATAAGTATAAAATAAACGACATCCAAATATTTACATACACATAATTATAATTAACTACTTACTATATAATAACACATATCATCAATATATACTAAATACATATAAATAATAAATATAGTATCATAGTGACAGATAGTGTTCTGCAACCTGTTTTTAAAGCTGCATAAAGTTTGAGCTTGTCTTATACGAACAGGCAGATCATTCCACAACAAAATAGCTTGTACTGAAAAAGACCTGTTATAAAATTTTGTGAAATGAGACGGTGTTTCCAACCTTAAGTTCTCCGACGATCTTAAAACTTTGGAATGAGTATCGCGAAGGAACTTAAATCGATCTTTTAGGTATAATGGAGTATTGGGATAGAATAGGACAGTATAAAGGAGCGATAAGATAAGTGCATTCCGGCGAAGACGAATAGGCAACCACTTGAGTTTATTACGAAATTCTGAAACGTGATCATATTTGCGCAAGCCAAATATAAACCTTATGCAAAAATTTTGGAGTCGCTCAAGTTTATTTAGTTGCTCTTCGGTTAAATTGGGGAAACTAGCGTCAGCATAATCGAGGATAGGGAGAAGGAGAGATTGAACCAGCGCAATTTTAGTAGTAGTGGGCAAGAAATTTCTTAGTCTCCTGAGGTAACCTGCCGACGCAAATAATTTACTACTGAGTTCCTGCAACTGAAAAGTCCAGGACAAATTGTTATCGAAGTGTATGCCCAAATTCTTCACAGTCTTGCTGAATGGTATGTGAGATCCGTCTAGTATAACCTTTGGCGCCATAGACCAGTCAATTTTAGATGTTAGTCGAGGACTACCAATAACAATAACTTGCGTTTTACTGGGATTGAGTTGCAGTCCGTAGTACTTACTGAACTCACATAAGTGAACAAGATCTGAGTTCAATTTGCTTACCACTTCTACCAATAGGTCTGGTGGTCCTTGACAATATATTTGTAAGTCATCTGCGTAAAGGTGGTAGGATGACGAAAGTTTATTAGAAATAGAATTTATAAAAATTGCGAATAATAAAGGAGATAAAACGCCACCCTGAGGAACCTCAGCAGATGTGCAGCACCATGAAGATAAAGAATCCTCAATGCGAATTCTCTGCCGGCGTCCAAACAGGTAACTATGAAACCAGTCAATTGCCGTTGGAGATATGTTAATTGAGCGTAGTATACCCAGGAGCACATCAAAATCGACGGTGTTAAAGGCATTGCTGAAGTCAAGGAGGGATAATACAGTTACTAAGCCATTTTCCATGCCCCACCGAATATCATCAGTTATTTTGATAAGTGCCGTGGTGGTACTGTGATCCGTGCGGAAACCGGACTGGAAAGGATTAAGGAGGTGATTATGACATAGGAACGAAGTAAGTTGGTCATAGACTAACCGCTCTAACACTTTTGCAAGAAACGGCAGAATGGAAATGGGGCGGTAGTCCGAGAAAGACGTAGGATTGGGTTTTTTGGGTAACGGGGTGATTTGTGCATCTTTCCATGCAGTTGGAAAAACGCCAGATTTTATGGAAAAGTTAAGGAGATGGGATATGACGGAAAGAATTTCATCCAAGATAGGTATTATCATTTTTCGGCTTAACGAGTCACAGCCTACTGCAGATGATGCAATAGACAAAATGCTCTTTTTAACACCACAATCCGAGAATTGACTAAAGAAAAATGGAGAATGGTCAGGTACGGGAAGAGATGATAGATAGTTTAATTTAGTAGCTTTTACAGATCCGCTAAAATGAGAAGAAGAAGAGAAATGTGTATTTAAGGAATTCAGGTCAAAGCCACCAGGCATCATTGTTTGGCGTGACTTCCCAATACCCACGGATCGAAGAAATTTCCACACCTTTGCTGGATCACCGTTTTCAACAGAACTATGGAAGTAGTGGCGTTGAGCTTTCCTACACACCTTGTTGCAGCGGTATATTATATAAATAATAATATAATAATAATAATAAAAGCCTTTATTCAGACAAAAAAAAACAATGTGTACATGACATTATTCATTCATACAGTATTTTTAATTGAAATATTGATTTCCTGTCTGTATGTCATTGGTTGACAAAGGCCTTCCAATATTATAAGCGTTCCCTTAAAATTTCCCTTTAAGAATTGCTCTTTCTTTACAGTCAATTTGGTATAAAATAAATTAAATATAATTTTATTACAACATTGCATAACTCTTACAAAGAAAATGTTTTTAAGTTGTTATTTACCTTTCTTTCATCATAGGGACAAGGCTACTTTAGTCTGCACCTGACAATGACTCCTGCTGCCGCACTATCCGTAGTATTATTGTCCTCTATGTGCCGCACTCAGAGACGTCAAATAACGTTATTGAGTACTTAACGTCAAAAAATAACAATTCAAAACTAGTCGCTATTCTTGCCGGGTCTATGGTCTAGATATGAATGAAAATTTTTGACATTAAATACTCATTAAAGTTAATTGACGTCTCTGAGTGCGGCAGCTAGTCAACTTTCACGATATACGCGGGGTGAGTCGCGGCTGACATTCGATGCCATGTAAAACATTATAGCAACAAAAGCACTAGACTTGAACATACGATTAACATAGATTTAGCGAATGTTACTGCACGTTCGACAGTGCAGTGATAGTTTAGTAAGTGAATTGAAAAACACAAATGCGCGTGATTCGAGTGCTGATACAAAGATTTTAGTGGTTAGAAAAAGAATTTCGAAAAATTATGATCTTGAGGCGTGAATCGAACCCGCGTCCGCTGCTATCCGGGCAGGTGCCTGACCGCTTGGCCACCCAAGATACTGCTGTGCTAGTGCTGATGCTGAATACGTAGCCAAATGATCAAAAAGCAATCCACGCGATAGCCGCGCATCGACCATTTACGAGATCAAAAGTGATTCAATTGTGCAACTGGCAGCGTTCAATCGCGATGTTTTCGGCATACGGTCGCATTTCATTCCACGTAGCCGGTTTTAGGGCGCGTATACAAATTGGAAATATTGAAACAGAAGTTGGGCATTCATTTCAGTTTGGTGTTTTGGATGTATTCCATTTTTGTTTGAAACCGAAGAATATAATATAGAAAAAAATATTTTTTTTAAATAATTAAATTACCATAGATGATGTAGCACTGACTTACAGAACAATTAAAGAGCGGCTTAGTGCTAAAATCAATATAATTCGCTTCTTAAATAAAAAAAAAGAGATATAATACAAAATGGCATTCATACAACAGTAATACCTAGTCACAAAAGAACACACAATGTTTCAAAAGTATTTTTTTAGTTGCGTCTGTCTAGAATTAAATGAGCGTATACTATATTCTTTTGAATATTAATTTTGCTTACCAAAACAGTATTATAAGCACGCTCCGAATTCTAATCCAATTCAAAATGTTAAAGAACGAAAAACGGTTACGCCATTAGTCGACTAAGCTTTTAATACTGACTTGATCTCTTAAGCTTTTATATTTGACGTTGAATAAATTATAATTTACTTTACAGGACCTCTTATTGAAAATATTTCCTTATTGAATATTCGACCTAATCCATGGCAGTGACGTTAAGAAGGGGCATAATTTTCCATGGGTGCTAGTTCACCTCTGCCTGCCCCTTCGGGGATATATGCGTGATTTATGTATGTATGTATAATTTTGCATACCGCTGTTATTGTTATCATTGAATTTGTATATTTTCTGGGACCGTAATTAAAACAGCTTAGATACTACCTACTGATATCTATAATAATATTATAAGAAGTTTGTTTGTGTTTTTTGTTTGTTTGGTTGGTTGAACGCGCTTATCTTAGAAACTACTGACTCAAATTGAAAAATTATTTTTGTGTTGTATATTGGATAGTCCATATACTGAGGAAGGGTATAGGCTATATAGTAACCGACAGTAACGCGAGCGAAGCCACGGGTGACCACTAGTAAAAAAAATATTGTTGAACAATACCTCTGGAAGTCATTTGAGAAGAAAGATTCCGGACTAGCGACAACAGACAAGACGAAATGTGGGACAGCCTCCCTGTGACAAACTGAAGCTCTATTTTAGAACCACTCACCTGATGTCGTGCGCTCGACTTTGTCAAATTTTCATTCGACTTTTAATAGGTATTTCATACAGTTTCCCTTAAAGCCTTTATATGGCAAAGTATGCCATTTCTTTCTTTGGGTTATTGAGTTCTTTGGGTTTGTTGTAAGCAATATTTCGTAAAAATAATTATATTTACAACATACCAAAAAAGTGCTGATTTAATACCAAATAGCTGTTTTTATTTACTACATAACATACATAAATCACGCCTATATCCCCAAAGGGGTAGGCAGAGGTGAACTAGCACCCACATACCGCCAATTATGTTAGGTCTCATGTAATAGGTGCCGAGCACATCTGAGGTGCCGAGCGTATTGCGATTTATCGGGCACAAAAGTCACAGTGGTATAAGAAGAATGCTGCTGCCCATTCCTCATCACTGATTTATCCTTAGGCGCCTTGTACGACACCCACGGGAGAGATTTGGGGTGGTGACAATTGTATTCTACTCTGCTATCACCACACGGCATATTTAGTAATTAATTGATGAGCATAAAGGTTTTATTGGCTACCAGTAATTATTTGCTATTACACAATATTATGCTGATTGAAAAGAATGGTAACTGACCTAGAACGAAAGGATTCATATAATCAATAGCAGTTCAAATTGAAAAATTCTTTTTGTGTTGCATTGTCCATTTATTGAGGAAGGCTATAGGCTATTATACTATAACAACCGACATTAACGCGAGCGAAGCCGCGAGCGACCACTAGTAATTGATATTATGACATCATACAAAATAAGATTAAGCATCGAATGCAAGCAAGCAAACTGATTCTTTGACTTGACTTCTGATAAAACTTTCAGCAACACGACAAAACAAGTATCTCTCAGAGAGACGACAGGTGAAAAAACTTCATAATACATAGTTCATATGGAAAGGCGTTCGGGGCCTCATTCCCACCTCATTTCCCTAAGTGCTTCGGACGATCTCGTCTTGTGGGGAAGAAACAAAGTAGGGACATACTTAGAGAGACAGGAAGAGAGTAAGCTCTTAGACAATCGTGCTAAGATTTTAAAATGTAACAGTAACAATAAGTACGCTTGAAGATTTGCAGTCTCATCATATTCCTACAGAAGTCATAGGTTATCAGTTCTCTTAGTTCATTTCAACCAACACTCTTGAAATGTGCTACCATTGAATGGAAGTGATGGAAATGACCATATAGGGAGACCGGTGGGCAAGTAAACACAAGCTGACGCTAAAAATGTAATGTAAAGCCAATGTTTTTCAACTTTTTGAGGTTGCGTACAAATAGAAATATTTTTATGCATCATTTATTTTGTATGGATATTTGATTGGTATTGGATTCATATATGTCCTTTTCTATTTCTGTACAATAAATTATTACATAACATAAGGGTGGTCAATGGACATTTGTAAATCAATAACCATTCATATTAGAACAACTATTTCATAATATAACTTTTTAACTCTTTAAAAAACATTAAAGGAACCAAATTAAAAAAATAACAATGACATTTAAAAGGTGAAGGTAATTTCAGGCATAAAGCTATTTAATAAAATAGAATATATACTATAATAAAAATTACCGCAATTTTTATAATCTATTATAAAAAAAGATTTTGGTGGTTAGAGAAAAAATTTCGAAAAATTATGATCTTGAGGCGGGAATCGAATCTTACAACGTGAAGTGTAAAGTGAAGTGTTTGTACTAACTTTTCTAACATTTATATAATGTTAAAATTAAAAATCGAATAATCTCTAATGAAAATTGCGGCCGCTACGCAAATCCCACTTTGGGCAAGTTCAAAATTCATGTTACGAATAAAATTAGCATTTGAAATGAAAAATAACTTACTGCTTGCAGGCACGTTATTTCATTTCAATTCAGTTTCTAGACTTTCCAGTTTAAGCCCAGGTTATATCTGGCTTTACTACGAGGGTAATAACATCCACCGAAAGATGTTGTAAAAGGTTTTCGTGAAAGCTTTCTTTATTAACTGAACATGAGGTATTCCAATATTACTATTGTATTGTAGCGGCTGCGTCATAGCGTTACACAAACAAAGTGTTGATGATGTTGAGTAAGTTAGAAATGGTTCAAAATTTAAAAAAAAAATCAAAAATTTATTAGCAAATCCTGAATCACGATTACAAAGTTTCTGGCAGTACTCAGAATGTATACAAGATCCTAAATAGTACAGGCACCTGGCTTCCTTCCCTTTCCCTGAAGATTCGGCGAACCTATCGCAAACCAACAGTATAACCGTCTAAGAAGTGTAAAGAAAAATCTGGTCTTCCGTTACCACACGGCTAAGCTTTTAATTTCCCCATGACTGGACTACATGCCTTGGATGGATCCACTACAAGGTCCCAGTGGCACTGCAGAAGCAGCCAGGACCAACAGTTTAAAGCACCTTCCGAAGCAAACTAGAGATAATAGTTTTTGATCAACCATCCTTAAGACCTTATTATTTAACCGTCTCTGGGTCCACCCCAGGGAAGTACAAATTTCTGCTCGGTTTAGTGGGTGAAAGGGCTTTTTCCAAGTCCCCCTGGCTAGCTACCACAATCTTATACAAATCTGTCGCCATACTAATGATGTGAACAGCATTATTGTGTTCCGACAATTTGTGACAAGATAGCCAGCCCTTCTGTGGTTGAAGGTTCAAGTTGAATCACCGTTAGGTCAGATGAAGGTCAAAAGCTTACCTGTCTAGCATTAAAATAAAACAAAACTGCTAAGCCTACGATATCGAAAGACCACAGAGCCTAACACAGACAGAACATTAATTAAAAAGCCTCGCCAAAGAAAGTTAGTCACAGTTCTTAATTTAGAAAACTTTGGATTGTTTTGTCACTTCTGTCGTACGGCCTGATAATGTCATTTGAGAGATTTGTTTTTAATTTTTGTTTTCCTCATTTGTCCAGCCGTGACTCAAGGTCTGTAAGTAGAGGCGAGAATTAGCAATGCTGGTGACGTCAGATCCAGTGACACCCATTATGTCATCCCTAAAGATACTTGCCAAGTGCCGTGTGGTGACGGCAGAGTAGAATACAATTGTCACCACCCCAAATCTCTCCCGTGGGTGTCGTACAAGGCGACTAAGGATAAATCAATGATGAGGAATGGGCAGCAGCGTTCCTCTTGTACCACCTAGCAATAGCAATATACTGCGACTTTTGTGCCCGATAAATGGCAATAGGCTCGCCACCTATTACATGGGACCTAACATAATTGGCGATATGTGGGTGCTCACCTCTGCTACCCCTTCGGGGATATAGGCGTGATTTGTGTATGTATGTATGTATGTAAAGATACTATTAATAAAAAGCAATTTTATACAGTGAAAATTTAATGCAAATAAATATATGACTTATGGCTAAGTGTATTATAAAACATTTAGATAATGAAAATAAATATATGTCTTATGGCTATTTATTAAAATTTAAGTGCAAGAAAGAGATAAAACAACTTTTACGGATAAGACCCGCGTATAATTTGGTGTTTGGCATATTTATTATTTAACCCGACGTTTCGATCACTTTACAGTGGCCGTGGTACGGGGGGACAGTCCCACCGTGACCACGGCCACTGTAATTATTTCTAATGTGTAGTGCTCGTGCAAATATAAGAAAACATTATGCAATAAAGAGTATAAGACGAAAACTCTGAGCATTTCGTGGATTCACCGTGCAGGGTCCATAGTGTGACAGAGAGGGAATTTGGTGACCCAATTGTCGGTTTACGGGATCCTTCACAACATGGCAACCAACACTCATCTCCGCCAAGACTTCTCTACCTGCCCAGCCATATTTGGTAAGATTGGGTGAGAGCCGTCTTAGACATTATTAGCCTGATAGATCCCACTGCTGGGCAAAGGCCTCAGCCGCAACCCCCCATCTCGAGCGATCCCAAGCCGACCTAGAAAGAGGTGGAGAGACGATTTAGAGGCATACTGCTAAACATGGACTGAGTTTGATATAATCATGGCATGACACATACATACATACATAAATCACGCCTATATCCCCGAAGGGGTAGGCAGAGGTGAACTAGCACCCGCGTTTCGCCAATTATATTAAGTCCCATGTAATAGGTGGCGAGCCTATTGCCATTTATCGGGCACAAAAGTCGCAGTATATTGCTGGGTGGTATAAGAGGAACGCTGCTGCCCATTCCTCATCACTGATTTATTCTTAATCGCCTTGTACGACACCCACGGGAGAGATTTGGGGTGGTGACAATTGTATTCTACTCTGCCGTCACCACACGGCCGTGACGGCATGACACGATGTAACAAAATAAGAATTTTGTTACATCGTGTCACCAAGTCATCAAAGATTCGTAAAATGTTGTTTGAAAGCATCTCAAGAAAAGTTGAAGATTAAAGCAGCTATGCCGAAACATCCTTCTTAATATTTTATAACATTCCAATTTTAATGGATCATGTCGCAAACAGTATTCGCGGAATCGTTGGAACAGTCAAAGGCGTAGTGGCCACTCGACCCATTGACCCGACGTTTCTTATAAATATAAACTTGTCAATAAACTCAATACATGCATACAATCACGGCTTTATCCCCAAGGGGGTAGGCGGAGGTTCGCAAAGTACGTTAGGTCCCTTGTAATAGGTGGCAAGCCTATTGCCATGTATCAGGCGCGGAATTCTCAGTACATTGCTAGATAGCATAAGAGGAACGCTGCTGCCCATTCCTCTTCACTGCTTTTAACCTTAGTCGCCAGAAAGTATTTTAGGCCATCGTAGAAAAAAGAGAACCATTGTGCCCGTCATTTTGAATCATAGAAAGCCTATCCATTATCAACACTATCTTCACTATATCAGAATTATCGATCAGCACGAGCCCAGAGAAAATCAAGGCTTGCTTTTTAATTATTCAACGAATCAAGTGAAGGTTTTAGTTTAAAACTCGGATTCTCAATCAGATCAAGCAAAAATTGTGCTTCTTCAACGAGTCTCAATACAGTTAAGGTCCATTATCGCACGCCAAGATATTTTAACAAACAATCTGAGTTGAGAGACAGATAAAATTAGCCCTTGTATCGATTAGTCTAGGTAGAACAAAGGATTGTACATGTCATGTTTACCGTCTGATTCTGATGGTGGTGTTATTAGAGTATTATTTTGTTTTACAAATAAAATTCACATTTGAAAATAAAATTCGAGGAGCTCGCTAGCGCGGTGGCATAGCACGCTCGGCCTGCGATCGCGTAAACTAAGCAATGTTCGCTAAGGCCGGTCATTGGGTGGATTACCAAAAAATAACTGTTAAACTATCTCGAGTTCCTCCGTGCTTCGGAAGGCACATTAAGCCGTTGGTCTTGGCTGCATCTGCAGTCTTTAATACATCCATCAACTCGCACTGGGCCAGCGTGGTGGGTTATGGCCCATGTCTCCCTATATTCTTCAATCCGTAGCGAAGGCCTGTGCTCCAGTAATGGCGACATTAAAAGGCTGGTGATGACCAATTCATCTTTGAAAAGAGTCTTGAAATAAATATTTATCTCACGAACAAGCTAGATTGGTACCAACTTCAGATGAATTACCCCCCAATACAGAAACGCTACTCAAATTTTGAGCACCATAAAGTTAAGTAGACAACACCTCTCGGAATTTACATGGAAAAAGGACAATTTTTTAAGTGTTAAGCAGGACTCAAACTTTGAGTAACGTTTCTATGTTTGGCGGTTAGTGTGTTTTACCTAAATTCACAGCCCATGCGTTTATGGCAGAGCAGAATACAATTGTCACCACACCCCTCTCTCCCATGGGTGTCGTACAAGGCGACTAAGGATTAAGACAGGGATGAGTAATCGGCAGTAGCATTTCTATCATACCACCGAGCAATAATTATACTTGCGATTTGACACGACATGGGACCTGACTTAATTGGCGAAAAGTTGATGTTTAATTCGCCTCCGCCTCACCCCTTTGGGGATATAGGCGTGATTTATGTATGTATGCGTTTATCGGGAGACGAACACGTCGCCTCAATACTTCAAACAATAGCCCGCCGTACCTGGTGCTAATGGAGCTTTCAACAACAATTTACCACATCAGTCTCAATTAGCTCCAACTAATTGATAGACAGATGCTGTTGTACATCCTGTGTGCGATAAAGAGCGCGCAATGTTATGCGTTAATTAATTATCATAAATAGTTATTAGGTACCTGTTACATAACACAGAAGACGCAAATCATTCCTGTAATCTCAGAGACCACGATTTCTCTAAGCAGGTCAAGCGAGCTGAAAATAACCACGAATCACATAATCGTAATGTTATTAAATGATATCCCGTAAGAACTCACTCCTTCGATAAATGTTATTCTATGTTAAAATCCTGATCAAAAACAATTATTACCACGTCACGTGACCACGGCCGCCGTAGTGATTGAAACATCTGGTTAAATAATATCACTCCTAAATATGAGTATAATTATGTACTTCACTATCCAAATCCATTGCAATAAAGTATGAATAAATGTCCCTACTGCTACGGAACAGGCCTCCCCTATGGATGGAAAATATATAGGCAATGGGGTCATATCACACGCCCATAACCAAGTGCGGATGCAGCCAACTAGACGGTGCGGGCAGCGCAGGACCGATCGGTTTGGAGATCTTTGAAGGAGGCCTATGCCCAACAGTGGGCGTCTCTCGGCTGACTGACTGACGGCTAAACTTATTTCTCCCTGTATTCTTCATAGTGAATGTTAAAGACATTAAACCGCTGGTAATGTAGGCCAACATTGGCATTAATTACCAGCGCTTTAGGGATTGGAATGTTGTCATTCCAATCACTCACTCCGTTCATCGGTCTCTCGACATGGTCCGTTCCGTCTCTTTTCTATACATTCTTTCATCACTAGCAACTTCACGGTGCGATGGATGACATGAATCAAAAGGGAGTGGATGGCTTGATGGCGTCTGACCGATATGAATGGAAGAGGAAACATACTGCGCCGACCCCAGATAGACTGGGAACAGGGCAGGGAGAAGAGAGTAATGAATGCCAACATTGCTTACGTAGGTACCTAATCAGTGGCCGAGCACTAAACGCCATTCCACCCCTAGAAGCGAGAGGGTACAATTTAATTACAATTTTAAACGCCAACCACTTGACAGTTAAGATTAATTTCGGAGCTCGCCGAGCGCAAACCGCCGGACGGGACGCGTGCCCGATCTAATCCAACGTGAAAAATGGCCGCCGCCCCGACTCCATAAAGTAGCTGGAGAGCAAGCTGGGAATTCCCAAGGAGTCTTTGTTTAGTGCACAAGCACTTAACATTTCTTTTTGATGCCCCCAGCGTTATTATAAATGGGAACGCCGCGTTATAGACACGGTTGGGCAGTAAATAGTTTAAGTTTATGTTCCAAATAAACACGGCACGGGACAGGAGTAGTACCATTGCCGTGGTAGTAAGTATGGTCACCATAAGCTTAACCCCGGATACTGAAACGCTACTCAAATTTTAAGCACTGTATAGCGCGTACAATACAACAGGTATTGTCCGCGAATTTGTAAGGATTAATGTCAATTATGCCAATACTCAAATGTTAAGCCGGACTGTTAAATTGCTCAAAAACTAACCATGAAAGAGGTATATTAAATGCATTATCCGAAAGCCGTGTGGTGACGGCAGAGTAGAATACAATTTCAGCACCCCAAATCTCTCCCGTGGGTGTCGTACAAGGCGACTAAGGATAAATCAATTATGAGGAATGGGCCGGCATTCCTCCTAGCATTAGCAATGTACTGCGACTTTTGTGCCCGATAAATGGCAATAGGCTCGCCACCTATTTTATGGGACCTAACATTACTGGCGAAACGTGGGTACTAGTTCACCTCTGCCTACCCTTCGGGGATATAGGCGTGATTTATGTATGTATTATCCGAAATACACACGGAAACACGTCTTAAACACCTACAAAGGTGTTTAAGACGTGTTTTGGTTAGGTATAAATTGTTTAAATCCGATTCGATAATGTTTTGCAATATTTAAGAACATGGAAAGATATAACTAGAAAACTAGTGGTGACATCATCCACTTTTCGTGCATGAATGCAGCATTAGGTAAACCAGGCGAATATCTTAAAATTGTGGGAAGGCTATTTCCCCTGAAAATGATGTAAATCTCTGAAACACTATCTGATTAAGAACTTTATTATTAGGAGTTTCCGGTAATTTAAACCACCCATGATAAGACTACTCTACTACTATTACCACATACAGATCAAGGGCATTATCCACAACCAAGTAAATGAACCCTGCCTTATTATAAAAGCAAATCCTATTTGCCTAAAAACCTTATGATGGAAACTGATGAGTTTAGGACATAAAAATTCATCAAACACTCAAAGCCTACCTTCAGTCTTACCTTAAAAATGATGTTAGGATGTTACTAAATGTTTTGCTTAGTTGTAAGTAGAAATATACTTCTAATTTTATTTTTTCCACTGAGAAAAAGCTGCTATTCATAACACAGTAAGCCTTATTAACATTTGCAAAGATCTAACGGCTACGTTAATTTTCAGATATTTATTTTCGATGTCTATTAATATATGGTACAATAGGAACGCTGCCGCTCATTCCTCATCACTGTTTTAACCCTTGGTCGCCTTGTACTTTGAGGTGGTGACAATTGTTATCTGATTTGCCGTCACAACACAGCATACGGGCATACCTATGTCAGGTTTTAGCAATGTCCTTTTGACAGTTTTTATAGCGGCATGATTTGAAGGATATAAAGAATAAGTACGTTATAATAATAATAATAATTTAATTGCCAAAACACTTGAACACTAGTACATTTCTTGTGAGATCCACACAACACAAGCCTGTATCGTAGGTCTCAATACAAGTTCCAGAATATAAAAATAAGGCCAATGTCTCAGTTTGCCGACAAATAAACTTTAAAGCCAATACAAAAGGGTGTTTCATGTGAAATTCTCGTTTCTTTAGTACCCACATCACGGAAGCCAACACGGAATGCATGACAATGAGGTTTTCACTCTCGTAAAACATGGAACTCTTGGGAGAAATTCAGACGTAGGGCGTGAAGTGGCAGTAAAAATTAACACGGTGAGCTAGTGGGATCTATAGAATAAAAGTAATTCGATTGATACAAAAGCAATAGCAAGATGTATCTAATCTTCATAACTGAAAGTAGGCCTTTTAACTCAGAGCTTTCAATGTTTTCTATGACTGCATAATTAATATTTTTAGATGTACTGTGATCAATAGATTGAGAAAAAATTTCCAAGAAAGCAACAGTCGTAGGGGAGCATGTTATACTAGTAGTTACAGATATATTTTTCAAACCTTATAAAGCGTCAACTGCTAACGCCTCTCTATGATACTTGATTAATAAAATTCGATTCAAGAATCAAAGTTCCATCTCATGCTATAATCTCAACAATAATTCCGCTGTGTTCTAATTGCTGATTATTGCCACGTAAGTAAATCACAAATGTTTGCGAGTAAACAAATGTTCTTCATACCTAATTACGCCCGTAAAGTCTATAGTAACAACAGCCGCCGATCTGTCCATGTAGCCTGTAATGTAACAGCTTTGTAGAAAGTTTAATCAAATGGTTTTGGAAATTTGATGAGTACGAAATTCGCTGAAGGCAAATAATCTGACGCCGCTAGATCGTCTAATGGGGATCGGGGAATATTGGGGGTCTATCAGTTAATTACAAGCGGGCCAAGTGATTGAATCCTGCTCAAGTACACGCTCATTTAGATATACGATAGTGGAAATGGGCAGAGGTGGTGAGCAATAGGTACCTACTTACAAATACGCAAGTTAGAAGATATAGGATTAACTAACCTTTTGCACTAGCAACTATGATAGAAGACTCTGTTCACCTAGATTTGATGAAAAGTGGACAAGTCCACATAAGAAAGTAGAACTTGCTTATCTAGCTGATAGTTCATAGTTCTCGAGACCAATGAAACTAAGTATGTAATTCATTTTGTCCGTTATTTTAGAATTTCATAAATATAAGACAAAACATAAATAATAATATTCTCCCGTGTCTTCACTTAATTCTTCATATTTTTTGATCGATCTGTCTCCAGCAATCTAAAGATTATTTAAAGATCTAACGACAAAAGGTCAGGTTCAAGAACCTCTTTAATTTCTGCAAATTATAGTAACGATCGTGTAATTGAGAGTAAAATTAATTCGAAAAATATAAACAGCGTCTAGCCACCTGAAGTCGAATTGAATGAAACATTACAGCCCGCCCGCAAGAAGATTATTAATATTAGGGACCACCGTTTGAAGCCCAAACCAATTTTGGAGAAGTGTGCTCATCTACCATTCTATTGGTAGGAGAAAACGTAATAATACCGTTAATCTGATTACGTGGAAGCTACGATAGGCCTCTAAACACCTAAACCGGGGTACAGGCCTCCTGGGAAATTATCAGATCGGATAGGTGTGTACGCCGATAGTTTTGTATTGGCTCTGGCTGCGCCTGATAATGGCTTTTATCACGTACAAACCTATCTAGCTTATTGCTACGAGAACCCACTTGACATTATATTTGACATTCGACATGCTTCAGAGATTAAGCATCTGTCTGAATGTTATCTGTGTGCAGAATATTTTCAGTTTTATCACTTTAGTCACAGATAGTGGCTTTCCTATCGAACATATTCCTGAATACAGTGGGGATATTGAACTTGGAAATTGAGATATGATTATAACGCTACATTTTTATTTTACGACACAATTCTGGTAACATATCTGTCTTGTCGGTGACGGCAGAGTAGAATACAATTGTCACCATCCCAAATCTCTCACGTGGTTGTCGTACAAGGCGACTAAGGATAAATCAGTGATGAGGAATGGGCAGCAGCGTTCCTCTTATACTCGTTCAACCTAGCGATGTACTGCGACTTTGTGCCCGATAAATGGTAATAGGCTCGCCACCTATTACATGGGACTTGAGTCTTGACATAATTGGCGAAACGTGGGTGCTGGTTCACCTTTGCCTACCCCTTCGGGGATATAGGCGTGATTTATGTATGTATGTATCTCTCTTGTCACACCTTTCAAAATATGCAAACTTGCCCCAATCGAATTCCGACCTTGACCCACTTGAATTTCAGTGCAATATCAGGGTAGAGAATTGCAGTTTATGGTAGTTTGGCACATCTGCTTACTCCTTAGGACTTAATCAGACATGACTTATACATATACCTACTTATTGTATGAACGATTCTATTCGTCTCGCAAATGTTAAAGCTCTATGTGAGGTAAATAACAAAGATCTAGAATTTCATAGAAGTAAAAAAGAAATCCCGAATCACTAGTATCCGTTCCAAATCTTCTTAATAATCCAATTTGGTCCAGATTAAACTTTTAAATATTCAAATAATAGAACAGAGTTAGTTTTTGCTAGCCTTTGTCATTAATTTCCGAGCAGCTTAAACCATCCGATAACTATCGATGCGCAAAATTATGCAAGCACCGTATGCATAATTTATTGCTGAGCCATATATTAATGAAGAGCTCTGGAATATATCGTTGGGTTTAATTTTTTTTTATAAAAGCTTCTGCGTCGTAAATCCTCCTCTAAGGGGAAGGCAAAGGTACCATACTAATGAGAATTACGATACTGAACAATTGGGACACGTGGAATAAACCATAAAGATAACAAACGAGAGACGCTGAACAGAGATAAATGACGGCAACACGACAGGTAGGGTGGGGTGGACTCGATTATGTTTAAAATAATTGAAAAGCAACCTTAAGATATTTGAAAGAAAACTGAAATTAGATAAATCTGTCGTCTGTTCCTTTTAATAAAGTTCCTGTTGTGAAGGGACCCTGGGAAACCTACACTTGGGTCTCTGGCGCTGCTCCTGACTTCTCTCGGAAAGAGTTTTTGTCTCTTCTCCCTCGCACCATTCCGCTATACGAAAATTGCTTTCCCAGTCATGAGAGGCGCCATGTATTCCGCTGATGAGCATCTTTCATATATCCCCAGAGTTTTCATGACCTGAAATGGAATCTCGTCAACCGAGTGGTCTTGCTCTTGCTCTTGTCGTTTCAGGTCATAGAAAGGTAGTTTTCATTTTCATGACGTGGTGATATGGTCTTCGCACCATCTTAATCTTGCCTCAGTGAGGGGGCCTAGCCGAGAAGCCAATCCATTCGAACACATAGAATACAAATGTATAAAACTGACGTATTACAGAGAAAGCAACTTGGCGAACGTCGTGTCAAATGTATGAAAAATTGACATAATTATGTATCTATGCGTTCGAATAGATTTGTCACTTGGCTAGGGGGGATCTCAAGATACCTTAGCCTATCGTCTACTGCCAACTAAACTTAGCTAGTTTGGCTTGGCTCGCATAGTTGAGCCAGATTTTCATACATGTTAGCTTAGCCGCGTGGTGACGGCAGAGTAGAATACAATTGTCACCACCCCAAATCTCTCCCGTGGGTGTCGTACAAGGCGACTAAGGATAAATCAGTGACGAGGAATGGGCAACAGCGTTCGTCTTTTACCACCTAGCAATAGTACTGCGACTTTTGCGCCCGATAAATGGCAATAGGCTCGCCACCTATTACATGGGATCTAACATAATTGGCGAAACGTGGGTGCTGGTTCACCTCTGCCTACCCCTTCGGGAATAAAGGCGTGATTTATGTATGTATTTATGTTAGCTTAGCTGGCTATTTTGCAGTGGAACACTGGCTGAACTATGCGAGCTAAGCTAAACGAACTTAGTTTAGTTGATCGGATCTTGTAATGTACTTACTGATTGAACCACAGTGTCGGACCTTCGTCAGAAACAATTCATACTCGTTATTACAACGGCGAAAGACAGGTGCACTCGTCCAATTACAACATTGACAAGCACAAGTGAGCAATATACCTAAATCAAAACCTAACGCTCCATTTACCTTCGACTGGAGACCGCGCATCACCAAAGAGGCAATGGCACAGAAAGGTCGCACAGGCTAAAATTGGTTTATTCCACGCTGGAAGCTTTCAAAGTTTTTGGATATGCTAGTGAATTCCCCACGAATGTCTAGCGGAGCGATTGGTAGAGGATATGGGCAATTTCCTGGGGCCTCGTCGTAAAACCCTGACGTAACGGAGAGATCGATACGGCATTATCTGTGATGGTACACAAAAATTCGTATTAGCGGTAAATAAGGTGCACGGGGTCCGTTTAGTGTTGTTGCGTACAGATACGAAAACCTGGATCAATTTAATGTCTTACCTATCTATGTTTAATAGTAAAGGTTTGCGCTGTTAATACCGGATGCCTTATATTTAAGCAATAAATTTAACAGCCGCACTCAGGGACGTCAATTGTATGTATGTGTATGTTGAATATGTGTGAATTGTTATTTTTTGACATTAAGTCGGCCGCCTTGGTCGAATGCTCTGGGTATTGGCCAAGAGGTCCCGGGTTCGAATCCTGGGGGCAAACTTTGTGATGACTACAAATGTTTGTTCCCGAGTCATGGTTGTGTATATGTTTATGTAGTATATTTTCAACATTTATATACATAATTTTATTAAAAATATGTCCGTCATCTAGTATCCTTAACACAAGTGCTTAGGCTACTTACGGCTAGATGATAGGTGTGAGGGTAAAAAATATTTATTTATTACTTATTAAGTACTCATTATCGTTAATTGACATTTCTGAGTGCGGCAGTCAGTCAATTAAATTTAAACAATAAAATTCCAGAAGAAATAAAAGCGTTTAATTTCTTATCAGATGTTGCTGTACGGTATCTTGTATAAAGAATTTCTCTTGTTATTATGATTTTAATTTGAATATTTTAAAATTTTAGAAAAATTTGTACAAAGAAAATTGTAGCTAGCTAAATTTCAAAACTCAATAGTCTTATAGCCAAGTGGTATCAGGCACCTAGCGGGATTGCACTCGGGTTCGTTCCTTGATGCGTCAAGGCAATAATTTTTCGAACTTTTTCTAACCATAATTTTGTTTCTACGTATACCTCCAGATTAAAACTCCAAATCTTGTATCGATTGCTTGTCAGGACTTCATGGTACAACAGATACACAGCTAGATAGAACAGATTCAACATCGGACACTATACTTGAGTCACGTTATTAAATAGAGGCTCCATAAACTACTCAGAATTTGCATACGACTATCCAATCCTTGGTACGTAACCGAAGTACCTATACCCTTAAGCGTATTAACATACATGTTTATTTAAAGAGACTTGTGTACCGGTCATCAAATACATTACGCTAATCAGTATCTCAGTAAACGCAAGTCTTGTAGTTATGCCGTGTGGTGACAGCAGAGCAGAATACAATTGTCACCACCCCCATCTCTCCCTTGGGTGTCGTAACTGTCGTACGAGGCGACTAAGGGTTAAGACAGCAATGAGTAGCAGCGATTCTTTATGTCACATAGCATATACTGCGATTTCCGTGCCCGATAAATGACAATAGGCTCGCCAATTAGGTTAGGTCAAATACATAGGACCTAACCTAATTGGCGAAACGTTAGTGTTAATTCACCTCTGCCTAACTCTTCGGAGATATAGGCATCACGCCTATATCCTGTTGTATTATGTATGTAAATCATCACAGATGTAGGCATGGTCAACTGTTTCAATATTATCTATTAACACACAAAGGAAAACTTGAGCAGAAGCGGTTCAACGTGTCTCATCCCCGCCAAATAGGTCGTCAATGTATGCAAATTCTCGAATCTCCACATAGGGAAAAAATATACGCAAACCAAGGGATTTCAAGACGAAACAAATGCGCGCCGTCCAGAAAAATCCCCGGCGTCAGACCGCACTATAAATCAAACAGGCAAATAAGGCGACGACACAAAATTACGCGTCGTTTGTCAAAATTGTCACACGCGATACTTTAATACAGGGAAGGTTTGATCGATGGCGCAATGTATTGGCTGCTAACAAAGCCATTCGTGCCGTTTGAGGGTCTCTTATTTTGATGACTTCCTTCAGTGGAATCTCGCTTTTATTTGGTGGTAAATAGAGGTATCCATAAACTACTCAAAAGTAATATTATTGTCTTATACACAGTCTTCCATGCGGGCATGGGAGCGGAAAAATAACGTAGAATGTGCCAGCCGCGACTCATCCCATGAATGTCATCAAAGTCGACTAATGCAGACCGATATGCATCTTGGGGCACCCGAATGGTGGAGAGCCAACCACCAACAACAGCCGTGTGGTGACGACAGAGCAGAATACAATTGTCACCATCCCTATCTCTCCCGCGGGTGTCGTACATGGCGAATTGGCGACTAACTGCCGCACTCAGAGACGTCAATTAACTTTAATGAGTATTTAATGTCAAAAATTTTCATGATTCAAATCAAGACCAAAGACCCGGCAAGAATAGCGACTAGTTTTGAATTGTCATTATTTGACGTTAAGTACTCATTAACGTTATTTGACGTCTCTGAGTACGGCAGTAAGAGTAAAGATAGCTAATGGGCAGCAGCGTTACTCTTATATCAGCTAGCAGGCTTGCCACCTATCAAATGGACTCTGTCCTATTTGGCGAAACGTAGGTGTTTCGCCAAATATTCACCTCTGCCTTTGGGGATATAGGCGTGATTAATGAATTAGCATTATAGATCAGTAATTCGTAGGTAGGCTCTCTGTTCTCTTTATACTATACATAGATATATGACGCCCGTCTCCAGTTACAATGCTGTGGAATGTAGAACCGCGAATATCAATGATACGATCTGTTAATTACCACAAGGAATCTAGCTGCGTCCGAGTTTCCAACGCGTGCATTAAGGATAAAAAAGATCATGGTTATTGTATTCATCATCATCATATAAAATAACAAATATCGATAGTCGCATTAAGAAAATAAGTAACAGTAGATACGCAAAGCAGAAGTGCTTTTATGTGATTGGTGAATGGACGAATGGCACTAAAAAAATGTTATAATTGTCATCAAAACTAAAACAGAGCTCAGCAATTCAATAAGTTTAATGTAAACTACAAAAACATAGGTAAAAAAAATGTCAATAATATTGTGACATACTTTTCTGTGTAATAGGTATATATTTTTAATATAAACAATTTCCAAATAACAAATCTTCCAATGAGTAATGAACGCAGAGTACTTTTCATAATATTCCATCAAAGTATAAGTAGTTCAACAATTTACATAAAGAAATGCCCTGTTGGCTTACCCTTGAACGCGTAATCTTTCTGGAAACAGCTTTGAAAAAGTTTGAAACGGGTCATAATCCGGAAAATTCCGGTTGGAGCCGGCTCTGTGGTGCAGTGAAACTTGCGGCACATTATTAGTCCCTGAATATGTATGAAGCTCGAGATTTAACGTAGTTTAGTTGATTTAGTTCTGTAAGTCCGTCTAGAACGATTCGGCTGACAGGCCAAATAACCACTCGGCGGGATTGATTTTCACAAGATAGGTAGGGTTATATTTCTGAAGTTTGATAATAATAATGTTGAGTACCTACCTATAATGTTGGTTTGTCGAAGCATGTCTGATCATTGTTGCTATCCTTCCCCTTTATAGATAGTAATTACTTGCGAGATTAAAATTTAATTTATATTTTGTGTTGATGTTATGTTAAGCAATTGCTCAACCCACACTTGCTGGCTTACTGTTATTCTCCTAACCTTTTGGTTAGGAAGCAAGGTAGGTATCAAAATAAAAATATATAGAAACCACTAAATCACCTTACATGACAAGTAAAATGCACAACAATAACGTACTAATTGCTAAATATAAAAGTCTAGAGACCCAAAAACCAATTAAAAAGCACCACAAAGATGATTTCGGTCGAAACAAAAGCGACCCATCACGTATAAGGGCATCAGATTGTCTTTCCAGGACACGGACAAAAGCTTTTCAGCGTGTGACCGAAAAAATAAATTAAAACCGACGAAGGCCTTTCAATCTTGAACAAGGCCCGCGCGGGGGGGAACGGGTAGAGGAATCCGTAATTAATCCGTCTTGAAAAAGGGGCTGGTCTCCAGTTGGCTCCGGTCAACTGTCCTCCGAGGCTCATGCCTATTTTTTGCGGGCCTAATTGAATTCGGCAGAAAAAGAAACATTCTGCCGTGCCGTCCGTACTTTCTTTTGTTAATCGCATATTCTTTTCGGGAGCTCCGATAAATCCCCAGAGATTAATAGGAATCAATTCCTTCTGGGCAAATTCATTTGAAAAGCAAAAGTGGGTAGTTGGGCTTTGTCGGAAGTTTTCACGGTGAATCCTTCCTAATCAGTTTTGGTCGTCTGCGTATTGTCTCTTTTTGATCGCGTGTGTGTATGTTGAGACCATCGATCGATTCTTATATATGTCGTAATTTACAAATAAAGGATTCTATATTTTTATTCTGGAAGCCAAAATCTAAAAAGTTTTTAAAATAGCGAGTCTTCTAGAAAAGATTGACGTAACCTAGCATTGTTAATATCCGTCAATAACAGGTCAAATGCACTAAATAGTGCACCATCAAGGTCATCAATCAATAAATCTTCATCACCTGCCCTTATGCTATCCTGTTTGGAGCGGGCTCGGCATGTTCTCTTCCTTCTCCCCACAAATGACCTTCATGTCATACATCATACAATACGTTTATATCTTATCTGTTATCTTTGCTTCAACATTAATCTAATTCATGAATTTTGATGAATCTCAAAGTACATACTCTTGTAGTCACATGCAATTCATCCCGTCTTATAACATAAACTTTAAGTTCTGAATAGCACTGAGAAATAGAGCTGTATTCTTTTAAAAACTCGAGCCGCCAGTGTTTGAATATTATTAGAATGTTTTCAAAATAGCTCCTGCAATAGAAGGGAAATGTTTTACATAATCGTCTAACAAGGTATCTGCAATCTTTTAAAATGCAAATAGTTCTCAGTGGCCGATTCGTATCCTGTGCGTTAGTCATCGGCACAGCGGCGAACGTGCCTCGACTGCGACGCGGTTAATTGGTTGATATCATACACGCAGAATCAATTATTAAAACAGATGGTCTCTGCTGACGCTCAAATACAAGCTACAGCAAGACTGAATTAGTTTACTTTATCCTAAAACCTAGGTTGGAGATTATTAAATATTGTTTTTGGGAATGATTGCGAACCTTCATATTTACAACATTTACCTAATATCCCTAAATTGCGAAAGCATTTTTAAAACCGTTGTAGACGCAAGACGCAACATGCGCAGCGTACGATGACATAAGATGGCTCTTTAACTGCCGCACTCAGAGACGTCAATTAACTTTAATGAGTACCCGGCAAGAATAGCGACTAGTTTTGAATTGTAATTTTTTCACATTAAGCACTAATTATCGTTATTTGACGTCTCGACCTCGGTCCTAAAATTAAGGCGGACAAAATTTCCACGTTGCTGGGTTACGGATACGTAGAATATAGGGAAAATGGGTCAAACTAGCCAGTTCGGATTGGTGGGTATTGACAACTGCAGAAGCAGCCTAAACTTAAGGCTTGCATGCCATCCGAGGTGGAACTCAAGTTAATTTATTTTTGGTCACACATCCAATAACCAGCCTAAGTAAACATTGAACACTGCTTAACAAGCTCCTCAATGCCTTAGACATATAATAATATAGTACTTAAAGATAAATAACTGAAATCCCCCAAAGAAAAAGCAGCAAAGAAAACTGAAGCATCTGCGTACTCGCGGATTATGAACATTTTAATTACCCTACCCGGGCAAGAGTTACGGACGGCCAAGAATTTTCGTATTAGCATTATGAGTGTTTCACAGTTACCGGAAACGAGTTTCCGAGAAAACGTAATATCCCACGGTATCAAGGGGATACGAACGGGACACAGTACTCTGGATGCTGGGGCTGGAACAGCGTTCGCTAGATTAGCCCAAGCCGCGCAAAATGTTTCCCCTTATTTGTAAAAGTGCTGGCAATAATTATTACCGGGTTTTTGTGAAATGGAAAAACTTCCGGAGTGCGCTCTGAAACACAGGAGAAACGAAAGAGAGGGTCGGTACAGGCGACGGCGCGTTACACTTTACACACGATTACAGTATCACGTGAAGGTCGCCAGTCCATTTCAGATATAGGGCCGATTTCACCGTCTCTCATAGAAATTGAGTTTAATAAAACTTGGTTTTGATTAATGCAAACTTGGTAGCGGAACTCAGTTTAGAGCATAAACCGAGTTCAACTTCAACTGATCGCGTTTAATTCTGCGGTGAAATCGGCCCTTAGATTTCAGAATTGTAAACTAAATACTAGTTATATCAGGTAAAAATTTGTCTCAGATACAACCATAATCATAGGGAAATATCACTTTAATCCGTACTGAAAACTAAACGACAATAACAATAAATATTACAGTAGAATAATTACAGACTACATAAAAAATCATAACTTGACAAAAATATCCATGTTCAACAGAAGATTTTGGCCCCAGAAGGATTTAACCCATTGACTCCCAAAGTGGTTCAGGTGGACCCCCAGGGGTCCACGGGAGACTCGACGGGGGTCAACGTTGGCGTGACAAAAATGGGGGTCACGATTCGTAAGCGGGCGGTCCACGAAAATGTATCTGGTTTCTATAGTGTTGGCTTGATTTCACCTATCAATGTAGCCAGATAATGTGGCAACTGCATAATAAGATCTAATCGTCAATTTTTTATCTAGCTTTGGGAAAATGGTAAATACATAACTGGGTGGGGGTCCACCAGAACCAGCAAAATTTTGAAAATTGTCTATGAGAAAAAAGTTTAGGAACCTCTGATTTAACCCCTACCTAATTTTTATTATAAGTCTAATTATTAATAATCAAATGAAAACAGTGTCATTCAAAAGATAAAGATAAAAGAAAACGTTTCTTTCAGCAAGACGAAACACAATGTGGCTAATTCAACGGTTAACGTTACGGACCTAGCTAAGTTCTACTATTTCATAATTTCACCGTGTCTTTAAACCGGCAACAAAGCAAGTTTTAGTTCTGGTTTATTTACGAGGCAACTCGGTCCTTTTTCTGGGAGTTGCACGTTTGAAACAATAGCAAGTGAACTCGTGGCCACAACGGAGCCAAATTTATGGCTTCTCCTTCTGAGGGTTGCAGATATACTTTCCCGGGTAGATAGGCCCTAAAATATAAGGAGTTACAAAACTTGAGCACTTGCTGTAGTAAAGATTGAGGCAGGTTATCACGAAGTAGATAGACCTCTTTATGATATCGAGTCCGCAGAAGATATTGCTGCGATAAAGAAATCTGCATGAGAGAATCTTTTCGGCGATATTGAAGTTCCAGATACTAAAGGTATCTTAAGTAGCACTCGTAGTACGTTTGTTCAAATGTGTAGTAAACATTTCAGTTAGGCCTTTCCTTTGAATAACACGACAATAATAATATAGATCATTAATTAATAGCCTGTATCAAAACATGAATTGTTATTTCAGGTATTACAATATTTTAACTATTACATTATTAAACAAAATAAATGTGACTATGTATTATGACATTGTTCACCATAATTATGTTTAATGTAACAATATTTCTACTAGGACCGCCAAACTCTTAGACCGTATCAGCAGCAATATAACGAGGCCATAGACATTAAAATTTTAGACTCAAGACTTTAGTGTAACAAGTATAATAACTAATTGATGCCGTAAAGGATTATTCCACTATGTTCACTTCTGTGATATCATACAGGTGAATACAGTGGAAATAATTAGTATGCTTTGTTCACCTTGGAACGGAAAATCCGATGAAGCAGGGCATTAGCTGTTAAAGTTGAATTCAATAATTCTATGTATATCAAATATAGAATTAGACAATATGTATGTTTATTGCTTGACACCAAAGAAAAAACATCTGATTATGAAATATCCCAAAACCAAGGCTTGTTGGTGATTTAGAGAGAGAATAGGTTTACGGTGTTTTATTTTGTATTTTGGATCTTCTTAAAGTGAGTAGCATAATTAAATGTTAGACAAAAAACATTGTTAATTCAATTGAGACACTTGTTGGTCCATTGGTGTCAGGCAGGCAGTTGGCTATAAAAACGAATCCAAGTCATCAGATCAGTATAACAAAAGGGATCCTAAATATTTTGGAAGCAGGCTGAGTGGGAAAAGAATTAAGACAACTGTTGCATGTAACCATGAAACCAAGTTAGATTTGAATCCTTTTGTCAAAGTGTATTGAGTTTATTATTCCACAAACAACCCAAATGGCATGTAAATTATTTGTGATCAATAAAATTGTGTAATCCAGTAGAGTAGAAGTCCAGATAACAATGTTATAATAATTACTTGCTAATTGAAATGTAATACCCAAGCGAATCCCCATTAAGCTGCAAGTTGCTAAATCAATTTGCGAATGTAATAATTAACACGTTGTTCTGTTTTAACAAACAATATAATTTACATATAATGAATAAATAAATTAATAAATATAATTTGAAACTTCTGTGACGTCCGCTGCTAAAATATATCAGGCCACGTGTCTTGCTATGCTTTGGATTATTACATAAAGGTAAAAGTTACAACATGAAAAAGACATATTTGATTTCAATTTTTATTTGTCTGCTTTAGTACAAGGGCACAGTACATAAATATTAAATGAACCAAGAGCTTCGAAAAATACAGTACAGAACTGGAACAATTTACAAACACGAGAAAATGCACTACAAGTTTCTAGCGCAAACAAACCGAATGACGCAACTCAGCCACGGTCATCCCATTATACAGACAGAGACGGCAAACTAGATAATCAAACTGGTATTATCACAGTCCGCAAGGGACTAGGCGATTTATAAACGAGTCCACAGCGATGCGTTCCAATCCACGGGGCAATATCCAATTTATCCGTCGTTTATGATAACCATTCAGCCGGTAGGCTTTGCACAAACGAACAGCTCCTGTTAAACAGTTCTGGCTGAATGCCAGGTCATTTGAATATACCACTAGCCGGTCCAGTGGTTTCTTGCGTCCGACTGAACACTAATGAGTATAGATGTCCGCATAATCGTCCATGTAAACCTGGTACTGAGACAACAGGTAAACTTGGAGACGGTATTATTGGGATGTGGCGTGAACGCGTAGAAGTGTCAGAGACCAAAGTCGAAATTCATAATATCTGGTATGATGAAGGTATTTCACTTTATTTTATTTATATATTTAACAATGTTTCAACAGTATATGAACTTAAAAACGGGTAGTTAGGTATGTACTTATTCCATTATGTAAAAAAATATTTACTGTGTGTGTGTGTGTGTGTCCAATCTCCAATCCATAATGCTCAGCCTTTTGGCTTAGGTTTTACAGCAGGCCGTCTACCTGACACCAACCTCTTTGCGTGCCTTGCCTCAATTATAATAATTTATACAATGTGGTGGCTACTATAATACCGCACAAATGCTGTCGTCGGTACGATTGGGTAGTAAAATGCTGATGACTTATAATGCTGACCGTACAATACCGAACCAAAACGTGTTCCAAGTTTATCTATATCAATCAGGAAACGACTTGTCTATAACTTCTTTGATACTTCCGAAACAGATATGGGATCGTTATTGACATCAATATTTGGATGAATCTGCCTCAATAAATATCTCGGTTATCTAAGTTGATGTCGTCAATGTGTGGAGTCGTCATCATGACGATTTAGTAAAAAAAGGTGATCTTTAAAGAAATTTTCTTGAAAGTTATTTTCTTTCTGACGGCCGGTTAGGTCGAATGGTCAGATCGCTGCCGGCCAAGAGGTCCCATATTCTAACCCTGGTAGGGACTTATTTTGTGATGAATATTTATTGTAGTCGTTTTAATAGTTCTATAAATACTTATATTATTAATATTGAATATTATATCCTTACCAAAACCGTTATTAATTCATAAAGCAATAATTTATAATGAAACACTGTTTTGACTACATAGTATAGCTTGGCCAATCAGAAGCATTCAAATCCCCGCTTCAACGATGGCGTACGGTCCTACCATCCGCCGCCCCACCATAGAGACTGGCTGGGGCCGGGGACAGCAGTCGATATAATTTGTGGACGGTGCCACCGTTGAAGCACATTTCGATTGTCTGTGGTGACACTAAACGCTAGCGCAAAACAATGGTTATGCTGTATTTTGTGTAACAAGCAATAAATACAACTATATCGTTAAACCGTAGTTTAAATCTACAAGCTCCTCGGCAAGGTGTTCTATTCTATAAAAGTTGATTCGTCGGTAATTTTATATTATATACCTACTATGTGGATTTAAAGTCCTTAGCGCACAAAGTAGTATACATACATACATACATAAATCAAGCCTATATCCCCGAAGGGGTAGGCAGAGGTGAACAAGCACCCACGTTTCGCCAAATATGTCAAGTCCCATGTAATAGGTGGCGAGCCTACTGCCATTTATCGGGCACAAAAGTCGCAGTACATTGCTAGCCTAGGTGGTATAAGAGGAACGCTGCTGCCCATTCCAAATCATATTCAGATTTATCCTTAGTCGCCTTGTACGACACCCACGGGAAATATTTGGGGTGGTGACAATTGTATTCTACTCTGCCGTCACCACACGGCATTATCAGCAAAGTAGTATCCATAATGCAAGTGCCATACTCTGAGCTAGATTATTTCTAGGAGCTTCGAATCACATCGCATTAACATCTGACATAGTACATTCAAATGGTAGAACATGTTATTTGTCAGTGCCATTAGAATTTCGAGCACGCTATCAAAGAGACAATGTTGAAGCCAATGTTGACAAACAGAGAAGAGGAAAAAAATTGGCGAAACTGTACCACAGCTCAGGTCGCGAGCAAACAACTCCGGGTAGGTATTTATTCTGGCGGACAACAGGCAATTTTCTCTGTTTGTTTCCCGGTATATCGGGGGTCCCGGGAGGTGAATCTTTTCTCCGTGTCTATTAGGGGTTGTTAGGACACGATACGCCAGCTGAGAGTTTGAGACTCTTTTACAGTTACACTTTAATATTTGATGGTAGCTACTGATTCAACTTTATTATATAAAAGTAATGAAGTGAAGAACGGTGTTTATGAATATTTATCAATATTGAGAGCAGCAGTAGAATATCAGGATTTCTGAAAACAAAACTACTTAATCCTTCGAACTGTCACGGGTGAAGTTTTCAGAAGTGTGATGGAGTTTTTAGATCTTTTCCAAATACATTTCTAGCTGTGTGAACTCATCAGCATATTTATACGTGACTTTTGTATTGACAATCCATTATTGGTTTACGATCAAGACCGAAATAATAATTAGAGAACTAACCTCATGCAACACAACTAGGTAAAAGTTCTCCTGAACTTAAAGCTAACCAGAAAATACATTTTTGAATTTCCTAACTACTTCGGCGCTGCAAGTTACTGCGAATTTTTTATTGTTCCATTTCCATTACGCGCCGCAGCAATTTCTGCGAAATATTTCCTTAACACGAGTGCTTTATAAAGTGTAATGTACGGTGCATAACTTGAAAAATATTCTAGGACCGGGTGAATATATTTTCCAAGTTCGTTACGTTTTCGTGAGAAGAGCGGCAAATTGGCTAATGCGTAAGGTATGCGTTTGTTCTATATTGCCTACACACTAGAACGGTGCTATAGCCGTATACGTCATGCCAGCTTTACTAGTTGTATCTAGTGAGAGTCCTTTAGCTGTTCGCTTTGTGTGTGGTTGTCTATCTATAGCAGCTTATATTTCGACTTGACATTATCAGGCAAACTAAGCAACTCTTTTAGGCGCTGTTAAATACAAAAGTAAGACTTTAATTTTCCCAAAATTTAATACAGAATAACAGAGAAATAACTAATGCTGGAAATTTGTGATTTAGGTTAAACAAGTTAAGGTTAACAGTTGATTGTAGCTACTTGACAGTGTAGTCTGGCGTGCTGCTGCGTGGCGACTGTAAATTTAATTCAGTGAGAGTTTCACAAGTATTTAAGGGCCCATGTAATTTTACCCAAAAATATATTTTTAGGAAATTCCAGACTAAAGAATCAAGGAAAATGGCTTAGCTAGTTACTAAATTCTCTCTACATGAACTAAAGACGATGACGACACAAGTAGAAATGGATTCCATATCAACTGGTGAGAATTCCTCCTTGGTTTCTAGCGTCATCTGTTTTCTAACGGAAGTCATAGTAAGCCATTCAAATGCGCCACCAACAAAGATGCGACCCTGCAACTTCAACGATTTATCGGCTGTATGTCAACTTGACACATTGTCACCATCACCACATTCGCAGCTTTGTTTCGTTTACGAGTTACAAACAAAACGTCGCTACAAAGGTTAACGTGAATTACCTCAGAAGTTACATTGTAGCAGATGTTTGCGCTTCAAACATTGTTCCGTTGCCCGAAATAACATTATATAACATTATATGCTGAAAACTGAAAATGGTGAAATATTATACTGTTCACTAATTTCTGCTCGGCCAGCATGACCACCGAAACACATACATAAATCATAAATCACGCCTATATCCCCGAAGGGGTAGGCAGAGGTGAACTAGCACCCACGTTTCGCCAGTTATGTCAGGTCCCATGTAATAAGTGGCGTGTCTATTGCCATTTATCGGGCACAAAAGTAGCAGTATATTGCTAGGTGGTAGGTATAAGTGGAACGCTGCTGCCCATTTCTCATCACTGTTTTATCCTTAGTCGCCTTGTACGACACCCACGGGAGAGATTTGGGTTGGTGACAATTGTATTCTACTCTGCCGTCACCACAAGGCCAACTGAAACACGATATACTATATAGCCATTTATGGCTTCCAACTGTCAAAAGTTGGTTTTTACTTTAGACAGTTCATAGCTATAAGCCTTTATGGTTATATCATATCGTGTTTTGGTGACCATGCTAGCCGGGCTGGGATTTCCCCTGCAGGGTGGTCACGATATACATATAGTTGAGGCCTATAAAATCAAAGGTGCGCCATACGCACTATAGTTGACTTGAGTGTAACAACATTACACTAAGCAGGTTAATTTCTAAAATGAATATTTCTTGCGATTCCTATTTCTTTACCGTTTTGCACAAAACGTTTTTATTAGTCTACAAATAACAAGGGTTTCTATTCGAATATAAACATTAACAGTCTTATTCATAAAAATCTTCTAAAATAGGTTTAAAACACTTATTAGTTAAAATGCTCATAAGTACTAATAAACCTTAAGTATCAAAACTCCGTTTTTAAAGAGATTTCACGCGAAATGGAGCGGTTTAATATGATTTCATCAATATCGAACATGATTTCCAAATATTCGTCTTCGAAAGTGGGATTATGCTAAGGTGCCCATTATTCGGAATTTCGGAGCGGTGTCGGGGCATTATGCTAATCTAGACACTACTGCACATGTTCGCATGATGTGCCTACAAGCCACTTCTTGCAAAGTAAATATCTTATACTCGTGTTGCTTTCAAAACATTATTTTACAGAGCGCTGCTTATTTTTTTTATGCTAGACAGGGAAGCTCTTGCCCTTCATCTTGACGGCCGCCTTGGTCGAATGATCAGATCGCTGGGTATTGGCCAAGAGGTCCCGGGTTCGAATCCTGGTAGGGGCAAACTTTGTGATGACCACAAATGTTTGTTCCCGAGTCATGGTTGTGTATATGTTTATGTAGTATATTTTCAACATTTATATACATAATTATATTTAAAATATGTTCGTCATCTAGTATCCATAACACAAGTGCTTAGGCTACTTACTTTGGGCTAGATGATAGGTGTGATGTACAAATATTTATTTATTTATTTATCTCACCTGATGGAAAGTGACGATAAAGGCCGAAGATGGAATCGAACTTCACCTGGTACCCTCAACCACAGAGGGGCTGGCTACCTTATCACAATTGTCGGAACACAATAATGCTGTTAACACAATCATTATAGATACAGATTTTGATAAGATGGCGGTAGCTAGCCAGGCGGACTTGAAAGAAGTCCTACCACCAACTATACGGAGTACCAATTTGTACCCGCCTGGGTATCGACCCGGGACCTCCGACCGTTTAGCGAGCCACTAGACCACGGAGGCGGTTCTTCTTCTTCTTCTTCCTGCCCTGTTCCCAGTCTATCTGGGGTCGGCGCAGTATGTTTCCTCTTCCATTCATATGTCAGACGTCATCAAGCCATCCACTCCCTTTTGATTCATATCATCCATCCCACCGTAAAGGTGCTAGTGATGAATGAATGTATAGAAAAGAGACGGAACGGACCATGTCGAGAGACCCATGAACGGAGAGAGTGATTAGAATGACAACATTCCAATCCATACTGCTCAAGGTTTTGGCTTAGGTTTTACAGCCGGCCGCCTGCCTGACACCAACCCTCCTTGGGTACGCTATTGTACACCACCACGGAGGCGGTTACTTAAAGCTATTAATGCTTATTGAACCTAACGGCAAATGATACAATGTAAATGTTTGACAAGTACCTACTATTACGTTTGACACGACGGTCGCCATGTTGTTTACAGTAATACGTCAGTTTCATACAACGGCAAAACAACGTTCAGCTAGTAAATATATAAATATAAGCTGTAGCTAACTCTGACCAAGAGGCTAAGTTTGCCCAATTCACTTTATCTCCAAATGAAATAAACTTACAACGAAGTTAAAGATATTATTGTTTGATTTTCATTTGAACATTACATAAGATTTTAGAAAAACTTTAACAAAACAAAAACAAGGTCAGACCTCTTTTTCCTTTGTTGTAAAGATACATTTAGATTCATTATTTGATTGTGCTATTGAGCGCAAACGGGAAAAGTCAGAAATTTCCAGTTACGCCCTTATTCGGGGGACGACCCCGAACTCAGCCGACTGACACGAAACACTTTTATTTAACTTAATTCTTTTACCTTCCCCTGCCTTCTAACTAAAGGGAAAGTCAAAAGTAAATAACGACTCAAAGAAATGCCTCCAAAAGGAAGTATACAAGTGCCGAGGGAAATATACCTATGCCTGTATAAAATTAATAACGTTTTTCTTGGAAATCCCATTTCCATTCACTTATACGAATCAGTCAATAGCATGTCAAGATACACAGAACTGTCTAATACATACATAGATACATAAATCTTGCCCGTGGGTGTCGTACAAGGCGACTAAGGATAAATCTGAATATGATTAGGAACGGGCAGCAGCGTTCCTCTTATACGACCTAGGCTAGCAATGTACTGCGACTTTTGTGCCCGATAAATGGCAATAGGCTCGCCACCTTTTACATGGGACTCGACATATTTGGCGAAACGTGGGTGCTAGTTCACCTCTGCCTACCCCTTCGGGGATACAGGCGTGATTTATGTATGTATGTATCTATACATAAATCACGGTTGTTGATCCCCGAAGGCAGAGATGAATTCACACCCACGTTTCGCTAATTATGGTAAGTCTCGTCTCATGTAATGCTGCGTCTGCAACGTTGATACTCATCATTCCTCACTGGGCCAGTGTGGTGGGCTATGACCCATTCTTCCTAGTAGTATTCTTTCATCCAAAGGAAACGACTGTGCCCAGCAGTGGGGACAATAAAGGGCTGGTGATGATGACAAGATAGTTGGTAAATGTAAATGTTAAATTCACCTCTGCCTACTCCTTGAGACAAAGGGTGTGATTTATGTATGTATATTAAAAGTACATACATACATACATAAATCACGCCTATATCCCCGAAGGGGTAGGCAGAGGTGAACTAGCACCCGCGTTTTGCCAATTATATTAGGTCCCATGTAATAGGTGGCGAGCCCATTGCCATTTATCGGGCACAAAAGTCGCAGTAGGTACATTGCTAGGTGGTAAAAGAGGAACGCTGCTGCTCTTCCACTCTCTTCTATCAGACGTGAACTCAGCATGAAGAGAGAGAGAGAGAGTCTCTCCTCTTCCTATCCTCTCTTTCACAGAGATGGACTCCGTGAAAGCTTCTTTGGTATTCATTTGTCTTTTCGATGTGTTCGTTTGTCGACTAACATGGCGGCTTAGCTGTATTTACCTGTAACAACAAAAAGCGCTGTTTAATAAGGTTTCGTTTATACATCTATAGAAATAGCAATAAAAACGATCTATCGGGCACATAAATCGCAGTATATTGCTAGGTGGCATAAGAAACAAGCTGCTCCCCATTTCTCATTGCTGTCCCAGCTCTTTGTACGACACCTGCGGCAGATATTGGGGGTGGTAGCAATTGTATAAATAATAAATAAATAAATATTTTTACACTCACACCTATCATCTGGCCCAAAGTAAGTAGCCTAAGCACTTGTGTTATGGATACTAGATGACGGACATATTTTTAATATAATTATGTATATAAATGTTGAAAATATACTACGTAAACATGTACACAACCATGACTCGGGAACAAACATTTGTGGTCATCACAAAGTTTGCCCCTAGCAGGATTCGAACCCGGAACCTCTTGGCCAATACCAGCAATCTGAGCATTCGACCAAGGCGGCCGTCAAACCGTATACCGTGGCCGTATTCTTCTCAGCCGTCACCACACGGCAGTAGCTAACTTAATATGCTGTCCACTGTACCTCGTTCACTCTACGGAAGTTCAAAGGGAACATTTGCAAATCAAACACCCCAAGATACATTATAAACCACACGATAAATAATCTTCACAAACTGTGCCCCAAGCACGAACTTTTCGAATATTCTATTTGTTTTTGACGTTTGGCATCGAAACTAATAAGGATGGCTATATAGACTCTAATAAGATCAATCTATTATATTATTGTAACGGAAGGTGTAAAAAGGATTATCTATTGTTGCGATTTATGTTGATGATGGACTAGTATTTTGGTAAGAGAGAAGATGACCCAGTGCACAGAAACCAGAAAACAAATGAAAGTGTGAAAATAGTAAAATAAAAAGTGAATACAAATAATAGTTATTTGTTGTACGTGAGTGCAAAATTGTTTTTTAACCGCGTGCTCAATTTTGATGACCGAGCTAGCGAAGGATTCTAAAATTGAATCACGAGCGTAGCGAGTGATTCAAAAATTAGAATCCTGAGCGATAGCGAGGGAATCAAAAGAGCACAAGGTGAAAAATCTTTGCACTCGAGTGCAACACGTAACTTTTCATCCCCCCCAACGAGGAAATTGCAAATTACAAAAAAAATACAATCACAACAGTTTCTGTTTTCACCCAGAAACTTCCACAACACCCTCACATTAACCCAAACACACTCTCAACACCCACCCAGAAACACCCACAACATTCACACCCGCAATACACACCCATCCACTCAAACACACCCAAAAAACACCCATTCACCCAGAAACACCCACAAAACACCTATTCACCCAGAAAACCCCACAAAACACCCATTCACCCAGAAACACCCACAAAACACCCATTTACCCAGAATCACCCAATAAACACCCATTCACCCAGAAACACACACAAAACACTCATTCACCCAGAAACACCCACAAAACACCCATTTACCCAGAATCACCCAAAAAACACCCATTCACCCAGAAACACACACAAAACACTCATTCACCCAGAAACACCCACAAAACACCCATTCACCCAGAAACACCCACAAAACACCCATTCACCCAGAAACACCCCCAAAACACCCATTCACCCAGAAACACCCACAAAACACCGATTAACCCAGAAACACCCACAAAACACCCATTCGCCCAGAAACACATACATAACACCCAATCACACCTAAAAAAACACTCAATCACCCAGAAAAACCCACAAAACACCTAATCACACCCAAAAATCACCCAATCACCCAGAAACACCCACAATACTCTCCCATCCATTCAGACACACCCACAAAAACCCATTCACCCAGACACACCCACAAAACACCAATTCACCTAGACACATCCTCAAAACACCCATTCACCCAGACACACCTCCAACAGCCACCCATCCACCCAGCCACACCCGCAACATTCATACAGACACACCTGTAAGTACCTAATAAAAATTACCGTCCCTAATGGACTTCCGAGACCGTCAATCAGCTTGAGTCAAGCACGTTGATTTTCTGTATGTTTTTGTTCCGTTGCTAGCGTAAACAAATCAAACACATCTAAAAGGATTTTAAATGCTTGACTCAAGCATCCAGCAAGCGTTGTAGACGATCAAAATGTTTAAAGCAAGATTGACGTCAAGCTGATTGACCGTCACGGAACTCCTAGGTTTTAACAAATTTATGACGTGAAAAGAAAATGGCGCGCGCAAAGCAAATTACAAAAAAAGTAAACCAAGAAGGTTCCGAGTCTGAGTTTTTAACAAATTTAAATAGGTTGCATGACAATTTCGGCACCATGGAGGTAGAAATAAATATATATAATGATGTTTTGAATTCACAAACTCATTGCACACGATGTTCTAAATTCAAATTTACTTTAACCTCTAGAGGATAAAAACGGCTTTTGCACTCAGATATCGAGGAGCAAAAACGCTTTTTCCGAGATGGTGGGATGAAAAATAATATTATAGACTCTATAATATAGAGCAATGTGAAAGTTTTGTCACTTCGGAGAGTAAACTAGCATTTATTATAAAAAAAAAATCGAAACTGTCGCCGTCAAACATGAAGATGATCATTGAAAATCAATGCACCTATTCGTACATCGAGTGCTTGGCAGATACGATTACCTACGTTGCGAAACTCCGAAAAGTTCGTGCCGGAGGCACTGTACCTAATTAGGTTTAAGCTAAAAATTACCATCGCCCAGCCGCAGAGCAGCGAAATGCATTTGCGCACTCATGCATAAACAGCGCGCCGAATTCATTTAAATACGCGCATAATTTCCCGGCTTACTACGCGTCCATTACACAGCCAGATAAGCGTTAACTATTCACGCGGAACATCTATGTGACATTTGACTGGATCAGGACCATTGCCCAGTGCGAGGTGGATTTAACGAAATATTACTCTCACCACCCCATCCCCCATTTCTCTCGCGGGTGTAGTACAAGGCGACCAAGACCCGACGCACATCGCGAGACGGCACGGCAAGAGATTCTTCGGCAGCTCTAAATGTAATTGCACACTAGCGGTTACAATGCCTCGGTATCCTTAAGCGTGCCGAGGCCTACTTAGGCATGCCGTACCGAAGGCTGCCGACACGTCACGCCTAGGCATCAGTCTATCTCGGGTCGGCGCAGTATGTTTCCTCTTCCATTCATATCGGTCAGACGTCCCTTTGGATTCATATCATCCATCACACCGGAAATGTGCTATTGATGAATGAATTTATTAAAAAAAAGACGGAAAGGACCTGCCGAGAGATCGATGAACGAAGAGTGATTGGAATGACAACATTCCAGTCCATACCAACTGTTCAAGGTTTTGGCTTAGGTTTTAAGCCGGCCGCCTGTCTGACACCGACCCTCTTTGGGTATATAATATGCCTCTACGCAAGTATAACGTTCAAGACGAATACAGAATAGAGGGCGTATTCTATAATGGATCAGTTAAACTAAATATAGACGAGCACCAAATGTGAATTCAAGCTGCAGATCAAAAATAAATCAAGCGACGCGTTACATATACCTGAGCAAAGAGAATTAAATAACTCAAAGCGTTTTTAATGTAATCGCTGCAACTTCAGACAGGTTTGGTTGTAGTAGTGAGAATATGTGACGTAGAGAATGGAGTTAAAGTCAGCAATGAACGATATTAATTTGGCATGGTCATTTAAATTGGATAGTTACTTTAATTATAGTCACTATAAGACAGGAATTAAAATCAATCAAACATCAATAATCAATATTATAAGACAACTAATGATGCAACTGCTGCTTGACATACGCATTAACTGCCGCACTCAGAGACGTCAATTAACTTTAATGAGTATTTAATGTCAAAAATTTTCATTCAAATCTAAACCATAGACCCGGCAAGAATAGCGACTAGTTTTGAATTGTCATTTTTTGACGTTAAGTACTCATTAACGTTATTTGACGTATCTGAGTGCGGCAGTAAGTAAGGTTAGTTTAGCCGTAGCTCAACTTTCAAGGATTCAACTCGGATATAAATGTTTAAATTTGTTGCTATTTAGGTATACTTTCTAGCATTTTACCGCGTGACGATTAGCCTAGTATTCGCCTTGCCTACTTTATCCATGTACCCCGCCAATCCTCTGTACTACCTCTGTACCTACAATATTTTTTTATTCGCAAACTTTTCGACTCGATCAAGATTCCGTCTCAATCAAGATCTATTCAGAAAACACCAGGCAAAGCCCTTTGTGGCCGAAATTGATAAACAGGCAAAAACATAAACGCTTCATCATAAAGACGCAGAGTTCATGACCGCTTTTAGACCTTTCACATCGCTGTTTTTGCTTATCCCTGGTTGCGAGTTTCCTGTATAGAAACCCTTAAAGGGCTTTATTAAGTTCTAAAATAAGGACTCGCCCAGTAAGGTTAACGGAGGCCAATCGAACTAGCGATGCGCCAAACTTATCACTAAAGTGAAAAGATAAATATCTTTTTACTCCGTGATATTATTATATACCACTCTTGTATATCAATATACTAAAAACCGGAATATGTAGTTCATTCATTCGGTATCCGTCTGTAGCCTATCTAAATTGAACCATGACACTTTGATATAAAAATAATAATTTATCGCCACCTGCCTGCCTACGTAGCACAGAAGTGGACAGAATCTCCTCGGGAAAAAATAGTTTTCCTCTCGCTCTAACTCACACTAAATCCCGAGACAAGACATTGTCATGTCACGTGGTGGAATGAGATTTTGTCCATGTCCCGTGCTAGGCCCACTGAGCTAAAGATACATTAGCTCTTTCGTGAAGACATTATATCTTTTATATCACTCATTCGTGAGCTATACAACTCTAAAGCAAGCCCTCCGGCACAAACATACCGATCTTTGGTAAAGTTAACAAGCGACTTCGGAAACAAAGGACACACCCAATTTAATATTAGAAGCGTCCACTGTGAACATTACACCGCAAACATCCAGTAATTATTAAGGTAACCTCACATTATATTGAACTCAACATCCTTAAGAGAGGACGCGAGCTGAGAGAAATTTAGTAAAATAGGTATTTGAAACAACTATTGAGTTCGCGGTTTGGCAAAATACTGTGCGATTGGGAGTACAGCTCCCACTGAATATTGTTTATAAAAATTGCAAAATTCGAGGTTTGGCTCTAGACGATTTTCTCCTCCAAAATTAGATGTATAGATATGGAGAGAAGATACAGAACATGGTACAAAAATACATACATACACAAATCACGCCTTTATCCCCGAAGAGGTAAGTAGAGATGAATTAAACACCCACTTTTCGCCGAGTAACTTAGGTTCCATATAATAGGTGGCGAGCCTATTGCCATCTATCGGGCACATAAATCGCAGTATATTGCTAGATGGTGTAAGAGAAATGCTGCTGCCCATTAGTTATCGCTATTTTTACCCTTAGTCGCCTTGCACAGAACCCACGGGAGAGGTTGTGGTGGGTGACAATTGTAGGTATTCTGCTCTGACGTTATTACACGGCTTTAAAAACAAAATAAGGTTTCTAAAATATTCTTAATCAAAACAAGGTAGAAAATAGGATTTCTAAAATATCCTTAATCATAAATCAAACGGCCTAATTATGAGACGGCGACTGCACATGGAAAACAAAACCATAATCTACAGCGGACGATGACACTTCGCTGGAAAAACCATTTAAGGAACTTTCATCTTTAAAAGGTAGCCGTTAACGCTTAGAACTGCGTGGAGGAGACGCCACAGGTGCAAATGTCCACGAATGGGCTTTATTTGAAGACAGTAAAGTTGAAAATAGACTAGACGAAGTTTTCAATGGTATGCGAGATGATGTAGACGTATACAAATGTAGGGCGCGGCGAACTGGGCTATCAAGTGACGCTTGTAGGAATGCAGCCGCGGCGTTGGTTGCATTTAATATATGCAATTTAGGTTTAGGCAAATTAGCCTCTGCTTGATACTGTGTTAAGTACTTCATAACCTAAAGAAGAGTTGGCACTTAAAAAGCCAATCTCGTATAACAATATATTCACTTCTGTCTTATAATACTCTCCTATAAGTTGCAGGTGGTTGCAGGTGTGAATTTAAATCTCCAGTTCTTGATTCATCATCATCATTCGACTGCCATTTTCCCAGATTATTTTGGGTTGGTGCAGTTAGTTTTATATTTTGATTTTGTTCTATTTTATATTTTTATGTTTCCTCTTTTTATTTAAGATAAAAAGGTAGTATTACCGTAACGCGGACTTTATTATTATTATTATATTGTACCCTATCAATTATGGAATTGTTTACATTATTTTATTCCAGCCAGATAGTCCGTTTTCCCTTTTTCAAGAATTTAAGAAAATTTAATTATTCTCAAGGAACAACTACCTAGCATTTTCAACAGATCCCTTATCGCGACGCGACCTAAATACTTGTAAAAGGAGGTCAGATGGAACGCGTTTGCAATCCATTTATTCGTTGATAAACAATTCGCATTGTCTGTTTACACACAACAGATAAATTGACAGCAACAGGCGCGTAGGTCCTTGGACATTATACAATTTGGATTGGTGTTAGCTCAAAGAATAGTTCAGTAATATTTAAGTATTTTTGAATTATTTATTGCATAGCCATAGTTCAGTTATAATAACTTATTTTAAAATATTCATTGCATAGTCCCATGAGAGACACACCTAAATGCAATGGTTAAATTCTTAACTACACAACAATAAGTAAATCTCAAATACTCTCTACACAATTTAATAAAACATTTACACTGGTGTAGTAGAAAAAGACAGCTCTTCTGTGTAAAAGAAATTACTATACATAATAATATAATAAAAGTAATTCAGAGATAATGAATAACTAAGAAAATTAACCAATTTTAACAAAAAGACGAAAGCATTCTAAAGCCTTGTTCCCAGGTAGTCCCAGGTTGACACAATAATATGTTCCCTCTTCTATTCATATCGGTCAGACTTAATCAAGAAAACACTTTTAATTTCATAACTAATCGAATAAACAAACTGAAACATAGCTATTATGCTATTAATGATATAGAAACATGATAATTTGAATTATCGAGATAATTCATATCAGACACAGGCAAATGCACCCAAATGAGATTTAGATACATAATTTAATGAAGTTAACAGAACTCGTTACTGAAAACAATGTTCGGCAGTGATTAACCACGGATAGCTTAGCTCAAATTATGCACGGTATTCTGCATCAACGAGTAAATGTAGGGATTTAAAAGCTATATTTGTCTCTATATGTAGCTCTATATACAGCCTTATAAGTTTGATAAAGACAGTGACTGACTGTCCATCGTTCGATTTTCAACCTTACCTTACAACAATCATGTTTATAAACTTGATCATCGACTTAGATCACACGAGGCCCAGTCTCCAAAAAAGAAACTCCTAAATTAATATTAGATGGACAATAATTTCTCAAAATTCATATACGTATAGCTTTTAGCCAAAAAAAAGTATTGTTTAAAAACCAAACAGTTGCAATAATATAATTATTTCATTGTACCAACATTCCTTTGTGAAATCGCTGGTCTTGAGCTATCTGTTATTCAAATCTATTAATCCAATAAAGTAGAGAGAGCAGGCAATCGAATATTCTTGAAAACATTACCACAAGTATTTGAAGAACACACACATTAGCAAAATATACGACGCAGATTTTAGAGACAGCTGATATTTATTCGCCCATAGCTGTTTTATCGCTCCAGAACGTTTATTGGAAGGGATTATGACGAGGGAAAGCTTCGTATATTTTCTCACCCGATTCAAATCGCCGGGCTAGGTCGTAATAAAATTAATAACTTTTTATATTTCTTAACTGAATCTCTTAGGTGTCAATCTTGCATGTTGGCCTGGGAGCGAAATAATAACGTAGAATTTGTCAACCCCGACTCATTCCATGGGTGTCGTAAAAGTCGACTCAGGGAGATTCCCGGGTGTAGACCAATAAGCACCTTGGAGTACCCGAATGGTCTACCATTCGGGTACCCAAGGTGCTTATTGGTCGTTGCCCGCCAAAGCAAACCACCAACAACAGTATACCCGAAGAGGGTTGGTGTCAGGCAGACGCCCGACTGTAAAACCCAAGCCAAAACCTTGAGCAGTTTGGATTTGAATTTCAGTATCTCTCTCTTTGTCATTCCAATAACTCTCCATTCATCAGTCTCTTTTCTATACATTAATTAATCACTAGCTCCTTCCCGGTGTGATAGATCATATAAATCAAAATGGAGTGGATGGCTTGGTGGCGTCTGACCGATATGAATGGAAGAGGAAACATACTACGCCGACCCCAGATAGACTGGGAACTGGGCAGGGAGAAAAATAATCTCTTACGTGTCAATACTGTTTACGTTCTCTGAAAATGCTAAAGGTACACCTAAAGAATTGGTTTTATCTCCGGTGCCACTTTTATAGCAGTTACAGTCTAACAATAAGAGAATAAAGAAGTCGATCATACCTTCAAAAACACAGTTACAGCTACAGAACGTTCCCAATAAGAAAAATGCGGATCCCGCGAGATGCTTTCAGATCAAAGGCATAAAAGCATTGCTGCTGACATCGCGTCTGGAACCGTAACAGATATTCTTTGCAGCCTTACAAGTGGAGATAGTGCTGTCACAAAGCTATCGATAGATGAGAACCAGTTTTTACCAAAACTAGCTACATTATAATGTCACCGAGAAACTCTATTTGAAGACCCTTTGGAATTGCATAGCTTTTTATTTCGTTTTATTGTTGTATAAAAACCTTCCATATTATTTGTGATAGCGTCTCTGTAATAAACGGGTAATGAATCATGATGTGAATTCGCGTCATCGGAGTCTTCACCGGCAGATCCAATCTTATGTTATAGTATTTTAATAAAATGTCCTCCAATAGAAATATTACGAAATGTTACTGGCAGATAGTCTCCAAAAACGTCTGGAATTTCAACTGAATATGCTCGCAATTATGTTATATTACGTTATGTATATATAAATAATATTTTATTACAATCTAAATCGACGTGCGTAGATAAGAATACTTACAATGGAACAAAAGTATTCATGTCATCGGCTGACAAATAGAATGCATTATAAATAGAAACCATATATGATGGAGACTTTTTTATAGATTCAAAGATAAATCATCACTAACGTAATGTAGGTGTACCGAGTACCTTGTAGACGTACCCATCTATAGGAGGATTGTAGAGCTAGAGGAGTACATTTTTTGAACCTGTGAGTCCTCTTGTACCATCTAGCAATATACTGCTATTGATGTGCCCGATAGATGGCAATAGGCTCGCCACCAATTTTTTGTTTAAATAAATAAATATTTTTACACTATCATCTAGCCCAAAGTAAGTAGCCTAAGCACTTGTGTTATGGATACTAGATGACGGACATATTTTTAATATAATTATGTATATAAATGTTGAAAATATACTACATAAACACTATATTACAACATACGCAACCATGACTCGGGAACAAACATTTGTGGTCATCACAAAGTTTGCCCCTACCAGGATTCAAACCCGGGACCTCCAATACCCAGCAATCTGAGCATTCGACCAAGGCGGCCGTCACCTATTACATGGGACCTAGCTGAATTGGCGATAAGTGGGTGTTAATTCTCACTTTCTCTGCCTACCCCTTAGGGGATATAGGCGTGAATTATGTATGTATGTATGTAAGTCATTAATTAAAGGTATTGTATAATGTTAAGAATTGTCAATGGTATCATTGCCATTTCTCCTTTTACTTATTTGAGATCCAATACAATTGGCAAAATGTGGGTGTTGATGACATCTGCCTGCCCAACAGGCGTGATCATCTTTTCATTATCAATTATTTATCTTCGGTATATATAATTGTGTAATTTAAATTGTCATTTAACACAAGCTCTTAACTCCTTGCGCTAGAGAATAGTTATTGGGTGTAAGTAATATTTATTTCTACTTATCAAATCAAATCAAATCAAAATCAAAATTCGTTTATTCATATCTGGTATGATTACAATACACTTATGAATCGTCAAGACAAGAAATTTACGCCATCCGTTCGCAAACTACCAGGAGGCCCTGTCCTGAGAAGAACGGGCAAGAAACTCAGTCAGGTTTTTTCCTCCCTTTACATAAAAGTAATTTAAATTAATTAATAATTGGAAATTGAAAGATGTCAATAACTTACAACGTCAAGTAATAGTATGTCAATAAAGATACAAATTCTGAAGTTATCAACATCCTTCATTACAACAAACACAATGTCTATTTTAAATAAAGAACACTCAAGGGCAATCGTTTAATCATACTGGATAAAGATATTTAGTATTTATATAATAAGTATGTAAAAGTTATTGATTCCAAGCATCTTTGTCATCTAAATAGTCCTGAATTTTATAGTACCCCTTTTTCAGGAGTATATTTTTTATATAGGGCTTAAATTTGTGTAAAGGCAGTTCAGTCACATTTACCTACAAAAGTATTAGCTACTTTGTGTAATCTTAGTCTAGGGAAGGAAAGTTTGTTTTTATTTCTAGTATTGCATTTATAAATATCACTAATTTTTGCAAATGTGTTTAGATATTTGTAGACGTATAGAATGCAATCGTATATGTACTGTGAAGCAAGAATTAGGATATTAATGTCTTTAAATAGATTTTTTAGTGAGTCGCGAGGTTTTAATTGATAAATAGCACGTATAGCTCTTTTTTGTAGAATAAATATATCCTGAATATCAGCAGCTGTGCCCCAAAGCAGTAAACTATAAGACATAACACTATGAAAGTAACTGAAATATACAAGTCTGGCTGTTTGAACATCAGTTAATAGCCGTATTTTTTTTACGGCGTATACTGCTGAACTTAATCTCTCGGATAGAGTTGAAATATGGAGATACCATTGCAATCTTGAGTCTAACCTTATTCCTAAGAACACTGTAGAATTGACACATTCGATTGTTTCATTATTAATTGCAATCTGACTACTAGCTTGCCTTACATTTGGTAAAGAGAATTTAATACATTTGGTCTTTTTAGAATTGAGTAGCAAGTTGTTATTTGTAAACCAATCTAGAACCTTGGAAATTGCTATATTGATGTCATCATAATTATCTTTACCTCTGTCTATTTTGAAAATTAATGAGGTATCATCTGCAAATAGCACCGTGTCACATAGAGATTCTGTATAGAAGGGAAGGTCATTTATATATATTATGAATAGCAATGGTCCCAGTATTGATCCTTGAGGAACACCCATTCGCATTCGTGAACCCGAGGACTCGGCTTTATTAATCACTACCTTTTGAGTCCTGTCACTCAGGTATGACTTTACCAGTTTCAATGAGGTAGTAGATACACCGTAATGTTGTAATTTCGCTAATAATGTTTGATGTGAAACACAATCAAATGCCTTTGACAGATCACAAAAAATACCCAAATATCGATATCGATACTACAATACCCATCCCTAATCAAACAGAGAACTCACAATACCGAGCGAGTCACCGGCACCGGCGACTCATGTAAACATAGTGGAGGAAATGAGCTTCGATCGAGGGACATACATACGGGCGAGACCCGACACCGACAGCTATTCGGATAAATAACACGACATCCGATACGTTCTCATCAATGCCTGGGTCGTTAATTTAGCAAGTTTCTGATTATCTCTCTACTTAACCGATATATTATATTATGAGGGACCTCTTATTAGAGGTTCGTCTATCGGATAGTAGGTGAACTCTACAAAGCAAATTAGATTTTTTAAGTCCAGTGTGATTCCTTAGTTCACGTAATGACCAGGCAGATTATGAAATGCCCAATTCAAAGATTTATATATGTCGAAGGTAAATCTTTCAATGCATTCTATGACAAATGTTCAACAAGCAGTAGATTATTTATTTGCTTGATTTCCAGTTGTTAGGGTGTTGGCAGATAATGATGCAAGCGGTTGGGTATTGGCAACTAGGGGGTTATTTTGTATGCCTATGGCTATTGCTTTAGTCTATCCCTCTGTCTTATACTTTGCTTTTATCCTCAATGAGCAAGAGTGACGGGTAGAATAAAGCTTGAATAATAACCCCGCAGACAGTAGACAAGGCTCAGAAGTCAATTAACCAAAATTTTCTCCCCAACGATGAGCTCCAACTCATACAGACAAAACACTTTGCAAGCTTAAAAAGTATGCATCCACCGCACATTTCGTGGCCCCTCACTGTACAGCGAAATTGCGTTTTCAAAAGGCCATTATAAATAATTCGGACACAAAGGACAGCGCAGGCAGTGTTTTTGGCATTTCTAGCGAAATCAAATTAGTTGGGCTTAGCGTTTTCGGGATGTCACAAGCAACGCTGCTGTTTTTAAGGGAGTTGTTTTGCAGTCCCAAATACCCAAACACATTACCGAATGTCCAGACTGTTATCCAGTTAGTCATTATAACACGAGAGTATTTGAAGTATTTATTTATTAATATATTGCTCTATGTAAGCCTGGGAACCAAAAAAATAACAGTGTGCCAGCCCTAACTTGCCCCAGGGTTGTCGTAAAAGTTGACTAAGGGAGATTGCCCGCTGTACACCAATAAGCACTCTGGGGCCGAATGGTGAAGGGAATACCACCAACAAGAGCATCCCCAAAGAGGGTTGGTGTCAGACAGGCGGCCGGCTGTAAAATCAAAGCCAAAATCTTGAGTAGTATAAATTAGAATGTTGTCGTCCCAATCATTCTCTTGGTTAATCGTTCTCCTGGCTTGGTTCTTTCCACTACTACTTTCTATATATTCATTCATCACTAGTACCTGTTGTAATGTAGGTGTAATGGGTGATATTACTGAAAAGGCAGTGGATGGCTTGATGACGTCTGACCGATATTAATGGAAGAGAAAACACTGCGCCTACCCCAGATAAACTGGGAACAGATTTATAAAAATATCGCACTTCTAAGAATATGACTTTTATTGTTGTAGCTTGCTAATCACGTTCTGTCTTATCACAAGAGGCATTAGGTCTGGTGTTTATTTCTTGGTAAGCAAACAGGAAGTTTAACAAAATTATAGGCTTTAAATGTAAAAATAAATCTATTTTCGAGACACAACGATCTTAAGAAAGAGTTGTGGGCGTAAGTATTATTAGGTTCTATTTGGAAATAACACGACATCTTAAAGAGTGATAAGCTGGGAAGCTTTGGCCGGGTCGATCTGTTGATCAGTTCCCCAAACACGTTTCCACTGTTCCAATATTTTGAGCAAACATGAACTATTGACGGCATCACCATTTACTTGACGTCAATGGAGGTCCCGGTTTGGTGAATGTAAGCATTGGACAGGTTTAGAAAAACACTCCCATAGTAACGTAACGAAATCAGTGGTTTCTTCCAAGTAGGTATGTATTTGGGTTTTAGTTGATATACAAGTTTGAACTTGCAATCCTAATGAACATGGCGATAGATTTTTTTTTCAATCAGTCGTTACCAAATTGACACGCGTTAAGCGACACATAAACATATTAAACGTACATAAATCACGGTAGGCAGAGTTGAGTTAATAACACTCATGTTTCGCCAAATAATAGTTATTAGTGGCGAACCTATTGCCATCTATCAGGCACTTAAATCGCAGTAAACTATTATGTGGCAAGAGAAACGCTGCTGCCTGTTGCTCATTTAATGTCCGTGCTACAAGGGGTTCCCAATTGACGAAATAATAATACTAATGTCAAAGAGTATTAAAGGAAAAGATACTATCTCCATTTATGTAACCTAAATGTCTGAACAAAAAACGAATAACTACACAGAATAATGAATAGACACATAAAAAAATTGTGTAAAGCTGTCAAAATTAGTCTCAGTAATTTTCTTAGATATGAAAAGAACGGTTTGATATAGTTGAACTTTAATAATAAATATAATAACGTTCATTTTAGAAAAGTCTTTGCTATAGCGATACATAATATAACTTTGTTTATCGTAACGTTCACTTGACATAATTTTAATTTTACACAATATTATTTAGGGCCTGTTTCACAATCGACGGGTAAGTTCTAGATAGCTTACTTGGCAGTTCAATCAACATATATTTCATATTAACATTAATTTTGTTTATCTTTAATCTGTTTGATATGCATAATTGCTGAATGTTCTTAAATCATGTAAATATTTGATTGCAAAAGTGTCGCCTTTAGGCAACAACCCCAGAACACCTGAGTAGGTTAGCTAGATACAGGTAAGATGTTAAACCATGTCACCGTCTACTATGTTATTCTTATATGTTATTTTCCATGGAAAAACGCACCAAGAATGGAGTTGGAAAAATGTTAGCAGCATTAATTGTGTTCCGACAATTTGTGATAAGATAGCCAGCTCCTCTGTGGTCGAGGGTTCCAGGTGAAGCTGGTTTCCATTTTCGGTCTGCATAGCATTAAAAAATGGAAAGATATTTCAGCTTCAGATGAAATACCTCAAAATTGTTTCTCCAATACAATGAGTTTTCGTTGGAGTTTCATACTTTTTAGAGACAGGAGCATTGCAGCCGTTGGTTAAGTTCAGTGAAGTGGTATGACAACGGATGACCGCACCCGCTAGTGGGTCACCCGATAATGCTTTTATGGAACGACTCAGTGCTTTAAAGGAGTAAAAAACACTCGTTCCAGTATAAAAAGCAATTTGGACTTTTACTATTGTTGATCATAGATATAAGTCTGTTAATGTTGGCTACATTAACAGACTTATACTTATGATCTGAGATTTGTTTTGTTATTGAATAACGTAAAGCGTCCGTAATTAAGTGAATGTATGGCCCAATGTGTATCCTGGAATTCTCAATCAGTGCAAGATCTTCGTCTATCAAAATTAAACCATCCTAAGAATAAGACGAGGCGGACTGCTAGAAATACAATTTGTCAATTTTTTTTAACCGGTACTACCACGTTAGTGTCGTATGACAATATGTTAAAAATGTAAGCTTCTACCTGTACTTGTATCAGCATTATGGAAAGAAAAGACTGTGGCCTGATTCCCAGAAAGCGCCATATAATTAACACTAACCAAATACACAACCTAATGAAGTGTGGAGTAAACACCCATTCTCAAGCCATTGGAGCTCCACAAATCCATTTTAAATTCAATTTAGAAGTTGTTCGTGAATCCCACGCAGTAGTTTAGATCTGGGCTTTGTTGGATTGGATGTAGGTACACTTTACAACAGCTTGGGTAACGAATGACGATTCAGGCAATTCTTGATCAATATTCAAGGAACGAAAATTACTAAAACAATTTCCTTCGAAATTAAGGTTTTAGGGCCTCAGCAGATGTGACCGATTTACAATCGGGAATATCTGGAAAGAACAGTATTTCGAATATTGACGGACATGACGGATTTGAATAACACTGTGAGCTTGACATATTAAAATAGTAAATATATTGGATAGCCGCGTGGTGACGGCAGAGTAGAATACAATTGTCACCACCCCAAATCTTTCCCGTGGGTGTCGCACAAGGCGACTAATAATAAATCTGACTATGATTAGGAATGGGCAGCAGCGTTCCTCTTATACCACCTAGGCTAACAATGTACTGCGACTTTTGTGCCCGAGAAATGGCAATAGGCTCGCCACCTATTACATGGGACTTGACATATTTGGCGAAACGTGGGTACTAGTTCACCTCTGCCTACCCCTTCGGGGATATAGGCGTGATTTATGTATGTGTATGTATGTATGTAAATATATTGGAGGCGAGCGCCATAAGATGGAGGGCAGCTACTTTTCCCTTCCCTGTTCACAGTCTGTCTGGGGTCGGCGCAGTATGTTCCTCTTCCATTAATATCAGTCAGACGTCATCAAGCCATACACTCCCTTTTGAATTATATTATCCATCACATCGTTAAGGTGTTAGTGATAAATGAATGTATAAAAAAGAGAGGGAACGGATCACGTGGAGAGACCGACGAACGGAGAGCGATTTGGATGACAACATTCCAACCCATTCTGCTTAAGGTTTGGGTTTTACAGCAAGCCGCCTGCCTGATACTAACTTTCTTTAGCTGTTGTTGATGGTTTGCCCTCCACCATTAGAGTGCGCTAAGATGCTTATTGGAATACACCAAGGCAACCCTTAATCGACTTTTACGAAACCCCTGGGTCAGGGCTGGCATATTCTACGTTATTCTTTCGATCCCAGGACAGCATGCAAGACAATTAGATTAGATGGAGGGTAGCATAGTTGGAAATGTGAGTGAGAAACAAACTCCCATAAATCATAAAGGACGTGGTTTGAGCAAACCATGCAAACTGGTATCAAAGCTTCGTCTGTTCCTAATAAATACTTCAAACAAGCATGTTCTTTAATTTGTCCGTCGGCCACACCAGAAATTTCCATTTCCCGGGTTGCTGCCCGTTAACGAGTTCTGTTAGTAATTTTCTGGGCTCAGGTAAAGGATGAAACTTCGGGCAAAAGGGTAACGAGATAGGGTTTGTTTGTCGACTAGTTACCAGAGAGCAGAAACTAAATAAACGTAGGACATAATTATATGGCTTGCACAGAATGCCAGGTTGCATGTTAATTTGGCTTCAAGCTACCAGCTTGCTTTGGCACAGGCATTGATTTTCGAAACTATAAGCATGCAAATAAATATTCAGATTTCTTTTTGTAATTGATACCTACGTACATAAATCACGCCTATATCTCCGAAGGGGTAGGCGGATGTGAATTACACTTTTTGCCAATTAAATGAGATCCCATGTTAATAGGTGGCGAGCTTATTCCCATTTATCGGGCACATTAATCGCAGTATAGCTAGGTGGTAGGTATAAGAGGAATGCTTCTGCCCATTACTCGTCGCCGTCTTTACCCTCATTGTCTTGTCCGACACCCGCGGAAGAGATGGGGTACATACATACATAAATCACGCCTCTATCCCCGAAGGGGTAGGCAGAGGTGAACTAGCACCCACGTTTCGCCAGTTATGTTAGGTCCCATGTAATAGGTGGCGAGCCTATTGCCATTTATCGTGAGAGATGATGGGGTGACAATTGTATTCTGCTCTTCCGTCACCACACGGCTGGTGGTAATGGATATTATACCTAAATATGTGTAAAATGAACCACGTCACTGTATTTGAATCGGTTTGCGTTAAAACTAACCGTTATAAATAACGGGATCCAATTTAACATTATTACAACAATGGGGATTCTGATAAGAGCGGATTATGATGTAACTTAACCAGGTTTAGTGGATAGCCGTGTTGGTTGTGCCTAAAGCTTGTAATGAGGTCGAATTATTTTGTTGTAGTAAATATTATTCCGAACTGATTTTGCGTAGGTTAATCTGAATAGAAAAACTAATAGGAAAAAACTAATTTTGTCTTTTACAAGGGCTCGTACAAAAAGTCATTAAACTCCACTGTTGTATACAAAATAACGGTAACGGAAATAAAATAATTCAGAGACAGAACTTCGACAACGACCTATTTCTCTAATTTATTTTCCCATCCGATGCCTTTAATACTTGAGGCATTCAGACCGCTGCCAATGATAACAATAGTTTAGAGAAACTAAAAAAATGACAAAATTGGCGAATTAACTTTTTATATGTTTTTTTTATAATATACTAAAGAAACACAGTGTCGTTTACAGAATAGAATAGAATAGAATAGAAAGCTTTATCTGGCTAAATTGAGTACAGAAGCTAGGGTAGTTTTTTACAAATAAGCACATTTCGGAAGCGTATAAACATGTTATACATAGCCGCGTGGTGACGGCAGAGTAGAATACAAATATTGTCACCACCCCAAATCTGTCCCGTGGGTGTCGTACAAGGCGACTAAGGATAAATCAGTGATGAGGAATGTGCAGCAGCGTTCCTCTTATAACACCTATCAATAGTACTGCGTTTTTTGTGCCCGATAAATGGCAATAGGCTCGCCACCTATTACATAGGACCTAAAATAATTGGCGAAACGTGGGTGCTAGTTCACCATTGCCTACCCCTTCAGAGATATAGGCGTGATTTATGTATGTATGTATGTGTATGTATAAACATGTTAGGTCTAATATGTTAATTTTTTTTAAATGGGTCTACAAGTCTCTGCTGCGTATTCCACTTAATATTGCCTTTATACACTTTTTTTGAGCGCTGAAGGCTCTAATGAAATTGACACTATTACCCCATATTATTATACCATAACGTAGTACTGAGCATACGAAGCTTCTTTAGTCAGTAAAATACAAACCTATTATTTTTTTTGCAAACAATGCCTGCATGATTTTTCCAGCTACAGTGCTCATCAAATGTTATGCCTAAGAATGGGGTAGTCAGTTAAATTTATTATTTCTGCATTATATTGTATTTTAATTATTTTTGCATTATAAAGTCTTTTAGATTTATAAGTATGAAATTGTATAGCATTAGTCTTATTAATATTATTTTTTAAGTTATTTTGCTTGATCCAATTAATTATGTCAACGAAAGTATTATTATGTTAGATACAAGTTGGTCAATGTTTTTGTTCTGGAAGAGTAGAGTACCTACAGTCATCGGCAAATCGTATCGCGGTTTCTGTTTTGTATTGTATTCCGGTAATTTCAGTACATTGATGACGACCTAAAGGTAGCCATTTTAGCCATTTCAATGCCGGACCACGCATACCATAATTATAAAGCTTATCAAGAAGGATGTCATGATCCACGCAGTCAAAAGCCTTGGATAATCTATTCTATTCTATTCTAAACTAAGCTATATTCGCTAAGGCCGGTCATTGGATGGGTGACCAAAAATTTATTATCTCGAGTTCGTCCTACGTTAACCCGTTGGTCCCAGCTGCATCTGCAGTCGTTAATAAGCCAGCGTGGTGGATTATGGCCCATTCTCCCTGTATTCTTCCATCCATAGGAAAGGCATGTACCCCAGAAGTGGGGACATTAAAAAGCTGGTGATGATGAAACGCCAAAGATAGCATTTTCGGCACATAATAGGAGTCTCAAAGAAATTTGTTCTCTTGATGCAGGATTCAAACCAGCCCCCTCTGCATTCCGGGCAGATGCCTATACCACTCCGCCAAGACGACGTAAAACCTAAAGAATGAAAAGTCTCAATAACGCTTGATCACAAAATAAGCGTCGTTCATTGCAAAACATCCCCGAAAATATGTTGAGACGGGAATTTTCCTTCTAAATGAATTTCAAAAGTTAGATAATCTGTCGATCAAAGCGAATGCGCTTCATTAACTTTGAACAATTTCATAGGGCGTGGTGTATATTATTTTTTTTCCGAACGCCCGAGCGGGGTCCAGAATTAAAACTTACGTTATAAAGGTAGGTATAGTATGGGACTTCATCACTAGCACCTTTACGGTGTGACGGATGATAAGAATCAAAAGGGAGTGGATGGTTTGATGACGTCTGACCGATATGAATGGAAGAGGAAACATACTGCGCCGACCCCAGATAGGACAGGAAGGAGAAGTATGGGACTTCATAATATAATATTATGTAGAAAAATGCTCTCTGCCTTCTAAAGCCTCTCTTCTTCATAAACAACAGAACGACCAAAATTGGCGCTTAAGTTTGGCTAGTTTTTTTTTTGTTTTTTTATGTACGGCATGCCACAAATCCACTTAAGGGAACGCTGTTGTATACTTGCTACAGAGTAAAGGACCTAAAATAAATGATATGCACACTATGTACTGTGAAGTAAGACAGAACCGAATGATGTATGCAATAAAAACGCTCTTTCGACGTGAGATGGTGGTCGCTGGTTTGTTGAATGTGGAATACACAACAATACCTAGACGGGAGTCATTGTGTCCCAAATTCAAGCGCCAAACTCTATCCGCCGTATTTTGAAACTAACCTTGTTAGGAGGTTCAAATTTGTTCCTGCAACGCTTGTCGTGCTTTTGGGGCAAATAAAAGACAGTTAACGACCTCCATTGTTCTCATTTTTCGATTCACATTAGAACAGCAGCAAAGTTTCAGGAAGTCGCCTAAATTGATGATTCAAAGCAATTACAGACAATCTTCTAGTTAATATTATTCATAGAAAACGGATTCCCCGCGGTGAAAGTTTCGCGTTTCATCATTTTGACAAGCAGTGTCAAAATAGGACCTAAACTTAGTAGACCAACTGTCACGGATTTGTGTTAGGTTAGGTTTGCATTACCAAAATAGAGAATATGGTGTGATAAGTTTGCCCATTAACACAGATTGTATTTTGAATGTTCAAAATGAGTGCGAATGCTTGTAGGTATCATATATATAAGTTTACCAATGAAAAACTGTCAAGTCGTCCAAAAATCCCTCCATTATAAACGTTATTATGAAAAGGTACTCAGTTTTTCTGAATAAAAAAAGTCAGTTTTACCGACGCCGAATATTGATTGGGATTAGACTAGCTTAGGTTTACAGGAAATTGACAGCCTCATCAGTAGGCCTGGCACGGGGTGTGGACAAAATCTCTCTCCACCGCTTGACAGTGTTTTGTTTTGGACGGTAGTGGGAGTAAGAGCGAGAGGAAAATATTTTCTTTTTCCCGAGGAGATTTAGTCCCTGTCGTTCAATTCGAGTAAAAAATATTGCTAAAATTGAATCGGTTCTGGTCTCTGCTGTATCTGTAGGATTAAGTAGACCCGTGATGACGGGTCATTGCTCAATAAGTAACATTATATATTCTATGCATAGAGAGGGCTATGTATACATATATTATGTGGATGCATTTCATAAGTTTTTCTGCCGCACCAATATGCTGCTCCAGCAGGTATGTATGTAATCGAGGATTCGGATGACAGCATAAACGATTTAGCGAAACCAATCAGATGCCTGATAGCGACCAAAAATAGCCGCGGACGATGACTGTACCTACGTACCAAATTAACCTAAATTGAAAATACACCAATTTATTTAAAGCACACGAAATCCGGAGCGCTGTTAGCGGATTATCAACGAGTTTACCTAAGTTGGATGGAATTGTAGTATGTTAATTATCTATAAATACATATTTTAAGGGGAAGACGCCAAAAAAGATTTATATAGCAGGAAGTGAATGGAGAAAACTGAAGCGGAAGGTCTAGGCGGATATTTCATAATCGAGTTGAAAGATTATTAAAAAAGGGCCAGATCAAGAGTAGCCAAAACCGATGGGAAAATCCTACTATATGGATGGAAGAATATAAGGAGAGTAGGTCATAAGTATAACCCACCACGTTGACCCAGTAAGGATTGCCGGATAACCCAACTGCAGATGCAGACCAACGTTTTCGCGTGCCTTCTAAATCACGGAAGAACTTGAAATAATATATTTTTAGTCACCCACCCAATAACTGGCCTTAGCAAACTTTATCTTCTCCATCACTTTCTTCTAATATGCGAAACAAATTGGCTTTATATGAATGTAGTTTATTTATAAAATAATTACAAACAACCGCAAGAAAAATCATTGTTTACGAGTAATTTATTAGGAACCGAATAAAATTCAAACCGAGCAGACGTCAATGCATTATACGTGACTCACTGAAAATAAAAGGTCAAGAAGTTATTGCATTACATGCGGGACATGATAAAACGAACTCAAAAACCACAATAACATACATTTCTGGTATATATTTATTGAAATTCAAGCTTACTAGATTTGGCTAGGACAGTCGACGTGTCTTCCGAAGCACGATTATTTCGAACAAAAGACCTACCAAACAAAATTCTATAAATTATGTTTTTGTTTTATCCATCCTTAGAGAACTGTGCAATGAATAATGCACTCAAATTTGACTTAAATACACTGTGTATTGGGTTAAGGAAGAATCTTTAAAATTGCCTCATTTTTAGGAACCGTCTTAACAAAAATGTTGGTATCCATTTCAACTAACCATAACTTCGCTTACACGAGGCAGATATCCACACCGCACTACATCCCCGACACGGGTAATATGCATAAACCAACAAACAATCCATATACATTTAGGAAGTTCGAAAACAGTCCCTGCTTGGGCGCCACTAAATAGGAAGAGCCTATTTCACACGAGGACTTATATCGGATTACGATCCCTTTTAATAGGATTGCTAACCACTAAATAGTTCCAAATTATCTTATTGTAATTTGCGTAAAGTATGTACCATGACCTTTAATGCTTACACCGGTATAGGGATGCCGAAGCTTGGTATGCCCAGATATTTTGAGGTTGGATCAGTCATCCTAAATCGTATGATGTTACACGTGTGTTATGAATACAACCTTCCGCCCACGGTAGCAAAATCCATTATAGAATCTTAAAGCTTCTTGGAATTTATCCAGAACCTTCTAATATTTCATTATTTTTTCCCAACTTAACCTATCTTATGATATACGGCAGAGACGAAATTGTGTCTTAGTAAAGTGGGAAGTATATGAGATTCTCTAAGCGTCTTTGTAAATATCTAAGTTTTGTGTAACATCTTGTAACAATAATTGCTAGTCTATTGAAGATAATAGACTAGCGACCATTAAATTTGGACTTAAGACTAACTAAGCTTTCATCTCTGTCAACCTCAAATTAATAATTAATAATTTGTTGGTATTTATAATAAAACAAAGCAAGCAATTAAAGCTTCTTCCATAACAGTGCAAATATGAACTACGAAAGGTACATAATAATTCCAATCCAAAGAAAACGAGACCTAATTAACATTTAATTTTAAGGCAAAAGGGCATGATATTAAATTCCAGAAGTCTCATAATATTAGCTTTTAAGAAATAACAAGTATATTCACGGAGACAGGCAATTTGTTTAAGAGCATTATACGAACATAGTGAACTTACAGCCATTCTTATTAAATGAACCCTCTGGTTAATTTAATAAATCTTTGCTCATCCAATGACCGACAAGACTCAATATCAGCAATACCAGAGACGAAATACACAACATGTAAGGTTCCAAAACCAATCCAAACAAGTCGAGCCAGAAAAAAAAGATTTCAACAGTATCTAGAGACTAAAGTGATCTTTACAGTGAATTTTGATATGAAAAAAGGGCAAACTTATATGAATTTAAAGCGGATTAGTCATAAGTTCTTTCGATATAGATTCTTTAAAACGCAATACACATTTGTGGAACCAAATTGAGGTCAGACTGTTAACAGTTTGGTTAACTTGGTTGCTTGGAGAATCAATTAAAGTTTTCTAATTTGTTGACTCACCCACGGTTCATTGTGGATCTAAGACGTTCAGGATATGGCTAGAGTATATCTTAAAAAAAACCATCTTGTGAACGCATACAGACATCAAAATAGGATAGTGACGTTATTGACGTAAATGTTCCTCTCCATGTGGAACACAGACAAAACAAATAAACTGGTCCTACTTACAACCTATACCTTTTAATTGGAAATAGCTTCTGGTTGTACTTTATGTCAATTTGTTAACGACAACAACAAGAAAGATAGAGATGCTTTAGTTCACTTGCCTACAAAGAAGATTCTTAAACAAAACCCTCAGGAAATGGCATCAAAGGGTGGTGATAATTTTATACTGCTCGGCCGTCACGACACATTTAAATAATTTAATGTTAAATCTGCCCTGCCACCTACTTTTATCCAGTTAATAAGATACACTCCATAGGACCACAATAACAAAGTCGGAAGAAATTGATCATCAAGATTCTATTGTGTTAACAACCTTTACAGAGAAACTAAATTTTTCCAATCCGCCTAAGATTAGTCGACCCCGTCCAAATTATAATACCTTCGGACCCCAAATCGGCTGCTCTATTGAACAAGTCCCACCCAACCCAGTTTAGCAGGAAATAATTTATTAAAGCTGACTCGATAGCAGCAAAAAGGCTTAAAGGAACAAAGGTCTAGACTGAACCGAATTCTTTGGAATATTAAATGAGAACACTCGTAGGCTACTACATTAACTCGAAATTTTGTCGATGCAAGAGATTTTTGGAAACCGTTTTAAGATTTTACAACTGTTGTAAACTTAGAATGGCGTAAGTAGGTACAATAATTCTAGTCGTCGTCTCATATTTTTATGGTGGTTACCGTACAGGTTTTAAAGGTAAACATATTTTAATAATTTGCCGTGTGGTGACGGAAGGGCAAAATACAACCTATCCCATGGGTGTTGTACAGTCAACAGCACATCGGGTTACTACAATCTGCCAAATTTCTCCAATAAATTTTCTACCTTTAACATCCTTAACATCCTTATTATAAAGTTCAAAATTTAATGGGGAAAAAAATGACAGTTTGTAATAACCTGATGTGCTGTTGACTGTACAAGGGTTAAAGCAGTGATGAGGAATGGATCCTAACCAAGCAATATACTGTGATTTACGTGCCTGCATAGTTAGAGAATAATAGGTGTTAAACTGTTAACACACCTCTGCCTTCAGGATTAGGTTGGAATGATTTACCTATGTAGTTTAATGTAAGCAGAGCAATTTAAGTTTTACTGTTCGGTATAATACGAAAAACCTACTTGTATTTTTTATGGTTCGGGAAAACATTTTACAAAATATGTATCATTTATAATACATATACAAAGTGAAGGGACAATTATGTAAGACTTGATCAATACTCATTATAAGTAAGTAACTTTTAAAATTAACCATCCAATAAAATAACCAAATAACAAGAAATGTGAACCGACATTGTACCGAGTAACAATAGTACCGGCCGGGCCGTTAATTCTCGGAAATATGCAGGTAGAGACGGTTTACATTGTCCGTCTGTTTGCTGTCTTCAAATTGAATTAACACTTTCGAAACAGCGCCGTATCAAGAGATAACCCCACAGCCGTGTTGACTGTGCTATCGCCAACAGAATTAGTACAGACGATAAGGCTAACATCGATAAAAAATTGCGATTCGAAGAGACAAGAAACGAAGAGACCCTTCGCCTTTTATCTCAAAATACAGTTTAAAAAGCTCCGATCCAATCTTGTTGGAATAAAGTTGAATTCTCGCATGGAGGAATTTAAAAAAAGGCTCCGGATCTTCTAAAGCTTTTAGTCCAGCGGAAAAAGTTCAGAAGTGGCGACTCATGGAATACCTATATTTATTGGTTCTAAACAGTCTAACTGCGAATGACGGGCGGGGGAAAATGGTAACGGAGTTTAATTAAATAGCAGATCCATTCGTCAAAGGTAACATAGGCTGGGGAGTGGCTAGGGGTCAACAATTCCTGAGAGGATCTGCAAGGCGAAACGGACGCCAATAAAGCTGAGTGCAAGTGCCTCATCAAAATTAGCATAGAGAGCCTAAAAACAAGCAAATTCATAATTTAATAAGGTTATTATATTATTATCGCCGTGTGGTGACGGCAGAGCAGAATACAATTGTCACCACCCCATCTCTTCCGTGGGTGCCGTACAAGGCGACTAAGGATAAATCAGTGATGAGGAATGGGCAGCAGCATTTCTCTCATACCCCCCAGCTATATAATTTTTTGTACTGCGATTTATGTGCCCGATATATGGCAATAGGCTCGCCACCTGTTACATGGGACCGAACATAATTGGCAAAAAGTGGGTGTTAATTCACCTCTGCCTACCCCTACGGGGATATAGGCGTGATTTATGTATGTATGTATGTATTATATTATTAACCTTAAGGGTAAAGTAGTTGTATACCATAACACATAGTATATTTACCTACTTCTATACTCCTACACGTCATTTTTTTAACCCAACCGTTGACTTATGTGAAGCCTCGCGTAATTTTCCTTCGTTTACGGTGGCATTTCACATTTTGTCACACCTGAACAGAAAGATTTTCCGCTCTCTATGCGTACGTAAAATAACATTTCCTGGTCAGGGGGTGACATAATTTTTTTCAACTTTTTAATACCTGGTGGCCTACCGCCTAACTCGGTTGCTGATGATAGCTATATTGCAATGCACTGCTTACGGCTAAAGCAGCCATCCTGAATTTTTAGGCGGCATGGATTTTGTGCCAAATTCATACAAAATCATTCGGTGATCATCCGTTGAAAGCTATCGCTAACAGTTTAGGTACATTTGGTGCGAAATGACAGCATGACGTCATAAGGCTTTTGCTTTAGCAATCGAGCTAGGCGGTAGGCCCCCTGGCCTCGGGCCGTAAAAAATTAAAACGCAGATCGCATGTTAATCAAAATAATACTTGTGATCTGAGATATTCTTTGTTTTATATAAATGTACCTACTAATAAACAGATGTTTCATCTTTAGGGGATTTCATCGAGAGCCCCCGGTGACGCAAGAGAGAAAAATTGTATTTGCAGATCCTTACCCGAGGAGAGAAACAAGATTTATTGGGGTGGGACCTGCCGCATACTAAGCTGGTCACTTTGTCATTACTAAATACTGGCCTGAATAACGTTGGCTACATATAAAGTGGTCGTGTTCTAAAACGAATGCAAGTACTCGAAACCTTCTATTCCCTGCCCTGTTCCCAGTCTATCTGGGGACGGCGCAGTATGTTTCTTCTTCGATTCATATCGGTCAGACATCATCAAGCCATCCATTCCCTTTTGATTCAGATCATCCAGCACACAGTAGGTGCAAGTCATGAATGAATGTATAGAAAAGAGACGGAACGGACCATGACCATGTCGAGAGACCGATGAACGGAGAAAGTGATTGGAATGACAACATTCTAACCTATACTGCTCAAGGTTTTGCAGTATGGGTAGGAAGTTAGAAGTTTAATCATACATACATAAATCACGCCTATATCCCTGAAGGTGTAGGCAGAGGTGAATCAAACACACTTCGCCAATCAAGTAAGGTCCAATGTAATAGTCCAAGTAAGGTCCAAGTTAAATCGAATTCATTCATAAATACCTAACGCAATTTCGGTAATATCTTCCAAGACATTATATGGGAGGTCAGCTATCATTACTGCCTCGTGAGCCTTAGGCACAGCTGCTCTTAAATGGTGAGTTTCTCATACCGAAAGAATGATTCAGGATTTTCTGATTCCCCGTCATAAAACACATTATTGTAATTTGTGTACAGCATTATTATAAAACTGCATTATATTTAAGGTTAGAAATATAATCTTATTATGTAATATCATAACTCAATCCTTCAAGATGGCTGGAAGTATTCTATATTTAGCACAAAAGCATATACTTTCAACGCCTTAGTTGTTCTATAAAATCAATATAATCTGGTAAACAGATAAATTCCCAATGACCTTTAAACAACACAATACCGTGGGCGAAAAAGACTCAAACCTCACTCAGATCATTTACTGGGACTATAAAATTGAGAAGGCACTAAACTTGTGAGTCATGGAAGTCGATATTAGTATTTGAATCTTCACAGCTTCTAAAATAACGATTCTAATGTGTGAATGAAAAAAAAATACAGCTTATTAAGTCAGGTCCCATGTGGCGAGCTTTTTGCCATCTATCAGGCACATAAATCGAGGTATATTGCTAGGTGGTATAAGAATAAGAGGAAATCTGCAGCTCATTACTCATCGCCGTCTTTTTAACCTTTAGTCGCCTTGTAAGACACACGCGGGAGAGATTGAGACGGTGACAATTTGTATTTTGCTCTGCTGTCACCGCACGCCCATATTGGAAAAATAACAAAAAAAAATCAAAGGTATTCTCTTGTTTTTTTAACAACAAAAATCTTTCTCGGAATTCAAATTCCAAAAACTCCTTCCTGTTTGCCAACACCACAGTAAGCAAACAAAATCACAAACAGTCTATTTCAACTATAAACCGAATCGTGAGTGAGCCAGTACTAGAAAACGCCGTGTGATTTATAGATTTGCGTTCGGTCAAAACATGGAGCCTTATTTACGACATAATGGGCATGGTTGTCCATTATAAACGTAGCCCGTGCAAGTAGGTCACACTGCGACCCACGCTCGTCTCTTTTCTTCCAATCAATAGCAGTTGAACTTGTGTTTAAAACTTTGTTAGAATTGTGAAGACGCGCAGTTACTTCTGCTGATTTTGAAGCGTTTTGTTAAGTTTGCGTGTGTACACTTTTGGTAAATAGATAACAATGTAGATTGTTCCAATGTTAACGTTTCGTTCACGTACATACTGAAGATTCTGATCACATAATACTAATTCATGGACTTTATGAGCACGTGGAAGCACTGTTGTTGTTTGAATAAATTTCTTCTAAATCTCCAGATACGTAACGTTTCAAATTAACCTAACCTAAACCCATCGTCTTATAAGTACGTAAAACGTTCGCAAACTTCGGAGCTTTAAGAATAGATGACATTTAAGAAAATATTATTGGGTCAACCATACGCGATTCATCGGACTCATTAGACTAATAAATATAAGCGTACCTATCAATAATAATGCAAATGCGGCACCTCCATCATTATTGATGCACGACAGAAATTTAAGTGCAACTACTAACCCAAAACCGCAGAAATTAAAACAATAATGTGGTATAAAAAGTCCTAATGAGGCATAATTTTTGCCAATCCTACAATTTACATGAAAGAAAAAATGTTCGTAAAAGATTATGAACAATAACTAAATCTAAAAAGAAAATAGAAAGCTAACCGGCTGCCCAGTTCAATACCAACAAATTTATTCCGACATGTCAATTAACAAAATTGACTAACCGGCGAACATTTTCATTATCAGTAATAAATCAAGTGATTTATTACAACCTGACAATACAAAGGCGATAAATCAAAACTTCAAATGCCTACAGATTTGTATCAAGGGTCAAAATAATGAGAAGTATGGTTAATTGTTAGAAATCTCCGAATATGGTGGCAGTAGTAGCACGTCGGAAATACTAATGTCTCCCACCGGATGCGATGTTGTGACAGGAATAATGAAACACGTAGATAGGCAACATATATTATTGCAATGTAACTTAGAAGATGTATATTGGAAATTATGTTTTAGTCTCCTGCCTTGAATATATAGTTGTATGGTCAGCATCACTTAAACACTTAAGTACCCATATACACTGTCATAGCAGCGACAGCGTCTGTCTGTACTGTACTGTCCAAGGTAGCTATTCAACTGCCGCAGTCAGAGACGTCAATTAACTTTAATGAGTACTTAATGTCAAAAAATTTCATTTAAATCTAGATTCTGGATCATAGACAAGCAAGAATAGCGCCTAGTTTTGAATTGTAATTTTTTGACATTAAGTACTCATTAAAGTTAATTGACGACTCTGAGTGCGGCAGTAAGTGTTCATGAACTCAACTTTATCTACCTACAGAATAAACAAATCACGATGCATGGAAAAAGTAATTTCGAAAATGATTGTTTAAATTCAGTCGTAGCTAAATTCAGCCTACGTTCAATTGTAAGATCCAAAGTGGCAAATTAATTACAGTTTCTTCTGTGAAGCCTGACATTTATAGTACATTTTACATCAAGTGCACAAAACGAATCATTTTTATCCGAGACTTTTAACAGCCCAAGCCGAAGGCGAGGGCTGATAGTAATGTCGAGGATAAAAATGGTTTTGTGAACGAGTTAGAAACTCTGCTTTTCACTTCGATTGCGAGGAAATAAAATAGTAGTTTATCATTACATGGCTTAAAATTCAAACTAAAATTAGTACAGTTTTGAATACTGAAGGAAATTGTTTTTCCCATTAATATTAGGCTTGGGCTGCCAAGCTATACAGCCAAGTATTAAATTAATTTTGTAATAATAATATTTTTAAATTAATTTAATAACCTACCGTACCTACTTGAATTAAAATTTTAATATCTTTTATGTCTTAAAAACACATTAGGCCAATAAATTAAAGTAAATATTATAAAATAACAAATTCTATCTCTGAATTTCTTATTGTTTGGCTGCATGGCTTATTTTCTTTGCCATAATATAGACACATTTATGAGTAGGTACGTTAATGCTCTAGAGCACAAAATTCGATTTTGTGCAGCCTATATCCTGCACAAATAAGCACTTTTAGAGCATGAGAAGTGAAAAATGCTTTTATGGTAATTTTCGTACCAAGGCACATTTTTTTAGAAAGAGTTACTTTTTAATTGAAATATAATTTAATATTTATTAAGTATAACATTTATTTATCTTCAGTTCTGGTAAGAATTATGTTGTAGTGTCTTGTTGCTCTGGCATTATTCTCGTGAACGTCTCCAGAGTTCCCTTTCGTGTTTACAACTGTCTTCTTCTCTACTTCATCTCTGTAAAGCACATTAAAAATATTACTAAAATATATATTTACATGAGTCCTTTTGTTTTTTTTTTTCGTTTACTTTGGAAGAAATATTTTTTCCCTTTAACATTACTTCAAAACGTTATACTGTCTCTATAAAACCTGAAACACAGAAAGAAAAAAACAGCATGGGTGTTTAACACTTATACCGTTTTCTTCCCCTCCTAATCATGAAGAGAATAAGAATACTGGGAACATAAAAAAACAGGATTTTGTTATCCACAGTTAAGTAGAGCTGTTTCGTGCCTTACTCTGTGAATTGATTCATTCTCCTAATATATTATTTTGATTTTAACTCATAAACAATCAATGAAAAATCTCAACACCATCCATTAGAAACAGCGCGATTCATGTCAACGCCATCTAGGACTACATTAATTGAAACAAATTACACATATTTTAATGACAGTAAGAGCGTTGTCAAATTCAATTAGCAAATGATTGAAAACACTCAAGCAACTTATAAAGTTAGACTAAGAGCTCGTTGCCTTCCTTCTTGTATCCTAAAAGCGAACCTAGGCAATACTCATCGCAAATTTTATGTTCTACCAGCCTCAATTCTTATAATACTAACATATTCGTTGCAGTTTTTCAATGATTTCCTTACATACATACATAAATCACGCCTATATCCCCGAAGGGTTAGGCAGAGGTGAACTAGCACCCACATTTCGCCAATTATGTTAGGTCCCATGTAATAGGTGGCGCGCCTATTGCCATTTATCGGGCACAAAAGTCGCAGTACATTGCTATTGCTAGGTAGTATAAGAGGAACGCTGCTGCCCATTCTTCATCATTGATTTATCCTTAGTCGCCTTGTACGACACCCACGGAAAGATTTGGGGTGGTGACAATTGTATTCTACTCTGCCGTCACCACACGGCACGCCGCCACACGGATTTACTTAATTTACTTAATTATGGTCATCGTCAATCAATGGTCAATCATAAATTGCATAGAAATGGCCGGTATATTTAGAATGATCGCCGATACAACATAAAAGTAAATTCAATAAAATATCCTTAGATAAAGTTGATGAGTGTATGTGTGACTTTAAAGCACCAATTCAGTCGGCTGCATAACCAGAAGAATACTCGCAACCCAAAGCAATAATAGTTCACAAACCCATTGCAAAACAAACACACGAGGATGCTTTAAAAGGCGGCATTGACACAAGCTAACCGGACGGGCAAAAAAAATGTAAACACAGTGTCAGCCGATACTGCACGCAGATGTTTAGGGAAAAAGGGACACCTGCCACGGGCACTCGACAGCCGTGCAAAAAGCAAGTGAGATAACAATTTTTTTAACTTTCATAAAAGTAAGCTGGCATTCTACCAGCTCTGTGTATTTGAGTAGTTTTTGCTCGGGTTTAGGTCGGCTTTGGGTTATTATATTACTTATATGAACATGTATGTTATATGAACATCAAATACTTGCAGACATACATAAATCACGCCTGTATCCCCGAAGGGGTAGGCAGAGGTGAATTAACAACCACGTTTCGCCAATTATGTTAGGTGAAGGTCCCATATAATAGGTGGCGAGTCTATTGCCATTTATCGGGCAAGAAAAACGCAGTATATTGCCAGGTGGTATGAGAGGAACGCTGCTGCCCATTCCTCATCACTGTTTTAACCCTTGTACAACACTTGCGGGAGAGATTCGGGGTACATACATACATACATAAATCACGCCTATATCCCCGAAGGGGTAGGCAGAGGTGAACAAGCACCCGCGTTTCGCCAATTATGTTAGGTCCCATGTAATAGGTGGCGAGCCTATTGCCATTTATCGGGCACAAAAGTCGCAGTACTTTGCTAGGTGGTAGGTATAAGAGGAACGCTGCTGCCCATTCCTCATCACTGATTTATCCTTAGTCGCCTTGTACGACACCCACGGGAGAGATTCGGGGTGGTGACAATTATATTCTGCTCTGACGTCATTACTTTATTATTTCGTTTATCTATTTAAAGTTTGTGTTTTAGCTACTTATATATTCATTCAAGTCTGCGAAATATTTCAAGTGTTTGTCAGTAGGCCCCGGCGCGGCGCTGCAAAATAATCGTGTTTACCTAATAAAGGGAGTCCGGAGAGGATAATTCTATTTCACTTATTGCGTTAAAGTAGACACCGGAGATACTACAAAGTGTCCAGAATAATATCAGTTACCGAGTACCTAGCTTCAAAGCTGTATTTCGAATAACACGAAGTACCTTTATCGTTTAATGAATACGAAAATGGCACAAATAAAAAATGCATTCCCATATATAAATAGGTCTAACAACAGCAGTACTCAGAGACGTCAATTAACGTAAATGAGTACCTAATACAAAAAAAAAATTCAATTCAAAACTAGTCGCTGTTCTTGCCGGGGATATGGTCTAGTTTTAATTGAATTTTTTTATTACATTAAATATACTATGTAATTAAGTTCATTGACATCTCTGAGTGCGTCAGTTAATGCTATATGGATTAAAGTAAGTAAACGTTAGTTATTATTAAAGTAAGTAAACTAAGGGAAAATCGGTGATGAAGAATGGGCAGCAGCGTTCCTCTTATACCACCCAGCAATGCACTGCGACTTTTGTGCCCGATAAATGGCAATAGGCTCGCCACCTATTACATGGGACTTAACATAATTGGCAAAACGAGGGTGCTAGTTCACCTCTGCCTATAGCCGTGATTTATGTATGTAGGATTAAAGTATTAATGTTTTCAATTATTTTATATTCTAAGCCATTTTTATTTATTTACATGCCGCTTCTTAAATCCAAAAGAGATATAACTCAAAATTGTATTCCAGCAACGGTAAGTCAAACATTTAGAAAACACGATCTTTTGAAGTATTTTTTGAGTTGCGTTTCTCTTGTTATAAATGACTAATATCATTGCGTAGGAGGGTATTAGAGATTTTGTTGCTACTGTGGGCAAAGTTTACGAACTGGGATATTAGGCACGTTTAACGTGCAATGATTTATTTCAATATCAAATTCAGTTACTTATATGGACTTAGCCTTTTCTTGTTGATGAATAAGAACATTAGGTATGGCAGATCAATTTTTTTCTTGTTTTCCTGTATAATTATATGGAACTATTTTATACCTAGGTATATAAAACTGGATAAAAACGCAGAAATAGTGAAAAATATTTCAATGAAATATAATTACTGCAAATTTAAAAATTATTCTCCTAGTCATACCAATTAAATAATCTTTGTGGAAACCATACTACAGTTTCTAAGACCATTTATACTATTTGATTTTAATTTTAACATTATATAAATGTTAGAAAAATTAGTACAAAGATTTTGGTGGTTAGAAAAAGAATTTCGAAAAATTATGATCTTGAGGCGGGAATCGGGAAGCAGCGGACGCGGGTTCGATTCCCGCCTCAAGATCATAATTTTCCGAAATTCTTTTTCTAACCACCAAAATCTTTGTACCATTTATACTATCAATATGACAATTAAACAATTCTTGCAAAAGTACCGCGTCCGTTCCCAATATGGGCGTAATCAGAATAAATAATTTGCAACTTAACATTCAAGTTATACAACATTGTCGCGGACAATGCCAGATATCTACTGCAACCATACGACACAAGAGCCGTATACAAAACAAGGCAGCAGTTAAGTCTATTGTCTCGAAACGAATGTTGACATAAAGAAGAAAGGATCCCGGCAGCAGCTTCATTATTTAATTAATGATATTATTTAGCCTCGCTAAAATGGCGGCCGCCAGAGTGAGACAAACATTCAAGAGGTAAGAGACAAACAATCGACTTTGTAACATTAAATAAATGAGCAAACTGTCTTAATCCCAAAGCATTTTATCAGGATGTTCCCTGGATCCCTATTAAATATTTAAGACAATCCCTAATGATATTCATTATATGATAAGAATTATGACAGAAAGTTTATACTCTCACGATAATTATCTGCAAAAAGGACGACTCCATCCAATAAAGATTAAATTTAATCTTTTTATGGTTCTTTTAAAAAGGTACTCGGTCACTGGATTCGCTTAAGATTATTAAAAAGATTTATTGGAGTATTTCGGGCAAGAGGCCCTTAAATAGCATAATTTTAGGCTTGTAATTGGTATAAAAGCAGTGCTTCCAGATTATTAAGAGCTTCACAAAGTACGCAGATACACGCCTTTTTTACATACGGTCAGTAAAAATAAAAATAATTTAAAAGTAGTCAAGACAAATCTCAGATGAGCACTATTTTCATTAATATTTTTTATGCCATATGAAGATGAAGTCGACATATCTAGATATATTATGAATCCTGTATAAATCAATAGTCACTAACTCAATATTCACATCCAAAATTATACAAATCATAGTTTGGTAAGGTCCATGTTACTCTTACGTACAGTTGGTTCGAATCTTGTTCATGTTTGATTGTTAATTTTTTTTATGTTTACTTAAATTATTATTAAATAATTTTCCATGTTTGCGAGCAGGCTAAACAAATGTACAAACTATTTTTGACGTCGGTTAATAACTGGTTTTTTTTCTGGTAAAAACCTTTTGTATTTGTGCCTGTACAAAGTAGGCTTTTGCCATCCTTCAGAACCATACACGTGATAAAAGTTTTATACGTCAAGAACACTAAATCGTCACATTATCGAAAAACATACCGACCGATATCAAATAATCAGATCCACCATATATATGCCGAAAGGACACAATATGTAAATGTAAATTCAAATCAGCCTTGTCGCGGTTGCGACGATTTGGGACAGACAGTAAAATGCAGAACTGCAGATAGGCATGGGTTAGGTCCAGAATGTAAACTGCCTAGTTGCATATTCAGACAACTACCTGGTTTAGGATCAATGGGTACTAACTAGGATTTGGGTTGGTTGATTGACGCATTGAATGTAAATAAGCCTGCACGTTTCTGGTGTCATTGTAGAATCTAGACATTCCTTCTGCGGTTTTAATACAATGATCGAAATGAAGAATAGATAATTAGTAATAACCCTTCTTGAGGTTTCAGACCAACAGTTTCAGTACAATACAAGTAAACAGCAATTATGTATCTAAAAAGCTAATCATTAACTTAAGGAAATGTAAAGTTATTTGAATCAGATACTACCAATATAACATAAGAGAATTCAGCTAAATATGATTAGGGTTTACTTTGTAAGTAATTAATTACTTTAAAGTTCAGCGGTGTTGATTTTGGAGCCCTTCTATAAACGGAAACTTAAATTTATATATAGATAGTGATATTGTCTACTTGCTGTCAGAAACATCTCTCAAGTGATAATAGTAGATACATTTACAAAGTAATACTTTATTTTTTATACTTTATGTCATCTATGCTGGCCTGGGAGGGAACAAATAACGTAGAATAGGCCAGCCCAACTCATCCCATGGGTGTAGTAAAAGTCGACTAAAGGAGATTGCCCTGTGTAGACCAGTCAGCACCTTGGGGCACCCGAATGGTGGAGGGCAAACCACCAACAACAGCATACCCAAAGAGGGTTAGTGTCAGGCAGGCGGCCGGCTGTAAAGCCTATGCCAAAACTTTGAGCAGTATGGATTGGAATGTTGTCATTCCAATCACTCTCTCTATTCATCGGTCTTTCGACATGGTCCGTTCCGTCTCTTTTCTATACATTCATTCATCACTAGCACCTTTACGGGGTGATGGATGATATGAATCAAAAGGAAGTGAAAAGACCCCTAACCAATATAGTTGGAAGTGGAAACATATTGCGCCGACTCCAGATAAACTATGAACAAGGCATAAAGATGATATTGACTATATTTGTATAAAATATGTCTATTGAAATAAAATGTTAATTTATTATAACGTACTAACACAGCAACCGCTTTAAAAATGGCCCCTTAAAACCTAGACTCAATTCTGTTTTGCATTCCTCTTTTTATCACGCGATTGACCCAGCACCCTCACGTAGAATCCATGAATTTAGTTAAGTAGATAGATTCGTACTTGGAAGACAAAGAGTATGTATCCAATTTATTTTATTTACTTGGGGAAAAAAACAGACGATGCGTTTTAACCTGAGTTAGTTCATATTGAAAACGTGCCCGTAATGCTCCTTATAGATTGTACTAAGTCAGCACTAGTTACCGCTATCCACCCAAGTAAACTTGCCAAGTAAACAGCGGGTAATGAAAGATAATTAGACACGCCTAAAATAACTATAACTTTTCATTGTTTCCGCAGTTGAATCTGTGGGCATAAGTATAAATCGGAGCACTCCACACAAAGACATATATTTATTTGGACAGCTGTCCGATACAACTGTACAACCAGAGTCTATAAATCTAATTTAGCCAATAATGCCTTCTTTGTACAGTGTGGTAAATTCAATAGATCAATAGTCTCCATAATTAACTGGCGTGACACGGTTGAATTCCTTGTGTTGTTTATCAACGTTTAGGAAGTTAAACATTACAACAAATTTTGCTCTACTTTTGACACAGCAACCGAGTAGAGTACAATTGTTTTCACTGTCACCTCTCCCATCACAGGCATTAATCAAAAGCAATCTATTGTAAACCCTCTTAAAATTGAGTTCTGTTTGACCGCATCCGAAAAAGGTTACGCTTGTGAATATTTTAATATTTCCTTTTCACTATAATGACCGTCTATCTCTCTCAGATTTTTTGATTGACTGACGTTAAAGAATTACGCGTCTGGAAAGCCTTCCTGTAAACTACACCATGTCTTGATATCCAGCGTATAAAAAACTGGTCAGGAGAAATCTTAGTACCACCTTATGGGATGAATTGCATTGTGTGAATTTGTCGCTTGCGCAAGCAGACGTCGGATCGGAAAACCGGTTTCGCCGTATGCGCCGCAGACGCTGTTCTCGTATAATCATTGGTTAAGTTAATCTTTCCGTGACTATAAATAGGTACCTTTAACAAATTATGGTGTTTGTATAATAGTTATTAAGTGAAATCTTGGCGAAAACCGAAATTGAGTCATATCATCGTTATCATAATCTTTCTTCCCTGTTTTCAGTTAACATAGGGTCGGCGCAATACAATGTTTCTCTTAACTTTAATTTTAGTTTGTCTCTCTTTTTCAAATTCGTTTATTGATAAAGAACTATGGATTAACTACATCAAATTGAGTCATCTAAACGAAACCAAAGTAATGCTTCTTTGAAAAAGTAAACTAAAGGAAAAAACATTTACGGACCATTCAGAGACAAACTCAAGCTACCATTGTGATAAGAAAGAAAAGAAAGAAAGAAAAGAAAGAAAAATATTTATTTGCAGTAATTGTGGTTATAAAGATATTAAATAAAAAAAATATATATATTCGATCTCACAATTAGCCATTTCCAGCATGCAAAAATTTTAATTTTACTAAGAATTGATCGGTTAAATAAAATACTTATGTCACAATTAAATTGATAAAATATCTGATACAAATTCTGATGCCAGCATGCAAAAATTATTCAATAATTATTGATAGTTAATTTGTTAAAATATGTCACAATTAAATTTAAAATTATACTGATACAAATTAGAAGAATATCAATTAGGTATACAATCGTCAAAAAAATTTCAAAATAGATATTATAACATTCATTTTAATAAGTAGTGTATTTCGCGCAAAAAAATTAGTCTCGCCATTCAGCGTGGTAATGCAGCCAGCGTTATTGGTACACTTTCTGTCTCAGAAGACCTAGGCGAGGTTTTCTGTCTTTAATTTAGCTTTTAGTCCCTTAGTTGTATGAATGTTATATTTGTGCAATATTTTTCATGAAATAACTTTTTTTTTTTTTTACTATGTATAAGTAGGTAATTATTTCACATCAGTTTGGTTTTGAGTTGAAAATAATCGTTCAAAGCATAGAAACAGTTATCAATGAGCCAGCCGTATAAAGCTCGTTTAAATAAATTTATTGATTGATTTTTTATACTTTCAGGCAGATGATTGTATATTTTTACACACATACAATATGAATTATTTGAGCAAATGGTCGTTCTACTATTCGGCATCATTAACTTATTAGGATACCTGGCATTAAACAAACACTGGTCTCGACGGTGCACAAATAGATGTTTATTGGCTTTCGCAAAAATAGAGGTTTCATAAATATATAAAGAGGGAAGTGTCAATAAGCGTAGATCTTTGAAAAGAGTTTTACAACTAGTTAAAGGCGGAACATTACAGATTGCTCTTATACACTGTTTTTGTGATATAAAAAGTCTATTTATTGCAACTGAGTTTCCCCATAACAAGATCCCATACCTCAAATTTGATACTATGTAACCATGGTATGCTTTCAATACTGTTCTTAAGTCACTTATTTTACTAAGACGCCACAAGACATAAACAAAACGGTTTAGTTTTAAACATAATTTGTCAATATGCGGCTTCCATGTGCAAGAGTTGTCTAAGGTTATGCCCAGGAAAAGAGCATCATTAGTTTCGTCAATCGTTTTATTTTCAAATGTCAACTGTAGTTTCTGTTTCTTACCACCTTGACTATGAAATTGCAAATATTTTGTTTTTGAAATATTTACTTTTAAGTTATTATCCTGTAGCCATTTTATTATATTAGAAATTTCGGAACTGATTTCATTATTGTACGTCATTTTGTCTTTACATGGTACAACTAAGGCTATATCATCTGCAAAAAGGGAGCATTGATATTTGGTGGCCTTGGGCAAATCATTTATGTATAGCAAGAAGAGTAGAGGACCAAGAATACTTCCCTGTGGGACTCCAGCTTTAATTATATTTCTCTGTGATTTATAAGTTACTTCCTCTCTTTTATCGTATATTTTTTTTATTTCGACATATTGGTATCTGTCTGTCAGATATGACTGTAACCATCGAAGTGGAATACCGCGAATCCCACTTCGTTCGCACTTGCTCAAAAGTATTCCATGTGATACTCTATCGAAGGCCTTGGACATATCAAATAGAATGACTGTGACTGGGTTTTTTTTATTAACCTCATCTATTACTTTTGTAATGATATTAAATGCTGCTAGGGTTGTCGATTTACCCTTTTGGAAGCCATTTTGCTGAGAACAAATAATTTTATATTTTGAGAAGAAATTATAAAGTCGCTTGTACATTAACTTTTCCAATATTTTTGATAGAACGGATAGAAGTGCTATAGGTCTATAGTTGTCAATACATTTCTTATCCCCTTTCTTGAACATGGGTTTTAGAATGGCTACTTTTAGACGATTTGGAAATACGCCTAAGGTAAATTGAAGTTATTTCTAGATTACCTACTCTAAAAGAAACACTTCAATTTGGTTAACATTGTGCGTTGTATGTGAATGTTTTAGGATAGCAACTTGCCTATTAGATAAAGACAGGTTAATGTTTTTTTCCAGTTTTATACAGATCTAAATTAGATTTCCGCTTCAAATTGCTATAATGTGGTAGAAAATAGTCTCAGTACTTTCCAAATATCTTTCATTCCCATCAATAGCACCTTCAGAGTGTGATGGGTGTTAGGAATAAAAGGGGGTGAATGGTTTGGTGAAGACTAACCAATATCAATGGAAGAGAAAATATATAAATTTCTTTCATTATCTTCCAGATAATCTTGGAACTGAACAGGATAATGAAAGAATGGTGGCTCTATAAAATTACTTTTTATATCACAAATGAAATGAATTTTGTTGTACTGCCAGTGCTGTTGACTGTGAATGTGTGGGTGACGGGTCCATAATGTCACTATGGTGTCACATTAGAGATGAGATAATAACTGTTAGCATTCCATGGTTCCACCGTGCGAGTGCCGAATCCATAGTGTGGCAGAGGGAGAAGTCAGTTGGGACTTGAGACCCAAGTCAAGTGTAGGTTTATGGGATCCCTTTACAGCATGTCAACACTCACTCCAACACTCAATATTATACTTAATATTATGTTAAGGTTGGAAGCGATTGATGTTTAAGGTCCAAGTCAATAACTATCTGGAGAGAAACAGGCTTAAATATCAACACAGATTTAATTGGGTATGATTTAAGCTATCACCAGTTTAAATAGTTTTCTGTTGCCTAAATAATGGGGGTTGTCCCCAAAATAGTAGATCTGTCACCAGATTGTAGTTAACAAACAATATAAAATCAATTCCACAATAAATCACATTAAATCATCAAGATATAGGGTCTAGTACAAAATAAATGTTTTTGTATGTATTATAATAGGTTTGTCCTAATAAGTATTTAACCAAACAAATTTAAATAGATCGCCAATAAATCAATATTATGTCACCAGACATAAAGTTTAAAATAATTTAGTGTTGTCGTCATCATCGTCCCAACCAAAAGAGAGCTACTTACCCCTCAATACAAAAACGCTTCTAAAATTTTGAGCATTGCTTATAAAGTTAAGTGGACAATACCTGTCAGAATTTGTATGGAAAAACATCAATTTTGACAATACTTAAATGTTAAGTTTGAGTAGCGTTTCTGTATTCGGGCGTTAAGAGGGTAACACCTGTCAGAATTGGAATTGAAAAACGTCAATTTTGACAATACTTAAATGTAAAGCAGGACTCAAACATTGAGTAACGTTTCTGTATTCGGGGGTTAAGTGGACAACACCCGTCAGAATTTGTATTGAAAAACGTCAATTTTGACAATACCTAAATGTTAAGTAGGACTTAAACTTTGGTAGCGTTCCTCTATTCGGGGGTTAAGTGGACTAATGCCTCCCCCGCGATCTTATTTACCACAGGTTGTATTGTTGGGTGAAGTGAATGATTGTAAATAAAACTGTTTAATTTTCTAAATGAAATCTATTGTAAACTCAATTACCTACAAAAGGTTAAGTAGGTAACAACTGAATGAGTAGGTAGAACTGCGCGCCAGATAAGACTGCACGCGATGGGTGGCCCTGCTTGCTCACATTGACACTCCTAGACAAACAAAATAGTAGGCGGAATTTTAGTTCAAATTTTGACCAATTTGGCTCCGCCTCTTTGAGCATATTTTAATTAAAATTGGATATTGATTTATTAAATTGGTAACGAATACAATTATTTCAGTAACTGAACCAAATAAAATGTAATTACTATATTGGTGACAAAATAACAAATAAAAAGGAGTCACAGTTCAGTAAGAACGAAGTTAATATTCTCTAAAATTTTATTGGTAACCCATCTCTTATTTTAGACATATATTAACATTAATTTGATAATTCATACCTGGTAACACTTTTTGTTTATCTGATAACAAAAATATTTCTTGGTGATAGATCTATTTATTTGGTGATACAGTTTGATGACAAATATAAATTCTGGTGACAAAAAATATAGTTCCCAATTTAATTCAAGAAACCTCACTTAATTTTTAAAATGATAAAGTAATTTCTTTGTGACTATAAGTCTATCTGCCACACTCAGAGACGTCAATTAACTTTAATGAGTACTTAGTGTCAAAAAAAATCATTAAAATCGAGACCATAGACCCTGAAAGAATAGCGACGAGTTTTGAATTCTCAGTTTTTGACACTATGTACTCATTAACGTTATTTGACGTCTCTGAGTGCGGCAGTATAAGTCACATTATGTGAAGTTACTTTTTATACACAATAAAAACCACCCCCTAAATTTAATTATTTGAAATCTCATATAGAATAACATTTTACCATCAATTAATTGGTAAAAATTACCACTTACAATGTACTAAATGTGTTGTGCTTTATTTATGTTTTTGTACTGGAACCGAAGGGTGCCCTTACCATGCCAGTGCAAGAACATACAATAAAAATAGTTGACAAATATTGCAGTTGAGCTAGATTTCCGATTTAAATATATTAAGTAAGTACCATAATACTTTTATATTAGATTATCCTTATCAGTTATATAAGATTGAAGTATTCGGTAACAGATAAGCACTTAACAACAGCTGTAGTACTTTCTAACAGCATTTCACACACACACACACACACACACACAAAGAAAGACACTCAACATGTCCTTAAATTGATTACAGACAGCAGTTGACTAAACTAACTATAAAATCAACATAAAGTCAAATATCTATTTTAACTATTATCAACAACTGCAGCAACTATCTAGCAGTAGGTACATAGAACACCTCAAAAGTAATGGTTGCCAGATATTTTAAGTGAAAATAGGTAATTAACAGTCACCAATTAAACTGATTACCCTTGAGGGATTGTTCTTGTTTCTTGTAAGCATGAGCATTTATATTAAATAAGCAAATACAATTCTCCAAGGACTATAACCAAAATAGACAGTCATTGTCTTACATATCAATATTATTGACGGCCTGTTTCACAATCGACAAGTAAGTTCTAAGTAGCTTACTTCTCAGATCATTTGACAGTAGTAATATGAAATATGTGTCAATTGAACTGGCAAGTATGTTACTTCGAACTTACTTGTCGATTGTGAAACAGGCCCTAAGAGTACTAGGTATTTGTAGGATAATTTTCATCAAGTATACAAATAAAATATAATTATAATCAAAAACTTCAAACAAGAATGAGGTACAAATAATTGTATTTGTAGATAATTAGTCATTAGTACTTAATTGTTTTTAAAATAATTAATTTGTAATCAACTACTTAGGTATCTTCAATTTGATGTTTGTTGAACAGTGTTCCAAAAAAAATGTTTTTAAATCTAGTTTCAGAAATAAATTCAAAAAAGTAGGTAAATACATCGAATTCAACAAGTTTGTTTACTAAGAAGCTAGGCTACCTATCTAGTTAAGTAGTTATTCTGATTTAAAAATACTGAAATACATCTAATTTTCGCTTTTGTTTATCTGTTGAATACAACCCAGTTTCTAAAACATATTAAAGCCCTTCGATCAGTGTATTGATTGATTAAAGAAACGCAATGTTTCAGATAACAATTTTACAAATTAAATGAATCAACTGCAAAAAGCTGCACGGCGGCTTACGTCTACAAGGTGTGTGTTGTGCAGCCTGCAGGAGAGTCGTCAAGCCGGTTCCATACACCCACACAGCCTGAACCTAAGCCCTCAACGCATAATCACCAATACGGGAAATTTTCGAAAGCAACACCGAAAAAGTTGTGTACCCAATTTTAGACCATTCCCGCGATATTATCATCTTACACAACAAATAAAAAGCCAAACTCAACTCTCCATCATAAATAGTGAACACACTCTTCTTTAAAAAATAAAACCTATAGTCGTAATTTAGTACAACCCGGAATAAATGCAAGGAAAATAAATAGACAGAAAATCACGCACCTTCATTGTCGTTGTTTCCTTCGACGTTCTGCACCGAAGCCACCAGAACTCCGACGCACAAAACGCTCAGGAATCTCACAATCATTTTAACTCCTCAAATTCCAACACTCAGTTTTATCGAAAAATTACAAAATTTACACACTCGACATAATCAAGATCGGTGACACTCGCGCAGCGGAGCACCTTCGGCCTTTCGTACAGAAATAATATGGCGGCGCGCGGATGACAAGTTCATCGATTGCCTTTATTTTTTTTTAATAAAGATCTTTTACAAAGTTGGTTTTGGATATCGTTTTTCGTTAATATGTTGAGGCTGTACCGAATTGATTTCTTTGCTTACGAATGAATATGGAAAGAGTTATTGTAGAACTTAAATATTTCCATGATAAGTATTTTATTTGATTGATAGACTGTCGGTAGATTCGTCTAATGTAAATTCATACAAAGTCATACAGCTTGGCAAAAAAGAGTTTGCTGCAGTGAGAGATAGAATTAATTGTTATTTGTAATAGCAACACTGATTTGCTGCCAAACTCTGGTAGTTCAACTGTCAATTTTTTCGGTAACTTTGCGATTTAATTGTATTTTATTTAGCTTCAATTCACCGGTTATCTAACTAAAAATAAACAAAACAATAAAAAAATATTTTATCCAACCTTTTTTTTGCCAAACAGGCTTTTGCCGTTAGAAAAGAGGAGGTGCTTAGAAACTACTATAAATGTGTATACTCTTTATTTCTTTATAATTTATTCATTATTTCATCCTTACAGGCTAAATAACAATGCTATCGATAAATAAACACATTTAAAATCATACATATTACATAGTAAATAATGCAATGCTTGTGAATTCACTAAGACGTCAGTAAAAGAGTTTAATGTTGTCCGCTGTGGTTTATAATCAGTGTTCTTTTGTATTTGAATAAAGAAGGTCAAAATCCTAGCGGTACATTTTAACTTTTTGTGGACGTTGAACCTGTTACAGGCATACTTAATAGTTAAAGAAAATACAAATGCCCATTTATAATTTTTAAAAATTATATAATAAATAAATTATAACACATAAAACCATACTAAAACGAAGATTAAATGCTGTAAATAGTAATGATCAACAACATGATAGACTAACAAAACTGTCAAATATTATTATATCTCATGGATTGTCAGCCTTAACATGTTTGATTTAAACCAAAAATTCGATTCAGATAATTTAACATATTGGGGTAATCTGACGTACTATTGACAGTACAGTAGACCTATTCGCTAACTTGTTTTTGACAGTTGAAAGTGATGATTACCCAACTATTTTGTTATCCATTACTGTTTTTACAGGACAAGTGTCACAATAGCGTTATAGTAAAGTAGTAATGGATCAGTAAATAGTTCAGTGATTATCACTCTCAAGTGTCAAATAAAGTTAGCGAATAGGCCTACAGGGCTTGAGCAGTAAAAACCTTTTGTTTAGGATTGTTTAGGATTAGACAAGTAAGAAAGCAGTCTAGATTCATAGTTGCTTAAAACCTTAGAATATAATAATATTTATTTATTCATGTCGTCGTCTGATATCTATCTTAAATTGCCAACTTTAGGTTTATTATTATGACAGATTGAATGTAAGTAATTATATCCTATATCCCCGAAGGGGTAGGCAGAGGTGAACTAACACCCACGTTTCGCCAATTATGTTAGGAGGTCCTATGTAATAGGTGTCGAGCCTATTGCCATTTATCGGGCACAAAAGTCGCAGTACATTGTTAGGTGGTATAAGAGGAACGCTGCTGCCATTCCTCATCACTGATTTATTCTAAGTCGCCTTGTACGACACCCACGGGAGAGATTTGGGGTGTTCACAATTGTATTCTACTCTGCCATCACCACATGGCCTAAATCTTTGTACTAATTATATCTTAACTTAGTATAAATAATTAATACATCGTCTACTGCAACGACTGAAAAAGAAATAAAAATTAAAAAGTATCAAGACCATTTAGTCCAATTTCCCCAGTATTCCCCTCTAAAATTTTTTATTTTCCAATTTGCAATAAAATTCTGGTAGACCTATACAATCATGTTTGTTACATAACAGTATCAATTTTAGGAAATATTCCTTCATCAGTAGGCCTATTCCCTAACTTTTTTTGACAGTTGAAAGTGATGATCACCGAACTATTTGCTTATCCATTACTACATACATACATACATAAATCACGCCTATATCCTCGAAGGGGTAGGCAGAGGTGAACTAGCACCCACGTTTCGCCAATTATGTCAGGTCCCATGTAATAGGTGGCGAGCCTATTGCCATTTATCGGGCACAACAGTCGCAGTATATTGTAATTGCTAGGTGGTATAAGAGGAACGCCGCTGCCCATTCTTCATCACTAATTTATCCTTAGTCGCCTTGTACGACACCCACGGGATGGATTTGGGGTGGTGACAATTGTATTCTACTCTGCCGTCACATATACACACGAAAATGTACATTTCAAAATCAATACGCTGGCTTACTATCATCTATTTACGAATAGTTTATGACTATGAAACTTTGAATTTCGACATTTTGTTATAATAATAATAATATTTCGAAATTCAACCCCGTCGTTATCAAAATTTTAAAAAAATTGTATTAAAATCTTAAATAATGTAATTCAAACAGTCTTCGTAAACGTAATCTCTAATCGAGATTCTCTATTTTTATTACTGGCAACTTTAGTTTCGAAAGTTCAATTTCGCATGGTGGACGTACAAATGGGTTCTGTTATTTGTTGGTGATAAAATTCATTATTGACTCATTGTGTGTCCCTATGGAAAGAGTAATTCAGATGCTTTTATTTCTTTGCGGACGTGCATTATTTATTCCTTAACGTTAGATGATGTTAAATAGTTCTTTATAGTTGCATTGTGTGAACTGCATATTTTTAATAAAAATGGGAAAATGTGACGAAGCTAATGTCGAAGTTAGTATGGGGGACTCGGCGTCCCCCATGAAACCTGATAATTTTACATTTACTGTGCCACCGGAGGCTCCTGTCTTCGAGCCAACACCGGAGGAGTTCTTGGATCCCCTGGCTTACATCAGTAAAATTAGACCCATCGCTGAGAAGTCGGGGATATGTAAGATAAAACCCCCAGCGGTAAGTCACCTTCTTTGTTTTCCAAGTGTATTTTTTAATGATTACGTCCCTCATGTTACTTCTGTTACCAAAATATTGCGTTGCATTGTAGTTTTCTAACCCCAAAACTATTGGCGAATATTACGTGTGATGCAACCACATTACCCCGTGTTACACAGTTGCGTATTAGCAAAATTTTGGTTTTACGTTAAAATCTCCAATAAAACGTACCAAACTATGTTTTGAAAGCTTTTCGAAGTGCAATTGCATACTAATTATGTGTTCTAAGGATGCAATATTGTATGTTTCTGGTTGCCATTTTGTGTCGTTCTGTCCTGCCTACGATTATTTTGATAAAAAAGTAACTCTGACAGTTTTTTTCTCGCATCTGACTGTGATACAGCTAAATGCAAACAATTTTCGGGTATTTTCCAGATTTTTACTTAAAAGTTCCCATACAAGTAATTAAATGAGCTAAACTGGAACATACTCATTTTAGGCTAGTCTCACTGATATTGCAGATGAAACTATTAATTAGTATGGTTATGGGTAAGACCTACTTAAATCCTGTCTTCAAGTCAGTACTTATTCATTGCAATTTCTATTTTATGTATTTTGACCTACCATGTTTAGCATCAGTGCTTTGTTGTACATTCACTTTATGAAGTTTCAAAAATACCAAGGGCAGTTCCCTAATGCATTTAAAAGTTATCATCCCAGGAATCAATGTATGAATATGTTAGCATTTATGTGAGTGGCAATATGATATATGGGTTGTTAAAAATAAGGTCAATAAGTAGGTAATTAAAATACCTAATTCATTTCATGCAATTTATTTACATATGTTATGGACATTGATTTGTTCAATTTGTATAATTTTTTTGGTAAATTTTCATATTTAAACTCCTTCCTCTGATATTACCAACTTGTCTTTTATGTAATCTATTGTGCATTACCTACCTATATATTTGCAGTTCTAAGATTTTTAAATGCATGTCTACTAACCAGATATAAAAAATATGCTACCATATGTTGGGAATAAATAACCTTCTTATTTGAAATATTGTTTGTATATTTGTTTGTTTTTATCCCAAATATAATATAGTATAATTAAAGCCTTTATAATATAAACTTTATAAAATTGGAAGTATCATTAAGAACAATTTGATTGTAAATTCGAAATATGTCGAACTCAAAATATCTACTTAAGTAAATTATATTATGCACCAGTCCTTTCCAATAGTTTAATACTTATTGCCATCATAGGAATCACATCAAATGTAGAATAGTGATCTGGCTTGAGCAGAAAAGAGTTTCTATTCCCAGTTGATAAAGTTGCTTACAATTTATGTAACTACCCTCCAAGGAAGAAAGACATGTCATTGTATGAAACAATGTAAATAAATAATATGTATTAGTGAGAACAGAAATTAGGAGCACTGGTACTTCAAATTATTACATAATTTCTCACTATAGATAATTATCTCCTGTATCAAATATAATTATAGTAATGCTTTCTACAGCTAAATATATTGTTGTAAATATCCATTAGTGTAAGTAGACCATTAGATATTTTTTTAATATGATAATGCAATAAAAATATTGGTTAATGTGTAATAAGTCTCGGTTTCGAAACCCTTTGATAATATATATTTGATATATAGGGCATTTTGTATTGGCCTGGGTATCAGGTTTAGTTATAAAAATAATCTGATTTAAATTTTCAAGGCTCTGAATTATTATTTGGGCTATTTGACAATTTTGTATGGTTTGATAGGCTGCTGACTGCACATTAATTTAACTCAATTTGTAACATAATTCGAACTAGGTGTTTTATCTGCAAGCAATCATTTTATAACCCTAATCTCTTGATTGTACTTTTTGTTATTATGATTACATAATATAATCTCATTATTAATGTACATATTATACTTTCTAGTTAGAAGAACTTATAAGATTTTCGATACTTTAAATTTTATTGTTTCTATGTATTTTCTTGTAAATAAATACTTCGGTAATATAGCTCTCATTGTTAGAATAAAAATTTACATTGCCCATTGCATTTGTTATTTTCACTAGTTTGTCTGCTAGCCTTGTCCAAATTTCCACTGACTTCTATTTTGTGCTTTTCTGATCCACATACTCCTGCTATGTTCTTTATGTCATCCTCTAACTCATGAATCTGTCATCCTCTGTTTCAATTATCTCCTCTGGGTTACAAATTTGTTAATTACTAGGTATTTATCAATGGGTAAAATTTTGTGACAATTTTTTACCTCTATTTTATATGGTCTAACTGCCGCACTCAGAGACGTCAAATAACTTTAATGAGTACTTAACGTCAAAAAATGACAATTTAAAACTAGTCGCTATTCTTGCCAGGTCTATGGTCTAGATTTGAATGAAAATTTTTGACATTAAATACTCATTAAAGTTAATATACGTCTCTGAGTGCGGCAGTTAGTATTCTATCAGCAGTTGAAGATAGACGCACTACAGCTTAGTTGCTTAGCAACTTCTGTTATTTATCATAATATAACAAAATGCCAGGCAACTAAACTTTAGTAAGCATACTGCCGCACTCAGAGACGTCAAATAACGTTAACGAGTACATAATGTAAAAAACTGAGAATTCAAAATTTGTCGCTATTCTTTCCGGGTCTATGGACTCGATTTCAATGAATTTTTTGACAGTAAGTACTCATTAAAGTTAATTGACGTCTCTGAGTGCGGCAGTTATTGTTACTGTAGATAGAGTATTGGACCCGCCATTAATAAAGTTGTCTGTCCATCCCAACTTGAGTTTTTTTATGGTGTTAGCTATTGGTACCACTTTTGTGCTTTGGTTTTTTTCTTACAAAATGAAGTTTATAGCATAGACTAGTAATAGTTTGTCAGTTTCACATTATAACATAACATTAACACAAAACTTATTTTTTGTGAAATGTACTTTTAAATCTTTAGTTACTTAGAAGAAATATTTTAACTTAACTAGAGAGACTGATTGCATAGATTTGAATGGCTCTTCTTGCAACTGCATGAACTTGTTCAAAGTTCCAAGTCAGGGGGCCTACCGCCTAACTCGATTGCTAAAGCAAAACTATAGTGCTCTCATTTTGCACCAAATGTACCTAAACTAGTAGCGATAGCTTTGAACGAATGATCACCCAATGATTTTGTATGAATTTGGCACAAAATCCGTACCACCTAAAGATTGCTGGCTGCTATAGCCGTAAGCAGTGCATTGCAATATAGCTATCATCAGCAATCGAGCTAGGCGGTAAGCCCCCTGGTCATTGTATGAGCAATTAAAACATTATTAGATTTAGGGTGGTGACAATTTCATTTTCATTTTCATTTTCACCACCCCAAATCTCTCTGGTGGGTGTTGTACAAGGCGACAGGCAAATAAATCGGCGATGAGGAATGGGCAGCAGCGTTCCTCTTATATCACCTAACAATAGTACTGCGACTTTTGTGCCCGATAAATGGCAATAGGCTCGCCACCTATTACATGGGACCTAACATAATTGGCGAAACGTGGGTGCTAGTTAGTTGCTACTTTAGACTAAATGATAAGTGTGAGTGTAAGGAATATTTATTTAATTTTTATTATTTTGTTTTAGCATTGGCAACCTCCATTCGCTGTGGATGTTGATCGACTTCGGTTTACTCCTCGCATACAACGGCTCAACGAGTTAGAGGTGAGTTATTACATTCATTTAAATTTGAAGACAATTGAGAAATTTATTCAAATGTACCTATCATAATCAATACAATTTTAGACTTGCTATGATCCTCACATACCTACTTCTTTCGCTTCATCCAATCTCATTAATGTCTTCATGCATGCCCATGCGAGTAGGCAATGTATGAAATTTTGTAGTGACATAGCACGATTGATCAGTGAGGCAATATTGTCCATCAAAGTGTAAGCTCCGCTATGCAGAGCTGTGCCGCAGTATGTCACACTCACTCACTCGCTAACATCATCACCAGTTCTTTAATGTTCCCACTGCTGGGGCCTTCATTATGGATGGAAGAATATAGGGAAAATGGGCCATAGAACCCACCACGCTGGCCCAATGCCGGTTGGTGGGTATAGGTAAAATAACGACTGCAGATGCAGCAGGGACCAACGGCTTAGCGTGCCTTCCGAAGCACGGAGGAACTCGAGATAATATTTTTGGTCACCCATCCAATGACCGGCCTTAGCGAACATTGCTTAGTTTACGCAATCGCAGGCTGAGCTAGCTGCACATGCTATCACAGTAACAGGTGGTGTCTTCGCTATTACGGCGGACTATGAGTAATTCGTCGATAGACACTTTGACTGCCGCACTCAGAGACGTCAAATAACGTTAATGAGTACTTAACGTCAAAAAATTACAATTCAAAACTAGTCGCTATTCTTGCCGGGTCTATGGTCTAGATTTGAATGAAATATTTTGACATTAAATACTCATTAAAGTTAATTGACGCCTCTGAGTGCGGCAGTAAGTGCTCTGAAAAAGCGCCGTGACAAATAGTGCATCTATTCAACGATGCTCTGCGTTGTTTTTTATTGCCAGCACGATTTTAGACCGTTTGCGAGAGGACGGTGAGTTTAATTTTCTAGTAATGGCCCTGTGCACTCGTTGTCACCTAAACTGTAGTGTAGTTTTTGTGCCTAGATCTACCTACTATTGAAAAGTTTAGACCCAATATTAACGGTTTACGAGTAATTGGGTTTTGGTGCTGTAAAAAGCTCGTCTGTTCTGTTGTGATTTTGGATAATTTGCGGCGATCTTGTTTTGTTTTGTTTAAAAAAATTATACTAGATAAAATAATACTAGTAGGCCTAGCACGGGACGTGGACAAAATCTCCTCGGGGAAAGGAAAGTATTTTCCTCACGCTTAGCGAATAATTGCAGCACTCAGAGACGTCAGTTAACGTTAATACAAGTAGGTAATTAATACAAAAAATGATAATTCAAAAGTAGTCGCTATTCTTGCTGGTCTCTATGGTCTTAAATAGATTTATTTAAAAAGTTTTGTCGTTTAGTATTCTTCATGCCTTTATCCCGCTATAGGCGGGGTCGGCACAACATATCTTCTTCTTCCACTCCTTTCGATCCATCACCAATTTCTCATCCACTCCTCTCGCCAGCATATCCTCGTTTACACAGTCCATCCATCTCTTCTTTGGTCCTCCTCTCCTTTTACGTCCTTCCACGTTCGTGCCTAACATGCTTCTGCCAACATAGCTTTCATCTCTTCGCAGTCTATTACTCCGCAGTTTCTCTGTCACTGGCACATTACATTGTCTTTAAGTACACTCATTAAAGTTACGTGAGTGTGAGCTGAGTGATAGAATGACAACACTACGGATTGTAATGTTGTCATCCTAATCACTCTTCGTTTATTGGTATTTTATTTATGCTAGACAGGGAAGCTCTTACCCTTCATCTCACCTGATGGTTAGTGAAGATAAAGGTGCAATGGAGCTTTACATGGAACACTCAACCACAGAGGGACTGTGGTTGAGGGTTCCAGTTGAGGATTGAGTGGTCTATCAACAGGATCATTTCAATCACTTTAGTAACGGGTGGGTGTGATTGATGGATGATATGAATCAAAAGGGAGTGGATGGTTTTTTGACATATGACCACCGATATGAATGGAAGAGGTATGCGGGCGGCGTAGGACCGTCCGACTAGCAGATCCTTATGGGGTCCTATGCTCTGTCCTAGTCTGTAAATAACTAATCAAGTAAAATCAATGTTTCTCGATAGCTCTTCAAAATTCGTCCCCTTTTATTTGTCACTTATCTTACACTTAAATTTTTCTGTCATATTCAAATATCTATCCATATAATATCGGAAAGGAGTTCTTAACAAAAGGCGTCTCTTGGCTGAAATGATGGTGATGATTGATGTCTCCTTTTCTTCCCAACCAGGCCATCACCAGAGTGAAGCTCAACTTCCTCGATCAGATCATCAAGTTCTGGGAGCTGCAGGGCTCCGCCTTCAAGATACCGACCGTGGAGAGGAAACCTTTGGACCTGTACGCGTTGCACAAGATTGTCCAGGAAGCTGGTATGTATTTTTTTAATGATTCTTAGTATATTCAGGGTTCTACAGTCTTCTATGTTGGCCTGGAAGCGAACAAATAACGTTGAATGGGCCAGCCCCGACTCATCCCCTGGGTGTCGTAAAAGTCGACCAATGGAGATTGGCCGGTGTAGACCAATAAGCAGCTTGGGGCACCCGAATGGTGGAGGGCAAACCACCAACAACAGCATACCCAAAGAGGGTTGGTGTCAGGCAGGCGGCTGGCTGAAAACCTTGAGCCGTATGGATTGGAATGTTGCATTCAAATCACTCTCCGTTCATCGGCCTCTCGACATGGTCCTTTTCTTATCATTTCAATACATTCATTCATCACCAGCACCTTTCCGGTGTGACGGATGATATGAACCAAAAGGGAGTGGATGGCTTGATGACGTCTGACCGATATGAATGGAAGAGGAAACATACTGCGCTGATCCCAACTGGACTGGGAACAGGGCAGGGAGAAGAAGAACATCATAATAAAAAAAGTATGTTGAAAAATGAAAATTGTTAATTGGCGAAAACTGGGTATCAATTCACCTCTGCCTACCCCTTCGGTGATATAGGCGAGATTTATGTATGTATAAGTTGTCTCAATAACCGTTTTCTTCCTTTCTTTATTACTTTCAGTCTCTATCACTGTCTTTAGTCACCCGTGGGACAGATGGGGGTGGTGACAACTGTATCCTGCTCTGCCGTCACCGCCACGGCCAATTATTACACAATTAACACAATATTTCTTGTCAGGCGGTTTCGAGGTGTGCTCGGCGGAGCGGAAATGGTCGAAGATCGCGCGCCGCATGGCGTTCCCGCAGGGCAAGGGCATCGGCTCCATACTCAAGAACCACTACGAGAGGATCCTGTACCCGTACGATGTGTTCAAGAACAGCGGCGTCGTCGGGGACACCAAGGAGACTGTGAGTCCTACTAATGAATCTGAAGAATTATAGTACATTTATTACTAAGGGTGGTAAAACATAGACCCCCTTATTATAAAACATACCAATAAAGTTCATAGTCTTTTTCAAGTTCATAGTCATACGACTGAAGTCATAGTTTAAAACTGATGCTGTCACTTTTATTTGTTGAATGATAGACAGAGTTAACATCAATTTTAAACCGTGACTAACATTAGTCCATGTTTTATAATAAGGGTTATGTTTATCTCTAAGATTGTAAGTATTTGACAAATATGCGATCTGTGGCATTCTTTTTATCACCTGAGGTAAATACAAAATTTTATGTCACCCCCTGACCAGGAAGTGGGATTTTAACTGAAATAGCCACTTTCTGGTCAGGTGTGACATAAATGTAATTTTATCTCAGTTTGTCGTTTGTTTATAGTTAAAATTGTATTTTGAATTGTTATCCTGTAAGTAAATTGACATTGGATTGATAAATCCAAAACATTTATTGCATACTATGTTTGTAGGTAGGTAGGTCTTTAATACACATACAATAGATATCAAAACATATACCCTAATGGGGCATAGCAAAATCAATAATTAAAATATAAACATTAAAAAACAGCTGACGAAATGTGGATTGTTAATTATCCAATAAACTCGGGTGAAGTGTAACTGCCGCACTCAGAGACGTCAATTGACTTATTTAATGACTTTAATGAGTATTTAATGTCAAAAATTTCCATTCAAATCTAGACCATAGACCCGGCAAGAATAGCCACTAGCTTTGAATTGTCATTTTTTGACGTTAAGTACTCATTAACGTTATTTGAGGTCTCTGAGTGCGGCAGTAAATACCATTATTTATCAAAAAATCCTTTAGTAACTTCTAAAATCTATTAATGTTATTTATATTGTTTCACAAACAGGTCTCAATTATTAATTAATTATTTAAATGATGAAAAATTATTACAAAGAAATAGAAAAAGAGTCAGAAAAGTTAAATCAAAAATTATTTTATTGATAATCTTTTTCCCATTAGAATGTCATCTGTGCTGATGCTTATGATCGTATTGAAAATTTTAAATATTGGTGATAGGTAATAAGACCTTTGCCATTTCCACCAGAAAATCGAAGTGAAGTGCGAACAAACGCCGGAGAAGGCCAACACGACTGGGCGCAGTCGCTCCGCGACCAAGTGCCCGCCCGCCACGGCGGCGACTCCGCCCCCCGCGCGCCGGTTCAAGCCCTCGGAGCCCGAGGCGGCCACGGAGCCCGACATGAAGCTCCAGCTGACGCCCGTCAAGGAGGAGAAGGAGAAGGAGAACCCGGAGACGAGGAGAAGTGAGTGGCCTTTTTATATACATGTTTATATTTTTATTTATTTCCCTTACGCTAGACAGGCAAGCACTTGCCCTTCGTCTCACCTGATGGTAAGTGACGATAAGGGCCGAAGATAGAATCAAGCTTCACCTGGAACTCTCAATCACAGAGGGGCTGGCTATGTTGTCACATATTGTCGGAACACAATATTGCTGTTAACATCGACAGATTTTGATAAGATGGTGGCAGCTAGCTAGGTGGACTTGAAAGAAGTCCTACCACCAACCAAAATATTATCTTATATACAGTTCTGCTTCTCCTTCCTGCTGACCCTATCCCGCTCTAGTCAGGATCGGCACAGTCCTCTCGCCACCAAATCCTCCTACACAAAATCCACTCACCTCTTCCTTTGTCCTCCTCCCCTGTATATACCTATGTGTAACACGAAAATGCAGCCCGGTGTATCTATTCCAGGCCCCTGCGAAAACAAGTGGACGTTTTCTTCTTCCAGTCTTCTCGCTACCTTATCCACCTTCACACAATGCCTTGATCTCTTGTTTGGTCTTCCACTCCTCTATGCGTGTGTGTCCCATCATCAGTATCTTCCTTGGTCTTCTTATCCTGTATATGTATGTAAGTGTAATATGAAAATACTGCCCGGTGTGTCTATTCCAGGTCCCCGCGAGAACAAATGGATGTCGGCGGGCGCGGCGTGCGGCGGCCGCGCCCGCCTGCCGCGCTCGACGCGCCTGCGCGAGCACCGCATGTCCAACATGACGGTGTCGGTCACGCCGGCGCCGGCGCCGCCTCACGTGCCGATGCACCAAGACGACCCGGTACGTGTCTTTGGCGGGAGGGAGCGTGCGCGTGCACGCGTGTGTCTTTGGTGCGAGCGTGCACGTGCACGTGTGTGTGTTTGGTGCGAGCGTGCGCGTGCACGTATGTGTGTTTGGTGCGAGCGTGCACGTGCACGTGTGTGTTTGGTGCGAGCGTGCACGTACATGCGTACACTGTGCCGATGCAGAAATAACATTCCTTTATTTTTTTATTTTTAACAATATTTAGGTATATTTCTTACAACATAAATACATCGTCTGTGAAAATTTTAACTGTCTAACTATCAGGTTCATGAGACAAGATGACAGACGGACGGACAGCTATGTCTAACGGCTGCTCCCAATATTCTATCTGCAGTTAAAAGAAAGCTTATTAAAGTTTAGTTGCCTGTTATACACTAATATTAGATAGATAAATAACAGAATTGCCAAGCTGTAGTACGTCTAACTTCAACTGTTTATAGAATATTGGGACTCGCTGTTTGAAATAGGTTACCGTTTTATCTTTTATGTAGGGAACTCAAATCTCTCCCGTGGGTGTCGTACAGGGCGACTTAGGATAAATCAATCAGTGATGAGAAATGGGCAGCAGCGTTCCTCTTATACCACCTAGCAGTGTGCTGAGACTTTTGTGCCCGATGGATGGCAATAGGCTCGCCACCTATTGCATGGGACCTGACATATTTGGCGAAATATGTGCTATGCGTGGGTGCTAGTTCACCTCTGCCTACCCCTTCGGTGATATAGGCGTGATTTATGTATGTATGTTCATAATAAAAGTATTTATGATGTAAATATGAAATGTTCTCTATTGTGATTGGAAGCAAAAAACATACTGCTGCTGCGCCGACCCCAAACGAAATGGGATAAAGGCGAGTGGGCGATGTTTTTTTTATAATTTTTTTATTTATTTATTAGGATTGATGATGACGATGTATCCATTGCCCAACAGCTGGCCAAGTACATGTGCCACGTGTGCGGGCGCGGCGACATCGAGGAGCAGATGCTGCTGTGCGACGGCTGCGACGACTCGTACCACACGTTCTGCCTCGTGCCGCCGCTGGCCGACGTGCCGAAGGGCGACTGGCGGTGCCCGGTGTGCCTCGCCGAGGAGGTATGCACGCCTCGATAGCTGGCTGAATACAAATAAGAACGTTTGCTTGCAAGACAATACAAATTATCGTGCCTCGCCGAGGAGGTATGGATGCAAAATTAGAAAACACACTCACATCTATCATCTAGCCCAAAGTAAGTCGCCTAAGCACTTGTGGTATGGACACTAGGGGACGGAAAATATTTTTAATATCATAATAATTATGCATATAAATGTTGAAAATATACTACATAAACATACACACAACCATGACTCGGGAACAAATATTTGTGTTCATCACAAAAATTGCACCTACCCGGATTCGAACCTGGGACCTCTTGGCCAATACCCAGCGATCTGAGCATTCAACCAAGCCGGATACCCAGCGATCTGAGCATTCAACCAAGCCGGATGCCTCGATGGCTGGCTGAATAGAAATAAGAAAGTTTGTTTACAAGACATTACAAATTATCATGCCTCGCCGAGGAGGTATGGATGCCTCGTTATTCTATACTAATATTATGAAGCTGAAGAGTTTGTTTGTTTGTTTGGTTGGTTGACTAAACGCGCTAATCTCAGAAACTACAGGTTCAAACTGAAAAATTATTTTTGTGCTGGATAGTACATTTATTGAAGAAGGCAGGAAGGCTATATAACAACCGACGTTAACGCGAGCTAAGCCGCGACCGACCACTAGTAAATTATATACCAAGGGCGATAAAACAAATAATTCAAAGTTCAATTTATGGTCAGGTGTAACATTAAAATTAAAAACTGAATGTAATGTAAACTGAATTTTTCTAGTGGGCGTGGATGGCCAAAATATGAGGGCCCGATTTTGACGAAAACTAAAACGGCATCATTGGATTTTTGCAAAATCAATATTCCTACCCAGGAATCGGACCCGTTGATTTTGACAAAAATCACCTGTATTATTATTACACCACTCGATAATGTCGCTTATAAGGAACGAATTTCGGAAAGTAATGACATACGACAAAATTAAGGAAAGAGATTATTTCAAGCAAATATATATTTTTTTTTCATGTTTTTCTTGTATGTATTGTGTAATATTAAATCTCTCACAGGTGTCCAAACCAACTGAGGCGTTTGGCTTCGAGCAGGCGTCACGCGAATACACACTGCAACAGTTCGGCGAAATGGCGGATCAGTTCAAATCGGACTATTTCAATATGCCAGTGCATGTGAGTTTTGGATTGACTTTCAATAAATGTTTTCCGTGTGTTGTGTCTCAAGGAATAAAAATGTAAATGTTCATTTATTGTTATTTCTCAATCTCTTTTTTTATTAAATTTTTTTACAGATAAAATATGTTATTTTTAGTTTTTTAACATTAAGGGCCTGTTCCACAATCGACGGGTTAGTTCTGAAAGGCTTACTTGGCAGTTTAATTGACATATATTTCATATTCTCCTTCTCCCTGCCCTGTTCCTAGTCTATCTGGGGTCGGCGCAGCTTATATAGTTGTAATATATTTCATATTACAACTGTCAAAAGATCTGCCAAGTAATCGAATTCGGAACTTACCCGTCGATTGTGGAACAGGCCTTAAGGATTGTGATTTAGTTTATATGCAATGTACTGTGATCACCCACAGATGGTACCGACGTCAACCGTGGAGAAAGAGTTCTGGCGCGTCGTGTCGTCCATAGACGAGGATGTGACTGTAGAGTATGGTGCCGATTTGCACTCTATGGACCATGGCTCAGGTATGACACTTTGGGCGAAATTTTTAAGATGTCATTGTACAATCTTCCTGTTCTGTTCCCAGTTTATCTGGGGCCGGCGCAGTATGTTTCTGTTTCCATCCATATCAGTCAGACGTAATCAAGCCATCCACTCCGTGATTCCTTTTCACTCAAGGGAAAGGACTGGACTCCCTAAGTTTGGACTGGAATGTTGTCATTCCAATCACTCTCCGTTCATCGGTCTCTCGACATGGTCCGGTCCGTCTCTTTTCTATACATTCATTCATCACTAGCACCTTTCCGATACGATGGATGATATGAATCAAAAGGGAGTTGATGGCTTGATGACCTTTTTTTGCGGCGCCCGACAGGGTCCATAATGATCTACGCTCAGCTTTAAGATCTTAAAATGTACATTATGGTTTGCAATAAACAATTGAGTACCTATATGAATGGAAGAGGAAACACACTGCGCCGCCCCTAGCCCGACATACTGACTTCTTATTTCTACCCCGTGAGCAAGAAGACAAACCTGATTTAAGAATAGATTTCCGAATGGAGCGAGGGATTCAAGCGCATCCAAGATATAAGACTGCTTTTTCCCGAGGAATGTACTCTGCTTTTCGTACCAATTGCGAGAAAATAGGAATAATTTTCATAAAATTAAAATAATTTTTCACTTCTCATGCTCTGAAAGTGCTTATTTGTGCAGGATATAGGCTGCACAAAATCGAATTTTGTGCTCAAGAGCATTAACGTAAATACTCATAAATGTGTCTATATTAAGGCAAAGAAAATGAGGCATGCAGCCAAACACAATAAGAAATTTAGAGATAGAATTTGTTATTTTATGATATTTACTTTAATTTATTTGCCTAATGTGTTTTTTAAGACATAAAAGATATTAAAATTTTAATTACGGTAGGTTATTAAATTAATTTAAGAAAATTATTATTATAAAATTAATTTAATACTTGGCTGTATAGGTCTGTAGCCCAAGCCTAATATCAATGGGAAAAACAATTTTCTTCAGTATTCAAAACTGTACTAATTTAAGTTTGAATTTTAAGAAATGTAATGATAAACTACTGTTTTATTTCCTCGCAATCTAAGTGGAAAGCAGAGTTTCTAACTCGTCCACGATAGTAGATTTTCCACCAAGTGCACAAAACGAATCATTTTTGTCCGAGACTTTTAGCAATGATAGTAATGTCGAGAATAAAAATGGTTTTGTGGACGAGGTAGAAACTCTGCTTTTCACTTCAATTGCGAGGAAATCATTCTTAAAATTCAAACTAAAATTAGTAGTTTTCAATACTGACTGAAGCAAAAAAGTTTTTCCCATTGATATTGGGCTTGGGCTGCAGACCTATACAGCCAAGTATTAAATTAATTTTAAAATAATAATTTTCTTAAATTAATTTAATAACCTACCGTACCTACTTGAATTAAAATTTTAATATCTTTTATGTCTTAAAAAACACATTAGGCAAATAAATTTAAGTAAATATTAAAATAACAAATTCTATCTCTGAATTTTTTTATTGTGTTTGGCTGCATGGCTCATTTTCTTTGCCTTAATATAGACACATTTATGAGTAGATACGTTAATGCTCTAGAGCACAAAATTCGATTTTGTGCAGCCTATATCCTGCACAAATAAGCACTTTCAGAGCATGAGAAGTGAAAAACCATTTTTATTCTCGACTTTACCATCAGCCCTCGCCAAGTCTCGGATAAAAATGGTACGTTTTGTGCACTTGAAGGAAAATCTACTATATGCAATTTTTAATGAGTCAAAAGAAAAAAAAGTGTAAAAAGCACTCGTGTGTCAGGTTTCCCGACCAAGTCGAGCGCGCACCTGTACCCCGGCGAGCAGCAGTACGCCGAGTCCAGCTGGAACCTGAACAACCTGCCCGTGCTCGAGGGCTCCGTGCTGGGCCACATCAACGCCGACATCTCCGGCATGAAGGTGACGAGGGAAACTTTATAAATTATCAAAAATTTTAATCCCCTGACACATATTTACTATTTCTTTATGTCTCTATCCTGACTTTGAAAAATGTTTATTTGTCTCTTAATTGATAACAATACATTTTTTGCAAGGTATTTTTATATTATCCGTGTGGTGACGGCAGAGCAGAACACAATTGTCACCACCCCAAATCTCTTCCGTAGGTGTCGTACAAGGCGACTAAGGATAAAACAGTGATGAGGAATGGGCAGCAGCGTTCCTCTTATACCACCTAGCAATTTACTGCGACTTTTGTCCCCGATGGATGGCAATAGGCTCGCCACACATTACATGGGACGTGACATAATAAAAAGGCTAGTTTCTAAATTAAACTAGTGAATTTCATTGCCAAATCAAATGTCGAAATGGAGATAACTGTATAATGACGTCACGCTGCGTTTAAGCAAATATGGCGGATTGCTAAGTTTTGTACTTTTATTTTTATAAAATAAATATCAATCACAAGTATAATCTGATAACAAGTGACTATTATCGAATCTCCTTATCCTAAATTATTATTATCATTGTATCAGTGAGTCTTTGTTAGTGTCATCATCCCTATTGGCGAAACGTTGGTGCTAGTTCACCTTCGGGGATATAGGCGTGATTTATGTATGTACCACCCCTTCCTCCCTCGTGGGTGTCGTACCAGCCGTTTAAGAGTTATAATATCCCGTCACCGTCTTGCAAATTACTATGATTTATCTTTCTGGCAAATGGCAACAGGTTCGCCCCTGTTGAAACACCCCCGTTTCGCTTTACGCCTTTATCCGCTAGAAGGGGTAGCCTTATAGGGGATAAAGGCGTAAACCATCCACCCAATTCCCACTGGACCACCGTGTTCCCATTCCCTGTATATTCTTGTGATGATGAAATGATGGTGGCATTGTGATATTTATTTTTGGATGTTTGGTGTAGATCCCTTGGCTGTACGTGGGTATGTGTTTCGCGACTTTCTGCTGGCACAACGAAGACCACTGGAGCTACTCGATCAACTACTTGCATTGGGGTGAACCCAAGACTTGGTGAGTAGTTCTTGGTGATAATAGCGGATTTCTGTACTGTTTTATTGCTACATTTAATTTTAGTTATTATACTAAGAACAAAATGATCGCCAATTTAATTGATTGGGTAGGACGTTTTTCGAAAATTTTCTAATGTGTTTTTCCAACACTCAAGTAATATTTAAATATCATAAAATATAAATTTTTTAAAGTACATAAATTGTAATAAATTTAAGAAAGAAGGAAAGTAAATTATGTGTATACCTCACAGGTACATTTAGTTAAGAGTTTTGCGTTAGTTATCGGTGTGAAAACTTTCGTTACAATGTAAATAATTTAAAATGAAAACGTAAAATCCAAAAAATATCGATAATTTTTTGGATTTTTTATAATATTTCGATTTTTTCTCTGACTATACTATTTTCTTTGTAATATTTTTCTGAGAATAAATTAATGCGTAATTTGAATATAATCCTGAAGGGCCTGTCTTACAATCGACATGTAAGTTAAAACTGTCAAATGGTCTGCCAAGTGAGCTATTCAGAACTCACCCGTCGATTGTGAAACAGGCCCTAAGCTAAATAAATATTGCTCGGCAAATATAAGCAACGCTCGTTTCCATGCGTTAAGGTACGGCGTGCCCAGCTCGAAGGCGGAGCAGTTCGAGGCGGCGATGAAGGCGGAGGCGCCGGAGCTGTTCCAGCTGCAGCCGGACCTGCTGCACCAGCTGGTCACCATCCTGAACCCGAACGTGCTCATGCGAGCCGGGGTGCCCGTCTACAGGTAACTGTACCCGCTGATATTATTATGGCGATACGGTGGTCGCGTATTGTACATTGCTCAACATTTATCGGTGTACAGTCAACTTTGCGCTTGCCGTGCTTTGCCGTGTGGTGACGGCAGAGTAGAATACAATTGTCACCACCCCAAATGAGAGATTTGGGGTGGTGTCGTACAAGGCGACTAAGGATAAATCTATTATGAGGAATGGGCAGCAGCGTTCCTCTTATACCACCTAGCAATAGCAATGTACTGCGACTTTTGTGCCCTACAAATGGCAATAGACTCGCCACCTATTACATGGGACCTAACATAAATGGCGAAACGTGGGTGCTAGTTCACCTCTGCCTACCGCTTCGGGGATATAGGCGTGATTTATGTATGTATGTATGTAACTTTGCGCTTTATTACAGACGAATTAAGGTTGACAATCGATTGAAGAAATTTGATAGTTTTCTGCAGCATCTTCCCAGATCCCGTAGCACGGGACGTGGAGAAAATCTTCTCGGGGAAAATAAAACATTTGCCTCTCACTGGTCGCGTGTATGGCCGTGTGGTGACGGCAGAGCAGAATACAATTGTCACCAACCCCATCTCTCCTGTTGGTGTCTGACAAGGCGACACGACATCGGGTAAAGACAGTAATGGGCTGCAGCATTGCTCCATAGCGATATAGATGAACTACGATTTATGTGCCCGATATATGGCAATAGGCTCGCCACCTAGAAGGGAGTTTTCCCTGAACTCCATGCTTGCATCTTATTTGGGGTTGGCATGTTGCGCCGACCCCAAATAAGATGGGATAAGGCCACGGGGATGAGGATGAGTGTATTAAAAGTAACAATGGATTGATTGATTGAATGAATGTGCTGTAGGACTGATCAACACGCGGGCGAGTTCGTGATCACGTTCCCGCGCGCGTACCACGCCGGCTTCAACCAGGGGTACAATTTCGCCGAGGCCGTCAACTTTACACCGGCCGACTGGGTGAGTGACACACTGACCCTACTCGAATTTTGAGCGCTGCTCATTAAGTTTAGTGGACAATATCTATCGGAATTTGTATGGAAAAACGACAATTTTAACAAACTTTAAGTAGCGTTTCTGAATTCCGGGATTTTTTTTATATCGTTTTTTTTTTAATATTTGCAGCTTGGTGGTAGAGAAAAATACACTCTTCAATGCCCCCTTTTATATAGCTATGTGGTTAGGTACTTGGAAATATATGGTTATTGAGTATTGATCTACAAACAGCAGACGTTGACCGAGCGCCTCGCTCCCGATTGCTATACGTTACCTATTAATATGTACAGAGCTAATCATATCATCATCATCATTACCGTACAAGCTTTGGGTACAAGCCGTACAAGCCGATCCGCGGATCACGATCCAGATTGATTGTGTACAAAAAAGATAGGCGGCCACGTACACAGGCAATCTCGATCGCGATCCGCGGATCATAATCAGTGATCGTGTACGAAGTAGATTGGCGACTCGTGTCCGCAAACAATGTCGATGATTTTGATCGCGGATCGCCTGTAACGTTTGTGATGTGCGTCCCGTAGCTGAAGATGGGCCGCGAGTGCATCGCGCACTACTCCACGCTGCGCCGCTCGTGCGTGTTCTCGCACGACGAGCTCGTGTGCAAGATGGCGCTGGAGGCGGACGCGCTCAGCGTGACGGTCGCGCTGGCCGCGTACCGCGACATGCGCACCATGCTGCACGACGAGCGGCGGCTGCGGAAGGCGCTGCTCGACTGGGTGAGTGCTGGGTGCTGCACGGTGATAGCAACAATTAAAACTGTTTTAAAATACAAGAACGCAATTGTCAGATTTATTAGTTGCAGTCGACTAATAGCTAAAAAAGTGACGCGACTACTCCACGCAGGGCGTGACATCCGCCGAGCGCGAGGCCTTCGAGCTGCTGCCGGACGACGAGCGCCAGTGCCACCTGTGCAAGACCACGTGCTTCCTGTCGAGCGTGACGTGCGCGTGCACGCCGCACGTGGCCTGCCTGCGCCACTGCGCCGCGCTGTGCGACTGCGCGCCCGAGCTGCACACGCTGCGCTACCGGTAATGTTGTTGCTTGTTATGTGTGCGGGCGTGCTAAAGAAAAAAAAAAAAACTGAGCGCCCGCTTCGCTACCCGTACCCACTGTTGTGGCTTTGTTATGTATGCGTGGTGAAGTAAAAAATAAAATTGTAAATAATAGTTATGTACTAGTAAATATGCGAATAAGTGATGGATACTTTTTTTTAGTATCTTCACTTATCACTGTCTACGTTTACAGCAAACATTACTTACAATCACTTTGTAAAATTTAAAACAATAATTTGCTTATTTTGCTTTATTTAAATAATAGAAATAAAAAATAATATGTAAGTTAAGATACCATTTTCACTTCTCCTGCTCTGAAGAAGTTCAGAGATAGAATTTGTTATTTTATAATATTTACTTTAATTTATTTGCCTTATGTGTTTTTTAAGACAATAGATATTTAAATTTAAATTCAAGTACGGTAGGTTATTTAATTCTCATGAAAATTATTATTACAAAATTTATTTAATACTAGGCTGAGTCATGGTTGTGTATATGTTTATGTAGTATATTTTCAACATTTATATACATAATTATTTAATTATATTAAAAATATGTCCGTCATCTAGTATCCTTAACACAAGTGCTTAGGCTACTTACTTTGGGCTAGATGATAGGTGTGAGTGTAAAAATATTAATTTATTACTATTTATTATAACAGGTACACGCTGGACGAGCTGCCCGCCATGCTGGACCGGTTGAGGCGCAAGTCGGACCTGTTTCGAGAGTGGGCGGAGGCGGTGCAGAACGCGCTAGATCCGGACACCCCCAAGACTTGTGATTTGGACGGGCTGCGCGCGCATCTGCGCAGGGCGCACGATCTCAAGGTTCGAGAACATTTGTTACCGAGGGCGTTAAAACAGAGAATGGCTCAGATTGCAAGTATTTTACTTGTGCGTTATGAGGCTTTCTTTCTTATCGCCCGAGGTAAAATCAAAGTTTTATGTCACCCCCTGACCAGGATTTTCCGTACGCGTATTCCTGGTCAGTTTTAAACGCCCTCGTCTTCGGTTAGGGCGTCAAATACTTGCGATCTAAGAGATTATTTTTTTCATCACCCTTGGTTTATTTTAAAAATTAATTTTAAAACATTATTTCGTACCATTTCCTCAAAAACGACGTATTCTGGGTCAAGTAACTCAACTTAAAGTTAGTCATTGAAGGCCTGTACAAAACAGGGATATAATGTTGTACTGGATTCTATTATATCCCTAGCGATATAATGAATTTGAATGTGGAACACCAAAATAGCACAATTATTGATTGAAACCTCTAATGTTTTAATTAATTCCATGACATCCCTAGGGATATACTGAAATTGAATGTGGAACACCAAAATAGCGCAATTGTTGATTGAAACCTGTAATGTTTTTCATAATTCCATGATATCCCTAGGGATATAATGAATTTAATTTTTAAACACCAAAATCACACAAATATTGATTGAAACCTGTCCTAAATTGTGAACAATAATGATTTTGAATCGACAACAATAATTATATTATAAAATCCGTGGAGTCACTAACGGCGGGTCCCAATATTTTATCAACAGTTGAAGATAACTTGTTGATTGTTGCTAAGCAACTACTAGCTTAGTTGCTTATCAACTTCTTTTGTTTATCAACTAAACTTTAGTTAGCTCATTTTTAACCTATGGTTAGAATATCGGGACCCGCCGTTTGATGAGATGTTTCCCCTCACAGATGCACAAAACGGAGCTGGTGCGCGCTCTGGAGACGGCCATCGAGGACGCTGAGAAGTGCGCCAGCGTGATCCAGCAGCTGGACCTGAACAAGATGCGCACTCGCACCCGGCACCACGACCCCAAGTACCGGCTGACCATACACGAGCTGACGCTGTTCGCGGCCGAGATCGACGGGCTGGCGTGCGTGCTGCCAGAAGGTGGGTATAGGATAGTCAATTAGGTGGCGAACGGTGCAACGGTTAACGGAAAAAAAACTTGGCTGTATGGACCAAATTCCTTTGCCTTCCAATTAAAGACGTGACATAGGTGGCTGTACGGGCTAGATCCCTTTACCTCTACCCTCAAAAGAGAGAAGCTGCTCGAAGGTGGGTGAAAGGCTATAGATATTTATTTATTTATTTCAAAAACACTTGTTAGCTTACATCCAACACGCATACAAGCAACATACATGCATAATTAAATCAGAACACAAAAAAAAACTAGCATTAATAAATCAAATAGATATTTGTCACATCTTAATAATTAATAAAGATAAAATAATTATACAATCAATGTCCAATTCACAATCAATTTCCAAATTTGAATAATATAATACATGTTATAATCAGAGCAGATGCCAATAAAAAAAATAGCAATAACAAGTCAGACAGATATTTGCCAAGCATCTTAATGATTAATTAAAAATAAAATAATTATAAAATATATGTCCAATTTAAAAATATAATAGAAAATTTATACACAAGTCAATCTTAAATGTCATCCAAATACCCTGAAAACGGGTCACGAGATGTCTGAAACGATCTGTGAATATGTCAAGATCATCGTGCTGTGTGAGTCGCTTATTTATTTATTTCATAATTGCGTTACATGTTACTAAGTGACTAAAGGAAGGCATAGCAATAAAAAGATAGAAAGAGGGGCAGATATTATATTATAATTTTTTTTATCTTCTAGGTATTCAGTGGTAGAATAGTAACTTTTTTTACTAAGAATATCTTAAGGATTTTAACAAATTTATTTAAAATTTTTTCAGCTTTTAATTGTTCCGGTAATTTATTATAATTTTTTTTTGACATCGAGTAGGGACCTGAGCTGTGTATAGTTAATTTTGATCTTATTTGCAAAGATTATGTTTATATCAGTTTTAACGCGTGGTTCGTTGGCGGGTGAGCCGCTCGCACAGTGCGTATCTGAGGTCGGACCAGGAAACGGTGTCCTCGTCGTGAGGCTATCGTACCGGCTTCATCTCTGGGTAGCTATGTGGCGAACGAGCTGGTGGTGATGATGATGATGATGATGATGATGATGTGTTGGCAGGTTCAGCGGTGAAGGAGGTGCTCAGACAGACATCGGAGTTCGAGACCAAGGCGACGGAGCTTCTCAACGAAGACTTGGACAAGGCGGACTCGTCTACTGTGCGGGAACTGGAGGCGGTAAATAAATAAAACGTTTATTTCTAAAAGAATACAATAGTAGATTATATACCGACCGCGATAAAACAAAGAATGTTCCAGGTCGCAATTAGATGCTCAAGCTCAAGGCGAGGGCGTTTAAAATGCGATCTGAGGCTTCTTTTTTATCGACCGAGGTAAGATCATAGTTTTATGTCACACCCGAAAAAGCCCACTTTACTGTCACATCACAGTTTAGTGGATCTAAGTACCCATGAAGATCAGTTTAGAATATTTGATTTTAATTTTAACATTATTTAAATGTTAGAAAAATTAGTACAAAGATTTTAGTGGTTAGAAAAAGAATTTCGAAAAATTATGATCTTGAGGCGGGAATCGAACCCGCGTCCGCTGCTATCCGGGCAGGTGCCTGACCGCTCGGCCACCCAAGACACTAATTAACTTGCCGAAATTCTTCTAACCTTTACACTTCACGTTGTAAGCCAACGGGTACCCTCGCAATGTAGAAATAAATTTCAAACATTCCAAAGCAGATATTTTTACAAATACCGTGCGTTCGGTTAAGCTTGGGTTTGCTTATAAACTATTTGATTTTAATTTTAACATTATATAAATGTTAGAAAAATTAGTACAAAGATTTTAGTGGTTAGAAAAAGAAGTGGTTTCTTTTTCTAACCACTAAAATCTTTGTACCAGTTTAGAATATTGTCTGTGACCGATTCCCTATTGGTTATTTGGCGAGCTCTGCAACAATGCAGCTGTACTGTTATTGCGGCGATCTGTTTACGAGTGACGCACTGTCAGGTGGTCGAGCTGGGCGCCTCGCTGTGCATCGTGCTGCCCCAGCTGGCCCCTTTGCAAGCGCGCCTGGCCCAAGCGCGCTTCCTGAGCGAGGCGCGGGAGAGGCGTGCCGACGGCGCGCTGGCGCCGGACGCGCTGCAGCGCCTGCTGCGGCAGGCGGACGGCGTGCTGCCGCACCCGCGCGTCGAGGCGGAGCGGGCGCTGCTGGCGCGTCTGCAAGGTACGACGTAATTATGCTCACAACGTAGTAGGGTATGGCCCCCCATCAATCAGTTTTTTGGGCTACACAACATGCAAGGAGACGTACCGTTATTTGAACAAGGAGTACATGCTAGAAGGGCTCGTTCTCCCCCCCACCCCGTATACTACACACGTAACCCCGCCTCCTGTATACTACATAAGTCAATTATGAATCGTCAAGACACCAGATACCGAATACCCTTGATGAATCCCTATCGGGGTTGCCGGACGATCTTCAACAACGATCGGTCTCCCTCCACAGTGCAAGTGGAGGAGTGGGAGGCGCGCGCCCGCCAGCTGCTGCTCGAGCCGCGCGCCCGCGACGCGGAGCCCCCGCGGACGAGGAGGCGGACTCCGCCGCGGAGGAGGAGCGCTGCTACACCACGCTCGCGGACGTGGACGCGCTGCTCGCCGCCGCCGACCAGGTGGACGCGGCGCTGCCGTCGCGGCACGCGCTGCAGGCGGCCAGGGCGCACGCCGCGGATTGGCTGGCTAGTGCGTGGCAAAAAAAAAAAAAGAAAGGGCGGTGAGGAGGTGGAGACAGGGTGGACGCGGCGCTGCCGTCGCGGCACGCGCTGCAGGCGGCCAGGGCGCACGCGGCGGATTGGCTGGCTAAGGTGCGTGGCAAAAAAAAAAGAAAGGGCGGTGAGGAGGTGGAGACAGGGTGGACGCGGCGCTGCCGTCGCGGCACGCGCTGCAGGCGGCCAGGGCGCACGCCGCGGATTGGCTGGCTAAGGTGCGTGGCAAAAAAAAAAAAAGGGCGGTAAGGAGGTGGACGCGGCCGCTGCCGTCGCGGCACGCGCTGCAGGCGGCCAGGGCGCACGCCGCGGGATTGGCTGGCTAAGGTGCGTGGCAAAAAAAAAAAAAAAGAAAGGGCGGTGAGGAGGTGGAGACAGGTGGACGCGGCGCTGCCGTCGCGGCACGCGCTGCAGGCGGCCAGGGCGCACGCCGCGGATTGGCTGGCTAAGGTGCGTGGCAAAAAAAAAAAAAAAAGGGCGGTAAGGGAGGTGGACGCGGCGCTGCCGTCGCGGCACGCGCTGCAGGCGGCCAGGGCGCACGCCGCGGATTGGCTGGCTAAGGTGCGTGGCAAAAAAAAAAAAAAAAGGGCGGTGAGGAGGTGGAGACAGGGTGGACGCGGCGCTGCCGTCGCGGCACGCGCTGCAGGCGGCCAGGGCGCACGCGGCGGATTGGCTGGCTAAGGTGCGTGGCAAAAAAAAAAAGAAAGGGCGGTGAGGAGGTGGAGACAGGGTGGACGCCGGCGCTGCCGTCGCGGCACGCGCTGCAGGCGGCCAGGGCGCACGCGGCGGATTGGCTGGCTAAGGTGCGTGGCAAAAAAAAAAAAAGAAAGGGCGGTGAGGAGGTGGAGACAGGGTGGACGCGGCGCTGCCGTCGCGGCACGCGCTGCAGGCGGCCAGGGCGCACGCGGCGGATTGGCTGGCTAAGGTGCGTCGGCAAAAAAAAAAAAAGAAAGGGCGGTGAGGAGGTGGAGACAGGGTGGACGCGGCGCTGCCGTCGCGGCACGCGCTGCAGGCGGCCCAGGGCGCACGCCGCGGTATGGCTGGCTAAGGTGCGTGGCAAAAAAAAAAAAAAAAGGCGGTGAGGAGGTGGAGACAAGGTGGACGCGGCGCTGCCGTCGCGGCACGCGCTGCAGGCGGCCAGGGCGCACGCGGCGGATTGGCTGGCTAAGGTGCGTGGCAAAAAAAAAAAAAAAAGGGCGGTGAGGAGGTGGAGACAAGGTGGACGCGGCGCTGCCGTCGCGGCACGCGCTGCAGGCGGCCAGGGCGCACGCGGCGGATTGGCTGGCTAAGGTGCGAAAAAAAAGGGCGGTGAGGATGTGGAGACAGGGTGGACGCGGCGCTGCCGTCGCGGCACGCGCTGCAGGCGGCCAGGGCGCACGCCGCGGATTGGCTGGCTAAGGTGCGTGGCAAAAAAAAAAAAAAAAGGGGCGGTGAGGATGTGGAGACAGGGTGGACGCGGCGCTGCCGTCGCGGCACGCGCTGCAGGCGGCCAGGGCGCACGCCGCGGATTGGCTGGCTAAGGTGCGTGGCAAAAAAAAAAAAAAGGGCGGTAAGGAGGTGGACGCGGCGCTGCCGTCGCGGCACGCGCTGCAGGCGGCCAGGGCGCACGCCGCGGATTGGCTGGCTAAGGTGCGTGGCAAAAAAAAAAAAAGGGCGGTAAGGAGGTGGACGCGGCGCTGCCGTCGCGGCACGCGCTGCAGGCGGCCAGGGCGCACGCGGCGGATTGGCTGGCTAAGGTGCGTGGCAAAAAAAAAAAAAGGGCGGTAAGGAGGTGGACGCGGCGCTGCCGTCGCGGCACGCGCTGCAGGCGGCCAGGGCGCACGCCGCGGATTGGCTGGCTAAGGTGCGTGGCAAAAAAAAAAAAGAAAGGGCGGTGAGGAGGTGGAGACAGGGTGGACGCGGCGCTGCCGTCGCGGCACGCGCTGCAGGCGGCCAGGGCGCACGCCGCGGATTGGCTGGCTAAGGTGCGTGGCAAAAAAAAAAAAAGAAAGGGCGGTGAGGAGGTGGAGACAGGGTGGACGCGGCGCTGCCGTCGCGGCACGCGCTGCAGGCGGCCAGGGCGCACGCCGCGGATTGGCTGGCTAAGGTGCGTGGCAAAAAAAAAAAAAAGGGCGGTAAGGAGGTGGACGCGGCGCTGCCGTCGCGGCACGCGCTGCAGGCGGCCAGGGCGCACGCCGCGGATTGGCTGGCTAAGGTGCGTGGCAAAAAAAAAAAAAAAGGGGCGGTGAGGATGTGGAGACAGGGTGGACGCGGCGCTGCCGTCGCGGCACGCGCTGCAGGCGGCCAGGGCGCACGCCGCGGATTGGCTGGCTAAGGTGCGTGGCAAAAAAAAAAAAAAGGGCGGTAAGGAGGTGGACGCGGCGCTGCCGTCGCGGCACGCGCTGCAGGCGGCCAGGGCGCACGCCGCGGATTGGCTGGCTAAGGTGCGTGGCAAAAAAAAAAAAAGGGCGGTAAGGAGGTGGACGCGGCGCTGCCGTCGCGGCACGCGCTGCAGGCGGCCAGGGCGCACGCGGCGGATTGGCTGGCTAAGGTGCGTGGCAAAAAAAAAAAAGGGCGGTAAGGAGGTGGACGCGGCGCTGCCGTCGCGGCACGCGCTGCAGGCGGCCAGGGCGCACGCGGCGGATTGGCTGGCTAAGGTGCGTGGCAAAAAAAAAAAGAAAGGGCGGTGAGGAGGTGGAGACAGGGTGGACGCGGCGCTGCCGTCGCGGCACGCGCTGCAGGCGGCCAGGGCGCACGCCGCGGATTGGCTGGCTAAGGTGCGTGGCAAAAAAAAAAAAAGAAAGGGCGGTGAGGAGGTGGAGACAGGGTGGACGCGGCGCTGCCGTCGCGGCACGCGCTGCAGGCGGCCAGGGCGCACGCCGCGGATTGGCTGGCTAAGGTGCGTGGCAAAAAAAAAAAAAGAAAGGGCGGTGAGGAGGTGGAGACAGGGTGGACGCGGCGCTGCCGTCGCGGCACGCGCTGCAGGCGGCCAGGGCGCACGCCGCGGATTGGCTGGCTAAGGTGCGTGGCAAAAAAAAAAAAAGAAAGGGCGGTGAGGAGGTGGAGACAGGGTGGACGCGGCGCTGCCGTCGCGGCACGCGCTGCAGGCGGCCAGGGCGCACGCGGCGGATTGGCTGGCTAAGGTGCGTGGCAAAAAAAAAAAAAAGGGCGGTAAGGAGGTGGACGCGGCGCTGCCGTCGCGGCACGCGCTGCAGGCGGCCAGGGCGCACGCCGCGGATTGGCTGGCTAAGGTGCGTGGCAAAAAAAAAAAAAAGGGCGGTAAGGAGGTGGACGCGGCGCTGCCGTCGCGGCACGCGCTGCAGGCGGCCAGGGCGCACGCCGCGGATTGGCTGGCTAAGGTGCGTGGCAAAAAAAAAAAAGAAAGGGCGGTGAGGAGGTGGAGACAGGGTGGACGCGGCGCTGCCGTCGCGGCACGCGCTGCAGGCGGCCAGGGCGCACGCGGCGGATTGGCTGGCTAAGGTGCGTGGCAAAAAAAAAAAAGGGCGGTAAGGAGGTGGACGCGGCGCTGCCGTCGCGGCACGCGCTGCAGGCGGCCAGGGCGCACGCGGCGGATTGGCTGGCTAAGGTGCGTGGCAAAAAAAAAAAAGAAAGGGCGGTGAGGAGGTGGAGACAGGGTGGACGCGGCGCTGCCGTCGCGGCACGCGCTGCAGGCGGCCAGGGCGCACGCCGCGGATTGGCTGGCTAAGGTGCGTGGCAAAAAAAAAAAAAGAAAGGGCGGTGAGGAGGTGGAGACAGGGTGGACGCGGCGCTGCCGTCGCGGCACGCGCTGCAGGCGGCCAGGGCGCACGCCGCGGATTGGCTGGCTAAGGTGCGTGGCAAAAAAAAAAAAAAAAAAAAAGGGCGGTGAGGAGGTGGAGACAAGGTGGAAGCGGCGCTGCCGTCGCGGCACGCGCTGCAGGCGGCCAGGGCGCACGCCGCGGATTGGCTGGCTAAGGTGCGTGGCAAAAAAAAAAAAAAAAAAAAAAAAAGGGCGGTGAGGAGGTGGAGACAAGGTGGACGCGACAAAACCGACAGTTAAATAATTTAAGTCCACCTGAAGAGTCGGAACCCAACCTAGAATCGAGTAAGGTTTGTGATTCGATTTCGATGTTGATTCGATTTCGATGTTAAAGAGGAAGAATGATAAAGTTAACTACGTTAAGCCGTTGGTCTGAAATGTTTGCATTTGTCAATGTTTTAAAGCGGCGTGGTCGGTTATGGCACATTCCTTTATCCTTCCATTCATAGATATGGCCTGGGTTCCAGCAGTGGGGCCAATGTAGAGTTTTTGATGATGAAATAGGCCTAATTTGGTGTTTTCCCGTCCGTGCCCCCAGGTGGAGGAGATGCAGGCCAAGGACCTGTACCCGTACATGCACAGCGTGGAGGCGCTGGCCAAGCGCGCGCACCACATCCCGCTCGCGCTCTACGAGAAGCACCAGCTGGCCGCGGCGCTGCGCTCGGCGCGCAACTGGCGGCGGGGCGCGGCAGACATGTTCCTCAAGAAGGTGCGGTTTTGTATACAATACTATAGTCCGACAAGTTCGTGCGCGATCTATCTGCGGTATGAGCGGGGGCGGGCGATGAGAGAAGGAACGGGTCCCCCCCCCCCTCTCTACATTACCCGCCCCCGTTAAGATCTAGAATGCCCCATCCCCGCCACCGTCTCTCATACCGCAGGAGGGTCAGGCACAAACTTGTCGGACTATAGCTGACCCAGCATACGTTGTTTTGCCATATAAATTAACCCGTAGCCATAGTTAGATGGATATGGTTACCATGGTAACGTCAAAAGTTTGACAGGAAAGCAGTTTATTTAAAAAATAAAATTGTTGTTTTTACCATTTCCCTCGCAATTTTTCCATATTTAGTCATGTTATGCCTTGCCTGGCCCAAGACCAGCATTTCAAAACCAAAATCAGCTAAATAGGCCTAGCCGTTCACGACTATTAGTAAGACAAACGCACAGCAATTCATTTTTATGTATAAGATTATGGTCGTAACAGTCATAAGGCTTGGTGGTAACGATACTGGTGGTTACAGAACTGGCCGCACTCGCTGCTGGAGGCGCTATCGCCTCGCACCGAGGCCAGCGGCGGCCGCAAGAGGGCCCGGGCTTCGGCGCCGGCCGCCGACCCTCCGCCCTCCTCCCTCGAGGCGGGCCTATTCCTCAAGAACTTCAGCGAGGACTCCACGCCTACTGAGATAGTGGCCGCGTTCAAGCAGGCCGAGGCGAGAGAGCTGGCCGCTATCAAGGAGCTCAGGTATGATACCATATCACCGTTCATCATTGTTGAAAGAAAGAATAGTACCTTTAACTCTCTTTAACTTTAGTCTCCCCGCGACCACGGCCACTGTGAAGTGATCGAACCGTCGGGTAAAATAAGAATGCTAAACACCTAAATGTACACGAGTCTTATCCGTCAAAGTTGTTTTATTTCAAAAAATTAATAGTCAAAAAATTATAGTGTTACTCCCTGACCAGGTAGTGGGATTTTCGGCTCAGGCGTCAAATACTTGCGTTCTGAGACGTTCTTTGTTTTACCGCCCTTTGACGGTAAAACAAAGAACGTCGTTTGACGTGGCCAAACCATGCGCATCCCTTTCTCAATCCTTGTCACTACATCTTCTTTCAAACCAACATTTTAGGGAACATCCTATCATTGTAGACAGTCAAAGGAGTTCATGTGAGGACTCAATAAGACTCACTTGGGGCTATATAGACGCAGTAGATCTGCATAGGTCGCAGTGACGCAAACATCCCCGAAGCACCGAAATAAATAATAGTGATTTGTGGCAGGGCGCGCAACTTGCGCAAGGAGGTGCGCGGGCCGCCCACCGGCGGCGTGACCTTCTGCGTGTGCCAGAAGCGGCAGTACGGCGTCATGACGCAGTGCGAACTGTGCAAGGACTGG